>LOEQ01002031.1:188478-211657 GCA_001685075.1 Bramus lutescens | reverse complement strand
TACAATTTGTGTGTTGTTATTTCGGGGTATAAGCTAGCAGTACGGGAGCTGGGCCGGACGAAAAGCAGGGCCCCGCTCCTCTTTACTACAGTGTGGGATTTCTTTTAAGTGTCCTTCCACAGTGGTTGGTTTTTGTTTGTTCATTTGCTTTTGATTTTCTATATGAAGTTGACGGTTGTTCTTTTGAGGTCTGTGGAGAATTTTGCTGGAGTATTGATGGGAATTGCATTAAATCTGTAGACTGCTTTTGGTAAGATTGCCATTTTCACTATGCTGATTCTACCTACCCAAGAGCATGGAAGATCATTCCACTTTCCAGGGTCTTCCTCACTTTCTTTCTCCAAAAATTTAAAGTTCTTGTCATACAGGTCTTCCACTTGTTTGGTTAGTTACTCCAAGTTATTTTATGTTATTTGTGGCTATTGGGAAGGGTGATATTTCTCTGATTTCTTTCTCAGCCCATTTATCATCTGTATAAAGGAGGGCTATTGATTTTTTGAGTTAGTCTTGTATCCTGTCACATAACTGAAGGTGTTTGAGTTGTAGAAGTTCCTTGGTAGAATTTTTGGGGTCACCTATGTAAACTATCATATAATCAGCAAATAGTGAGAATTTGACTTCTTATTTTCTGATTTGTATCCCCACGATCTCCTTTTGTTGTCATATTGCTCTAGCTAGAACCACAGGTACCATGTTGAAAAGATATGGAAAGAGTGGACAGCCTTGTCGTGTTCTTGCTTTTAGTGTGATCACTGTGAGTTTCTCTCCATTTAGTTTGATATTGGCTGTTGGCTTGCAGCATCAGTACTTATTAAATCTCCCCAGGAGATATCAGTGAGTAGCAGAAACATTAACGGAGTCTAGGATTGTGTTCATCCAACTATTTGCTTCTTCACCAAACAATTTGTATTCTAAATTTCCAACATATTATAGATAAAATGTGTGGGGAAATCAATAAAAGTTAACATTTGAAAACACTACAATGAACTGAATGGCCATGGTGCTGTAATAGCGTGAAGGGTTGAGTTAGTGTATTGATTTCTCAGTATTTATTTTCAGTTTCTATACTCATCCTGGATTGGTAGCAGCTGGCAGCCAGGAATAGTCCACAGGTCACTGGCTAAACTCCCTTTTCCAGTTACAGCAGGGTTTCTACATCTTCTCTCTAAGGGAAAGAGTCATTTTGTAGACTCAGAAGGATCAGGGTTGGGTCTGTAGTGTGTATTCCTACATCCTCTGTGTCCTTCCCACACACATTACCCTAGCTCTCAGATGATGTGATGAAAATCACTGTGGATAACTGACTCTTGTCTTCATTTGGGAGTTCCCATGTGCTGTTTCTCTTTTATCACTTACAGTGTGGCTTTTTCTAAGAGGAACGCAAAATCAGGGAGAAAGCGGACAAGCTCTGTGCCTTCGTACTTTGTAAATTTCTTTTTGCCATTTGTTTATGTATGTATGTGTGGACCTGTGCATGCTTGTGCTGTTACCTGTGGGGACCAGAAGAGAGTGTTGGATCCCCAGGGCCTGGTGCTATAGGCAATTATAAGCTGCCTGATGTAGATGCCAGGAACTGAACTCAGGTCGTTTGCGAAGAGCAGCAAGCACTCTTAAGTAAGGAGCCATCATCCCTGTCACCACCCAGAAAAGTTTAAGACTACAGAAGTCTTACTATGACTTTGTATATCTTTATGGGGGTGTAACCTGTAAGTTGGGCACATGAATTTCAGAGAAAGTCCAGCGTGCTGCCTGTTGTTCATACAGTTTACATGAAAGGAAGCATGCTGCAGCAAGCAACTTGCCCTGGAAACTAGTCCCGCTATTCTGATGACATGCCTATTTGTCAGTGTGGAAGAAATCTTGTCAGGTTTGTGAAGCATGGAGGACAGAGTGAGGCTTACAATTGGCAGGATCTGCATCTCAGGAAGAGTTCAGAACGCCATATATGGACATGTTTTGATTTGGACAGGCTGTAGTGGTTGCTCAGCTGAAACCGCTTCTCTGATCACCTTCATCTAAGATTTCACCCCTGTGCTCTCAAGGACAGATGCAGGGTAGCCTGTTCAAAGAGGTGGCACACTAGGGAAACAAAATTGCTTCAGACCCCGTGAATTCCCCTCTCTGCCCCTGGTGTCGCCTTTAATAAAGCTGTCCTGAGCAGCCTTATTACTGCCCTTGACTTGTGTTACTTTCCAATTACATTTCCTGGGCGAGTAGAATGGATGCTTCCTTTCCTAGTGTGTCTTAGGTCTCTTTTCTGAGAGGAACAGAAGCTCTGTGCCTTTGTACTCAGGTGTCTCACCAAACCCAGTGTGGTTACCTAATAAAAGACAGAAAATGAAGACACAGGGTCTCAATCCTTCTTTGGACTTCTGTCTTCTTGTGAGTTATATACTGTTTGTAAAGCTCATACATGCAAAATCCCAGTATGCATTGCATCTGTCAGAGAAAGCACATAGAATGCTAATCCAAGAAGTAAACCAAAATTTGGGGATCTCAGCTTACACTATAACCGAATATTTAACATTCCATAGCTTTTAATAGAACATTACATCCACATATATATATATATAATATTCAATCATAATAAGATTACAATCAGTATCAGGCTGAAGTCTTCTCAGAGTTATTTTTGAGATTGAATGAAGATTGGATGTTTCTAAGGCCCTAAAGCTGCACAATGAAATAGCAAGAGTCTTAATTAAGTTGCTATGACACACGGAGCACTACAGCCACTACTCACTGTGGTGCCCATGTTAACCGTCATCACATAATGACACCCCCGATGGCACAGCTGCTCTTTGAACTGCAGACACTATAACCCTGGGACAGGTGACAAAATGGTGACTCAGAAAGATTGCCGGGCCCAAGGGCCGCCATTAGGTGTCGGGAATATAACTTGGCTTTAGAGCAGACTACCTGTTCCCAAATCTGTTCTCCACTTGAGGGACCTGAAGTCAACATGGTGGACTTCACACCCTTCAATGGCTTAGGTCTTCCTCTACCTGAAGGGCTGAAGAAAGAATCCAGATTTCTACTTTGTCTTTGGCAGAATGCAATGCACGTCTCTAGAGGGTAAAGTCTTATTCCAAGACCTAAGTGCAAATTCAGCTTTAAAGATTTTGATTATAAAATTAAGAGAACTGTTCTGATTGTCTTAAGAAAAGTCCCAGATAGAGATCAGCTATGACTCATATCCATTCCACTCCAGCCTCTCTCGTCTTTCTCCCTGTGACTTTGCATCCTGGTATTTTTAAGTGACATGGAATTTTGTTTTCTTCCTAACAACATCCAGAAAGTCCCAACGTGTTGAGTTGTTTCAAGGGCGATTTGACCTTATTCTCTGAGTACTTAGCCCAGAAATAACAGGCCTCCTCTGTTAACCTCGAGCTAACAGATTCCGCACGAATTCCGCAGGATTGCCATGGTAGCTCTGTTACCCTCCTTTCTGCCTGGGGAAAAGGAGGCTCTGGAACAAGACTGAACAATATTCCATGCAAGTTCTGGCAGGAAATAGGTAAACCCTCAAACTGGTTGTATAGAGGGGGGATAGCAGAGGTAGAGAACACCAAAAGGTTTAGGGAGTGGATCATGAGAGTTCAGGAAGAGGGGACACTTCACCACGCATGTCTGTGTGGAAAAGGCTGTCGGACAGGACCTATATGGAGGAGGCAGGTCATCTACATCCTTCCACAAGTTCGGGACATAACCTTGTTTATTTGTGCTTGATCTGGTGCTTTCCCAGTAATTCCAGTAATAGCACTTGCTCCTTTCTTTCCCATTACCCTCAGATGGGTGCTTTCCATGGCCAAACATAGAAATCACAGAATAAGGGGTCTCCTAGTGGGAGCTTCAACTGTTCCGCTTCTAGGGTGAAAAGGAGGGTAGGGTTACTGGGGACTGAGTCTGTGGACACAAATACAACATCTCCAACACTCTAACAAGAGAAATTTCTTTTTAGATTTAGCTGTTTTGACTCTAACAATTTTCAGAATGCTTTTTATTGGAGAAACTAAATTTTTCATCTGTTATAAACTAGATTACATGGTGTGTGAAAATGTAAAAGTAACACACAATATTTTTTAAGTAAACATCACAGATGAGCTATCAGCCATGCTATTTTCTGTTTGACTTATAACCTTTTAAGCTTCGTTATTTTTCTATCATTTTTTATATTCTCAGCATAAATAGAATCTAGCTCAGCATTTCTGCTTAAAAGAGAGAGACAGAAACACAGAGACAGAGGGATATGGAGAAATAATTTAATACATAAATTATGTTTAGTGAAGAATTTGCTTCAACTGGGAAATTGATTATTTTTTTTCCTCAATCTGACGAGAAAAAGCAATAACTTGGTGTTTGAAAGATGTCCTCTGTTTAATTTCCAGATACAAAAAAAGCCCAATATTCATCAGACAAAAGTTTATAAGTATTTAGCTGAAGGTTTGTGCCAGTTTTTCAACCTGTTGGTTGAAATAGGCACCAAGCTTTCAGAATAATGAAAGTATCTTGTACCATGTAGTAGCTCAATGTCAATAACCCCAGCTCAGCTCATGGTTCTATAATCCCACACGGGATCTGAGTATTCAATACTTGTCACCATTTGCACTTGACTATGGCTCTCTATCCTGATGTTTGACCTTGAGGAAACGGAAATTTTGAGAGTCAGAACAAGCTGACTACTGGGTCCCAGTTCTGTTCCGTGTGAGACAAACAGAGGTCTGGTTCTTAACTTGTTCTACTGAAGGCACTGCTTATTTGTATTTCATCTAAAACCTTCCAAACCTTTATGTCAATGAGTGGATCTGGGTCTTCCTGGCCTGTGGCCTCCAGTTCTGTGGTGGCTTCCTGCCTTTTGTCTTTGAGCCTGATAATCACTCTTCATCCCTGATCCAGATATTCCTAGGAACCAGACACCTATGAGCAATTCTCATCTCCTTTGCCCGATCTCCACAACTGCCGAATTTTCCAGACATATCTGATTCTTATCTTTTATAATTAGCTGTCATCATCTGCAGCTCAAATATCCCTGCCATTCCTAGTGGATGGACTGCTATTAGTTGCTAACTTATCTTTGATATAATTTTAAATTCTTGTAATAAATGTGAAATCTACACTGTGGATGAGGCCCTGTGGAACAAGGTACTTTTCATTGTTTTTTTTTTTTAAAGCAAGTTACATCTAGTGTCCGAGTTAGCTTTCATTCTTAAAATATTGGTACAATTAAAAGAAAAGTTAAGTATTGGATTCAGTGAGTAACCTTTATCTACAGACTTACTCATGGATTGCTATGCATTGTTCTGAGATTCTACAGAGGGTGCTTCACTTCCTCAGTGGTGCTCCTCATCCTCAAAAGATCAATAACCTCAGGGACAGAACCCATAACCAGCTCTGTTCAGGCTTCAAATAGCCTCCTAAGGATAAGCCCCATAACCAGCTCCGTTGAAAACATTTGTTCTTTCGTGATGTTTGGTATTCTAAAAGCACATTGAAAATCAATCAATATTAAATGACATTTTGGTGATACTCAGTCATGAGCAAGGGGTTTCTGTTTAGGGATCAATGAGGGTGAAATCTAATGGTTAGCCTCCAGCCTCTTGCAATGAAGAGAGATGAGAGGGACTGAGACTCAGAGAGCCTGAACCCTTGGAGGTCAGCCCGTAGCTCATTTCCTAGAAGTTATATTTGCACGTTTCCACCACTCTAGCCTACAGTCTGAAACCCTCTCTAGAAAACCTGATTTTCTGATAGCAAAAGTTTTGTTTATTTTACTTGTGGCAAAGCTTATTGTTCTGTTTTCAGCCTCTTTGGTATAGTCTCTTGGATAAATTTTATCTTTTAGAACTCCAAACTGCATGCTTTCCTTTTGAGAGTATGGATATTGATTCATGCTGTGTGTCTGAAGGCACAGTGCCTGGCTTAGAGATAATGGTCCATCACATAGTCAGTGAATTACTGGTTATTCTTTGTTTGGAAATTCAAGCTAGTAGAATGGCCACAAAGAGCATTTATTTTAGAGCAGCAAACACCTGGGTTTGAGTTTTGTCTCTTTGGTCTATCTTTGTGCCTTTAAAATCAGTACTATCAAAGGTTCTTTCCATATTGGATTTTGTAAGAATCAAATCAACAAATATGTACACAAATAAAAACAGCATGGTTGAAGGGGGCCCTGCTGGTGTCCAGGCAGGGAAGTGAACCACTGGACCAGATGTGGGGAGTCTGATACCAGGTGATTCACTGTCAGTGTACTCAAAACACAGTCCGATTTGATTCCAGGCAGCAGTCATTACCATTCCAAGTGTTCTATGTGTTGTGGCAGCATGGGCAAGGGAGCGATGCTTTCCCNCCACCCATCCACACCTGAGGCAGCTGGAAGAGTGGGCCCTGAGCGCGTAAGAGCAGGAGAGCTGTCCCTGTCACTCATCAGTGGCAGCACTTGGGAGAGGGACCCCTACACCTCACCTTAGAAACACAATGGCGCTGGCTCTGAAGGTGTAGATGTGGGAGAACCGACCCTGACTTTGTGAAAGCCTGAGAACTGGCCCAGCCCCTTGCTCATAGCTGCAAATGCTGAGCCAGCCAGGACAGTGCTAGAGAGCCCACCCTGGTGGTGAAGACTGGGGAGACCTGGCGAGCTGATCAACCCTGCAACTACCCAGGCCCAGAACCAGGGTTATGTGTTGGCACACCCCAACATCCAGCCCATCTGTAATCAGCTGGAGCATGTGGGGGAGGGATCAGCCCTGTGGACCCAGGGTTTCAGGATCTCTAAGACACAGAGCAGCAGTGGGATGTCCAGGAAGAATCCTGTCAAGGGTCCAGTGTCAGTGGTGCAGCAGAGACCAGGAGCCTTGACCAGTCCAGTGATTCTTTGTGCTGAACGCCTGTATGTAAAAATATATGGATAAAGACATTTACTTCGTGACACACTGTGTCACACTGCAGCTTCCATGATAAGATACCCCCCTTCTTCCTTTCCCCCCTTTTTTCTCTGAAATTTTATCTTGTTTTCTTGGTGGAGGGGAATAGGTGGGATCAGAAGGCATGATGTGAAAGATACAAAGAATAAATACATACGTGCATACATGCATACATACATACATGCATGCATACAATGTCAAAAGAGAGATAGACGTAGCTGTTAAGATGGGTGCAGTGTTTCCATGACAGTCTCATTAGTATCTTGTTAGCTCTTACCTGGACTGCATATAGGAGACTGAAGTGTGCACTTTTGCAGTTTTCTAGGTCTGAGGGAAGAAGGCATGGGAAGAAGGTGAGGTGTTGGGTATTCCTGCTAATCTATATCAAGTCCCAAGCTCTGTCTGTGTATCAGGCTCCTCTGGAACATTTTTGGTGGTTCTGATACATGGGCTTCAATTCTGACTTCTGGGGGCAGGACCCTAAGCACATGCATTTTTCCAAAGCCCGGCAGATGATTCTGGGATTCAGGTAGGGCCAATACTTACTGCCACCACGGCTACTGAATGCAAGTCACACATAGGACCTGAAGACAGAGCGAGGTTTTCTAATGTTTGATCTGTTTTGACACCAAGTACAGAAAAATCTTGGTGGATGAGCTTCCTTGGCTCAAAAGTCCAGGATTCATTTTTAGATCATTTGCTGTAGGCTGTACAGCAGCTACACTGCAAGCCTTGGGAGGCAGAAGCCATCCCTCTCTTTGGCATGTGGACATTCCTAGAAAGACCTTACACAAACAGCTTCTCTAAGATCCTTTCTTTGAGAGTTTGTCTGCAGCTTCCTTGGTGCTACTGTGTGGTCCTAAGAGTTCTCATAGCAGCTGCTTCCATCTGTGTGGCTTCATCCCTGGCATCCTCAAACGTGATCTCTAGCTAGTGTGGTACCCCATGCTGGGAATCTCAGCAGCTGGGAAGTTGAGGTAGGAACATCATGAGTTTGAGGCCGACCTGAATTATATAATGAGTCCTTGTGTTGAAAAAGAGTGAGCTCACAGACTATGTGTAGTGGCGATCAACTTTAATCTCAGCATGTGGGAGTCAGAGGCAGGCTGATGTATTTGAGTTCATGGCCAACCTGGTCTACATAGCTAGTTCCAGGCCAGCCAGGGCTACAAAGTGAGACCCTGCCTGAAATTTTGAAAAATGATCTCCACCTCTTTTTCCGGTTCCTTAATTTCTCCTTTTCCCACCTCCATTTTCTATTTCAACCTCATGGATTTATTGACTACTTCTGACATTTTCCCGCCTTGCAGTGAACACATATTCTGCTTATGTGTCATTTCCATGCCTTCTCCCCTGGCCTGCGAATGTAAGGTGATCAATCTTTTAAAACCATCCTTGGGCCTGCATTTATTTTGGTGCTTGGTCATGTGTTGCATGGGCCTGTTATGTTCTGTTGTGAGATTGAACTGCCAAGATTTTTATAGTTTAACTTTCTTTAAGCATGGCTTACAAGACAGACTGAATTTAAACAAACATTGGACCTTGAAGGCAGAGGCAACGTTAAATTGTATTTCATGTAGCAAGAGCTCAATAACACAGTGTTGATTTGGGGAAAATATATTGGTTTGACTCTAATTTGTTTCATTTTTTTTTTGCTTTTCCTTTGTGGATTCTTTATCAAAGTCCATGTTTGTTGAAACATTTAGGCACATGTGCCTTTGGCTTTGACAAGAAGATTGTTTAAACCCTTAAAATATTTGGGAAACAAGCCATGTTTGGGGGATTCTGATGTTTCTTGCCTGCCTGGTAAATGCCTCTCACTCCTGGGACTTTGCTCCTGTCCTCCTCATCTTTGTAGAACTCCCTAGGAGGAGTGAGTTAGTCCTCTGCCCAAGGTCACAGACCCAAGCTCTCTTAGGGAGTTTGCCTGCTTTCCCCCCCCATCATTCACTTATTCATCCCACTGGGCTGTGCACTGATGAGTACACAAATGTTTTGCTGAGTCACCTTGATACCCCAGGCATTTGTATACAACAAAGTCAACTCTAGCTACTTTAAGCAAAAATGGAGCTTAGATCCAAGGAGATGGTCAGTGGTTAAGAAGACTTCCTGGTCTTGAGGAGATCCCAAATTTGGTTCCCATCATATATGTGGGGTGGTTAACAACCACCTTTAACTTCAGCTCCAGGGAACTGGACACTCTTATGGTCATGTGGGCTCTTGTGCTCGTATCCATATACCCACAGACATAAATAAAAATGTTTTAAATGAATTTATTGAAAGATGTATATATCTCATGCAGATTTGGGCCAGAGAACTCTGAAACCCCAAGGAAGGTTTGAGATGTGACGTTCCTAGGTAACTGAGAAAGATGGGTAAGTCAATTAGTAAAATATGACAGTTGCATTAAACCAGTGTCCATAAATGATTCTGTGACTGATATGTCTGAATGGCAGCCATGGGAAGAGGTCACCCAATGATGAGGTCTCTGGAAGAATATCAGGAAGCAAATCTGAAAGGATAAATGAGAGTCTGGGTTAGTGTCACCACTGTGGCCAGAACACCCAACAGAACCAACTTCGGGGAAGAAAGAGTTCTTTCGGTTCATCGTTTCAAAAGGTTCAGCTCATGTCATCTGATTCCTGTGTCCTCAGGATGGCTATTATGTGGGCTCTAGCATATGGACAATCCAGAAGCAGAGAGTAAGAGACAGGAAACTCTACCTAAGTCCTACTCCCTATGACTCATATCCAGCAGCTAGGCCTAGCTCCCAAGGTTTCCATAACCTTCTAAAATGGTACACCAATTGGAACCAAATGTTCAACACATGAATACATGCAAAGGAATAGGTCAAATTCAAACTGTATCAGGGAGGTTTGAAAATAACACAACAGAGACAGTACAGCTTTACTCTGTGAGAGAAGTCATGGAAGTGTTTGAATGTCTAGGTGGGAGACTGGCAGTAAGAAATAATCTACAAAATGTGATACTATGACCTCATTGAAAGCTTGGAATTTACTCAGAAACAAAGGTACTTATGAAGACCTGAAACTTGGCACTGAAATTCTTCCTGGGGGAAGTTGTCTTGGAGAGGTAGAGATAGTGTGGATGGCAGTAAAATTCAAGAAATGATGTTATGGGTGGTTAGAGAGATGTTTCGGTGGTTAAGAAAATTTGCTGCTCTTGCAGGGGACTTGAGTCTATTTCCCAGCATCAAATGTCAGCTCACAACTGCCTGTAACTCCAGTTCCAAGGGAACTGCCTCTTCTTCTAGCTTTTGGGGAGGTTCCTGCAAACACATGGTGCACATACACACATGCAGGCACACACAAATGCCCACACGCACACACACGCACACACACACACATGCACTCACACAAATAAATTTTTAAAAATAAATTATGGCATGGGATATGAAGGCCAACCATCTGTAGCATCAGAAATCTTAATGATTGACATGCTTGATTTGGCTTCTTTGATATTCTAGGTGCTGTCTCTTTTCCCCCTTATATCCATATGTGTCCCTTCCCTCCATAAAACTGTGGTATCAGCCAAAAGCAGTAACACTCCCAGAGAAGTCTATTCCTGGTCAGGAGTGTACAAATGCTAGAAGACGTCTTCTATCAGGACCAAGCAAGCTCTCAGGCAGTAATGGATTGACCAGATCATCTCAGACATAGTAAGGGGGTTTCCATTCCTCTTTCATGGCTGCATCATATCTTCCTTCTGTGTGGAATACTTTTGCAAAATTATGAATACTTTCAAACCAGAATTCCCAGATGATTTCTTATTCCTAGTAGCAGAATCTTCAAAAATGAAAGAGCAATATTCCTGGGTAAATGTATGATAATTTAGGTGGTATTAAAACATGGAATTAAATACTAAATGAGAAATGGACTCCTTTAAAAGCAATCTTTTAATCTTCCTGCTGTTGACAATCAGGAATTACAAATACACAACAGTACATACAACACCTTGTAATCTCTATTTTCAAGGAGAACAGATTTCAAGGCAAATGTTTCCTCAAAATAAGTATATTATGCTAATATTTTCTCTTAAAAACTTATGACAAATTCATTCAGTTTTCATAATGGCATTGACATAGAACTTTAATGTGTTGAGCAGAGATGATCTTTAAAAACTTCAGTTAACTTCCTTAGGTGTGGTGATTGAATTATGGATGTATTAAGAAAAAGTTGTTATCCTTTATATATGTACAAGTGAAAATATGGACTGTCTGTGATCCGCCTAGTGGAGGGATGCATGTGTATATGCAGGAAAAGGACGGTGGTGTTGAAGGGGATAGAGACAAAGCGACTTGGGGGTTTAGTTGACATTTGTTGTGCTGGGCACGTGTTTACTATAATGTGGTGATTTTTTCTCTTAACAAAACAACTGAATCAAAACAATGTTTAGAGATAAAGTATTTGTCTCTTGATCCAGAGGCTTTAGTTTGTTACTGGCCATTCCTGTCGTGTGTGTGTGTGTGTGTGTGTGTGTGTGTGTGTGTGCGCGCGCACACGCATGCATGTGCACATATGTTTGTTTATATGTGTGTGCACGTCTGTGTACATGTGCATGTATGTGTGTGCATGTGTGTGCATGTGCACATATATTTATGTGTGTGCATGTGTGTAGGTATGTATACATTTGTATGTGTGTGCATGTGCACGTATGTGCATGCATGTGTGTGTGCATGTGCACGTGTGTGTGTGTGTGTGTGTGTGTGTGTGTGTGTAGTAGTGCAGAGAGCATGAGTGAAAGATGTTGTTTATCCATAGCAGGAAAGAGTAAAGAGGAGAAACTGAGACTCCACAGCTGCCCTGGAAGGCATACTCCAAGTGACCCAAAACTTTATTTTATGTCATTTTAAAATAATTAGCATCCCAATTTGAGGTCTAAGTCTTTGATACACAGGTTTGGTGCAATATTTTAGATACAGACAACAATATAAACCAATTTTTCTATGGTATATATTAAGACTATCTATAATAGAATGTCTAAGAATTAAAATAAAACTTTGCTATTAAATAAATTAATTATCATAGAAAAATAAGTTAATTTGTAAAAAAGTAATCAAGAAGATAAGAATATCATAAATAGTGCATGAATAGTTGTAATTCAAATTATTGACTTGTAAGGCACTGGCCTGCTAGAAGTCCAAGAGCTTCACTGTATGCTTGAAGATTCATTCTGCTAGAACCTTTTCTTGCCTCCTTTCTGGCTACCTTGGCCTGCACCCAGGTACATCAGCAGTAGCCTCAGTGTGCCTGGTGCTCACACACTCGCTTGTTGATGTGGACAATTGTATTTTGTAGAATCGCTCCTAGCATGTTTCCTTAGAATATTTGTCTTTGCTCTCTATCTCTCAGTTTAAACAACGCACATGAAATGAAGGAAAAGAAAGATGCATTCTGTGACACTCAAGGGAATGGATTGTGGTAATTACTTAGAGCTAGTGGCTTGGTGTGGGGATCAGATGGAGTCAGGACACTGGTGTGGTTTTAATGGTAGAATGATGGAACCTTAGAGGGGGGGCTGCAAGAGGCAGTGTTCTTAAATAAACAGCAACAAAGGAGGTTTCAGTCGTGCTGAATTTGGGGTATTCCCTGAGACTCCAAAATATTGGAAATAGCAGAAAGTGGGAAGATGTCACGCCTCTTGAGCCAATTTTTGAGTCATTAGTAGCTGATTATAGGATAGATATGCTGCAGAATATTGTTGCTCCTCTTGCCCTTTCTTGTCAGTCACCTTAAAATATTATTCTGCTGACAGACAATGAGGCAGAGTGAAAGAAGGAAGGGGGTGTGAAATGCAAATCAGTCCTTTGTTGCTTTCCAGGAGTGTTGAGAAAGGCTTGGGGTGGGAGAGTTAGAAATGTTAGTCTCTGGAAAGTTCTCCTTCAGGACTGAAGTCTGATCCTGCTCCCCATCCACTCTTTTGTGATTTCAGGCAGTTAAGAGGTAGCTGTTGGTCATATGGCTGCACCATGGTGTTGCACGGAGAGGAGCCGCTTGTTTGTCCTGGCTGCCCGGCTAGCTTACACCCAAAATAACCATACAGAAACTGTATTAATTAATTTACTGCTTTGCCCATTAGCTCTAGTTTCTTATTGTCTAATTCTTACATCTTAATTTAACCCATTTCTATTAATCTGTATATTGCCACGTGGCTATGGCTTACCAGCAAGATTCTAACCAGCGTCCATCTCAGGTGGAGGATCCATGGCTTCTCTCTCTTTGCCCTTCTTCCTCCCAGCATTCAGTTCTGTTTTCCCCACCCACCTAAGTTCTGCGCTGGCAAAAGTCCATGGCAGTTTCTTTATTCATTAACCAATGAAAGCAACACATAAACACACCTACACCACCATGGCTTCTGCAGAGTCTAACTGGACATATTTTACAAGATCCACATGGACACTGACATTTTGAGTAATCTGATCTCTAATAAGGAGAAATACTGCGATGATAACTGAGGGGAGGAGAGATGGCCCCCTTCCCCCAGACATGCGTCACCTCACAGACACACTCACTGGCATCAGGTCTGTTTTCAAGATTCCTGGCAAAAAGACATTTGTGTATTGGTGTTCTAGCTCGTTAGCTGTTCCATTTTGGGCCCCTCTGTGAGGCAGCTCTCTGTACTGGTATGCCAGATGAGGAGGATTTGAGCTAATTTTAGTTGGAGTAAATATGCCACACTTTTTCACAGTATTGGGACTTTCCATTAATAGAAGGATGATTTTGTTATGTCACCATCCTTTCTAACATCCATCCCAATGTCTCCCCTCCCTTCTCTGGCAGCAGAGATGAAGGGCCGTGGCCCTCATTTCAACTGTAGGCACAAAGCATGTTTTCCTCTGTGTTTAAAACTGTGTTTGCCACTCCTGACCTCACAGCAAGTATAGCATTTTTCACTACCTGCTCTCTGTAACAGGATATTTTTATAGCTCTCTGCTAGGACATGTATAAAGAGAATGGATGTGTGGGATGAAAGGGAAAACATGTACATGTTGGTGTACTGTGGCTCTTTGGGAAGATGCAACATTTTGTAGTCATTTCTGTTGAGTCAAATCTTACTTGTCTAGTCCCTTGACCAACTCAATCCTTTTGGTGTTAAAACTTATATGCTGAAGGTTTTTAAAACTACTGTGTGTTTCACACACCATATTAAGTACCTGGTACAGAAAATGGCGATGAAGCCCCTGGACCTGGAGTTAAAGATGCTTGTAAGCCGCCATGTGGGTGCTGGGAGTCAAACCTAGGTCTTCTGGAAGAACTGCCAATATTCTGGACTATTGAACCAACTTTCTGTCCTTGTGTGCTGAAGTTCTAAGACATTCTCAGTGACTTGT
The DNA here is from genome assembly GCA_001685075.1 of Bramus lutescens. NCBI lineage: Eukaryota > Metazoa > Chordata > Mammalia > Rodentia > Cricetidae > Bramus > Bramus lutescens. The sequence continues at coordinate 197,386 of LOEQ01002031.1, read as the reverse complement.
TTTATGAGAAACTAGATCTTATAATGCCAAGTTGTTCTCAGGCAAAGTTTGGAGTCTGCTTTGGTGTTCTTACAATGTTTGTCATTAGCTGAAGGAGCAAATTCTCTAGCACCTATAAGAACTTGGAACAGGTAAAAAAAATGCCTTAGGTCTTTATGGAACACTTTTCTGAAGAGTAAAGATTCTATGAAATGTATAAATTTCTTTTCTGTGAATATAGTTGTACAAAGAAATTATATCAGAATTTATTTTGTTAAATTTCAGCTTCACAGAACTGTCTTTTCATGATTGCAACAACAGGTTTATTGCTGTCAGAGTTGTGCAGGGAATTTAGGTTTCCCATCCCATCCCATGTTAGCCTATCTCACCCCACCCCATCCCACCTCACCCCACCNACCCCATCCCATCTCATCCCACCCCATCACACCTCACCCCACCTCACCCAACCCCATCTCACCCCACCCCATCCCATCTCACCCCACCCCATCCCATCTCATCCCCTTCCATCTGAAGAACTAATGAAAACTAAATCACAGTTGCTAAAATTGTTGCACCGAGGCTTTGGTTGTAGTCTTTTGAACTGTTCATTTGGTTGTAGTCTTTTGAACTGTTCATTTGGTTGTAGTCTTTGAATTCATTTTTAACCTCGAGTAGGCCACTTAAAGACTCCAGATCTTGTTTTCCAAGAGTATCTGAAAGGAGAATCTAGGTTAGATAGATCCATGAAGTCACTCCACTCAAGTTCATGTTCTGAGTCTGCAGAGAATGAACAAGGCCATGTGGAAAGGGTGGTTGGGAGGATGGGCTTCTGGGCTTCCACAAGGCTGATGTTCCTGCCAGCATGTCCTTCAAGCACTGGCCATCTCCCCAGTCTTGCCCTTGGTTGCTATGGTTTTCCACAGCTCGTGGCTTGAAGAATCTTAGATTTGCTAAATAATGTGTGCTAAAACCTCAGTGGCATTTCTGAATCATTTGTGAGGGATTAAAGACAATTTTCCAAAGTTGTTTGCTGGCTCAGAGAGTTCCAGTGGGGGGAAAAAAAAGCACTTCTTAAGCCACAGATATACATTTATGATTAGGACATATTTAAATGAAACATTTATGATTATTTTGTACATTTCTTTGGAAAAAATAAATTCAGCCACAGTAGGGGTTTTCACTCAATTGCTGATCAGAACGCTTTCTTCTGCCAGGGTAATATAAAGATGCAGTTAACGTATTTTGTGTTTTGCAAATTGGGCCCACAAATATACCCTGGCCTCTAGAGAAGAAAAAAGCACCAGGGTTTTCATTCCTGAAATTCATGACCCAAGGAGGCGTGATCACTTGCTGCTTGAGAATCCCACAGACAACAGTAACACTCAGTGGATTAATGACTGTAGTAGTTTGCAAAGCCGCCCTGCTACAAAGCCTCTCATCTCTTGCCTCCTGTACTGAAGAGCCAGCTTCCCTCCTCCCCCACACCCCAGGTTCACCTGCTGTGCCGCCCTCCCTCCCAAGTGTGCTGAGAGGCTGTGCCTTATGACTAGATCTCCCAGCATCTTAGTTCAGTTCGGAGTGCTGTCAACAAGACTCCCATAGACTGTGTGCCTCAATGTCTGTCTTGTATGTTTTTGGAGGGGGAAGTGTAAGATTAAGGAGTCAAAATCTTTAATGCCTGGTGTTTTGTCTTCATGGTGGAGAAGATAAGGGAGGGGAGGGAAGGGAGGAAAAGGTGAGGTAAGGGGAGATCTGTTCTCTTCCTCTTTGACCATAGCTACTAATCCTCATGGGACCTCTTCTTTTGAGACCTCACCTAAGTCAAATCACTTCCCCGAGGTCCCCTCAGCACCTTGGCTGCCACAACTAAAGCCAGTCTCACCACCAAGATTTTTCTTACCACGATGGGTTATACCCTCAAACTATGAGCCAAAAATAAAAAAAAAAAACAACTTTCCTTTCCACCTTAGTTTGGCCTACTGTTGCTGTGCTAACACACCATGACCAAAAAGCACCTTAGGTCGTAGTTGGTCAGGAAGCAGGGAGGCATGAATGCCAGTGCTCTACTGACATTCCCTCTGTGACCTCAGCCCATGGGGTGCTGGTACCCATGTCAGACTGGGCCTTGCCTCCTTATTTGAACCTCCCTGGAAATGCCTGCACAGATCCAACACCATTCCAGTGGAGGCAGTTCCTCTGCTGAGATCAACTCTTCCCAAGCGACAAGTTGTCCAAAACCAGCAGGCGTATTTCCTTTACATTTCTTTCTGTCGCGTATCTTGTCAGAGCGATGAGGAAAATAAGTAATAGCACCCAGCCAATCTGTGCAGTGAAGCCCTCCCCAGCCCAGTAATGCTTGTCCTGTCAAAATGAGAGTCACGATCAGCCACTAAGGGGTGGCTCAAATATTCCGTCCACTGCCACCAAGTTCCCTTGTCCCACCCTCGGGAGTAAAGCTGAGTTTTAAAAGAAGAAATAGAGACTAGAGGGGAGTCAAGTCGGGGTGTTCACCTGTCAACCCCCCCCTCAACCAGGCTGTCACGCATCTTACTCTCCTCATTACCAGCTTTCCTGTCTTAGACCTCCTTAACCTCAATGGTGGCTGTGTCCTGTTTACCTGAAAAGTCTTGATTCTATGCCACTCTTCAAGTAACCGTCATGTCCTCAGCTGTCCTCTGCCTCCACCCTGCTGGAACACATTCAGCTCCATGGGATTTTGACTGATTTGCTGTCTAAAGAGTTGACTGCGAAGATCACTTAAGAACATCTTTGCAAAGTGGAACTATGGCTCAGTGGTCAAGCACTTGCCTTAGCATGAGCACGACCCAGGATGTTCCTCAGTATCTCAAAGAAAACACGACCACACAAACACCAGAAGCTTGCCTGCAAGGCACTCTCTGCGATTATACTCAGGGGTACTTACATGTGCTTATTAGGGTGTAAATGGATGCCAAAGTGTTTTGTCAAAAAAAAAAAACCACAATCTTCCCTGATTCAAAAATACATCTCCTCCATTTTCCTGTTTTATAAATAACAGTAATCGCATGGAGATGTGACAAAATGAACATTTTGCATTTTAATGGGATAATACATTTCTACAAACTTGACGGAAAGAAATTTGACATTTTTAGTAAGGACTTCAAAACATTTGAATGCAAGTGAGCTTAAAAATGGCCGGTTGCAGGCCGAGAGAGATGGCTCAGCGGTTAAGTACATTAGCTGCCCCTACCACCCCTGGCTTAACTAGGGGTGATGAGAGAACAAAGAAGAGACAGTAACACCGAGGAAACAACAACCCCACAATCTGGGATCAGCTGGGCCACTTGCACTCTGATGGAGAGGCACCAACTACGGCATAACTGTGAGAATCCTGAAATGAAAGAAAATTGAAATTTATGCTCTGGCAATGCTGAAGCATGCATGGGCAGCTCATATATGGCAGTTCTGTTGAAACCATATTTGGTTTCATGGTCTAAGTTGATGAGGACGACTGACCAGGTCTTTTCCTCATGAGGAACTTAGGTACATGTATTATGTACAACATAGGGGGAGAAGTTAGCTAGTCTCCTAAGAGGTCATTGTGTGGGAGCAGTACCAGGCTATAATCATCTAAGTAGAGAAAGTTGCACTTGCTAGTTTTTGCACACACTGCCAACATTCACACTGGGACCAGAGAAAGGCTTTGCCAGTTCCAAACCTGACCCATATACACAAAGCTTTGCCAATTTCCCATGGGTCTAGATGTTTTGGTCCTTGTCAATAACATACATTCACTAAAAGCTTCCTTAGCTCCTCACAGGTTGCTCTTACAGAGATCTCCGGTTCATTTCCCAGCACCATTTAGTGGCTCACAGCCACCTCCAGTTCCAGTTCCAGGGGATCTGATTCCCTCTGCCATCCTGTGTGGGCACCAGGCAAGACATGCAGGCAAGACATCCATACACATAAAATAAAATTTAAAAAATTAAAAACTGTCAATCCAATATTAATCTGATGATTCTCCTTCTAACAATTTATCCAAAAGATTATTGCAATCACATAAGAATTTTACTTAATAAATTTCATAGTAATATACATCTTTTAATACTCGACAGTGTGGAAGTAGTTTCATAAATTAAACTATATTCATGTAGGATACCATACAGTCATAAAAACTGTTTGCAAACAAAGCAATACTGAGTAACATGAAATTACAACATAAAATTGTTTATGTATGATGAACCAGAAAGTTTGGTGTGGGATGAAAGGGAGTGAAAGGAGAGAAAAGGATTAGAAACAGCAGAAGGAAACCTCCCCATTCCAGAGTCTTCCATGATTATCCAGTAGTATAGAGATTATCAGTGACTCTGATTTTGTTATTTCTATATTCAATAAATATATTTGCCTATATATTGCTGTAGATGAGAAAGCACTAAAAAAATAACACCTTCAGAGAAATGGGATTGAAAATAAAAACGAGTTTAGCTCTATCCACCAGTGTTCATTTCAAACCCATTTTAAAGAACTGCCTTTTCTAACCTTCTCCCTTGCCAGATGGATCCATCTGTATAGTGTTATCTTTTTCTACTTTTCTTCTAAAGGTAAAGACAAAACAAAGTTACAACAAAAGAAGTATCTGAATTTTCTACCTCCATGAGCAATGAGTTGTATAGGTGGTGCCTTCAACAGAACCTTAACATAGGTTTGAGGAAAGCAATCAGTAGCACAACAATATAGCCTAGGTTGTTTAAGGGTTCCCATGGCACTTCTTTGGCCAACAGCTTGATTAGATGTAACCCATTCCTGGAACTGGAGACCTTATTTGGTGGTAAGCAATGTCCAGTGGGAGCTCTGTCTCTAGCATCATTTCAGAGTTTTATGTAGATCTTCTTCATATATGCATACATCTTAGGAAGCTTTTCCTGCATTAGGTTTCCATATGAAACATTCAAATGGCCCTTAGTCTTAGCCGTGCTTCCCTGCATGTTCTTCCTTACCTTCCTCTTCGTTCCCATATACTTGATTGTCCCATTCCAGTTGCTCCACCTTATCCACATAACCATCTGCTCTAGTTTTCCATCCTAGGACAATCCATCCCTCCCCAAGTCCCTGACTCTGTATCTAATCTCTGTGGTTATGTGGATTGTAGAGTTCTTATCAAAACACCTAGCATCCACATGTAGATGCCTAGGTTTTTAATCTAACTTGGTGAGATAATTCTTTTGTATTTAGACAGGCAAAGGTCTAAATCATCTACTTCTTTGCCCCCTCCTCCTCCTAGTTTTTTTTTTCTTTTTTTCTTCAACTATCCAGTTTCCTAATACCATTCAGTGGAAAAACAATGTTTTCTCCCTTGCGTAGTCTGGGCATCCTGACTGAAAATTGCTTGGCCAGATATGCAAAGGTTTATTTATGGTCTTTCTAGGCTGTCCCAAAGCTATGTTTATCTATCTTTATCTCTACTACACTTTCTTCATTACTGTGATTTTTGTAGGATGTTTTAAAATTATTCCTATATTTTTTAAAAGGAAACTTCAGTCTTTCCTCAGATCTACCTCATATATTGATTTTATTCCTGAAAAGACAACCTAGACAGTCTTTTCTACCCTCTCCAATTCGTTTTCCTTGTGAATTTTGAAAATATTCCTTAGTGTGGGGGTATGGAAATTAGTTTTACTCCTCATTCATGAATTTTGCATTCACTAAGCCAAGCCGGATCCAATCTACTAGTTTACTATGTCAAGGAGACAGACTGTGGAAATGTTGGCTTCCAATAAGATGAAGAGATTCCAAGGTCAATTTTACAAGTAGTGTCTTGGTTCTTATAGTACCATGTCACTTTAGAAAGCAGAATCTGGAAGGGATGAGGCATAGTCGAAGTTCAGTCATGTGGGAAAGGAGGGTGAAGGACGAAGGGGTGTGGCCAGAGGCTGCAGACAGACCTTGCCTTTTATTAATATCTTCTAAGCACAGCTTGATCCCGAAGTAGCTACTGATGAGCTGCAAGGACAGGTTGCCTTCTGGCTCAGTCTGAAGGGTACAAAACACGAAGCATCATAATGACTTGCATTTATTGGGAACGTGCTGTGCTGAGGCACCACGCCAAGCATGCACGGTCTGTCTTTTAATCCTGTCTTTTAATGCAACCGTGCTCACTTTGTAATTTCCATTTTATTGATGGGGAAAACGAAGCACGGAGAAAAGAAATAATTTGTCTGGGGTCCATAGTTAGCAAGTTTCGAGTAGAGTTCTGAATTCAGAGCTGTCTTCTGTGATGCTGCTGTGGTGCCAAAGATCCCAAGTTTTCTTCTCACCTCCACGGGTTGCAGGGCATCCTCGTTGGGGTTACTGCTGCTGTGATAAAATGCCTGGAACAAAGCAACCTGGGGAGGAAAGGGTCTGTTTTGTTTATGCCCCTCCATCACTTTCCATCACTGAAGAAAGTCAGGACAGGAATTGAAAGGGGGCAGAAACCTGGAGGATGGAGCTGATGCATGGGGGAGAGCTGCTTACTGACTTGCTCCCCAGGGCTTGCTCAGTCTGCTTTCTTATGGAACCCAGGACCACCTGCCCAGAGATGGCCCCACCCACAATAGTCTGGGCTCTTTCCCATCAATCACTAATTAAGAAAATGCTCTGCAAGCTTGCTTGCAGCTCCCTCTTACAATCTTACATAGGCGTTTTCTCAAAGGGGGTCCATCCTCTCTGATGATTCTGGTTTGTGTCACTCTGACAGAAAACTAGCCAGCACAGTGTGAACTTTCACAGCATCAAACATCTGCAATCAGCTTCCTGTAGCAAATATCACAATAGAATCTGTAAAGCATTTCAAGCAGATTTTTACACTTCATCCACACACACAAAAAAACTGAGCAATATAAAAAAATGCCTATTCCATTAGCCTGTTTTATAATAGTATTGATAGTTATCAGAACTGTAGAACTGTCAGTCTGTGTACAGTGAAGATGCCCCCAAAAGACTTGTACTAGTCCTGGTCCTGCAAACTGAATCCAGAGGGATAATGAGAGTCTCTTTCCTGTCCCCAGAGGCACACATAACTGAAGCTAATAGGAAATTCAGACTCCTTCACTTACAAGGGCACCTTCCAAGGTTCCAGGAACAGACCAGGAAATGGGATTGTCCTTTCTCTTCCACCTGCCCTCATCCATTGCAAATGGGCTTAGAGTAACTAATAGTCATGAGTTATGGGGCCTAGGTAAGGAGAAGTTGGTTTGAGAATCCATTTAATTTGAATTTAACTCATTATTTTCAAAGTGTTCCAGCTTTGTGTTTTTTGTGTTGTGTCTGTCCCAACACTCCCTTTCCTTAATACTTTGTGGTTAAATTTCCAGCGATCATGAAGCTTGGGTTTAATTTCTCTGGTTCTCCTGAAGGGCAGTCATTCTCTCTCTGCGGACTCATTGAGCTTCATGGAAGCTTTCATTGAAATCTCTCTGGATTTGTAGTACTCATTTGTCACCTAGCTATGGTTTGGTTTTGGGCTTTGCTCATATCCCCAGTAGACTGTAATGTCCTTCAACACCCTTTCACTTTCTCTTTTAAAATTATCCAACTCTGTGGCCTGCTCTCTCTCCAGCATCTTCTTGTTCAGACTCTCAGTGTCTGATGGCGGGCAGCCAGCCTTCCTTGGCTTTTTATTCTCCTCCGAGACCATGTGAAGTAGCTCTCACAGAGGAAACACTCATCAAATCCCATCAAACAAGTAAATATTCCTTCTAATTTTCAAACAGAAATTAGATATGAGGAGATAATTACCTATTATAATATCAAATTATTTTTTTAATTGCACGCTCAGCAAAGGCAGCTACTGTTGATCCTTTGCTGCTTAATGAATTGCCCTACACTGTAAAGGCTTATAGAAAAACATATTTCATTGTGTCCGTGGATCAAAAATACAATTATAACTTCCTTGCATCCTCTTGTTCTGTCTGAGTCTCTCCCAGGGTTTCTGTGACCTTGAGAGTAAACTGGAAATGATTCCTTTCCTGGGGTTGTGGGTAGGATCCAGCTCCTTGTTAGCTATTGGGTGGAGGTTTTAGTTCTTGGTGAACTATTGGCCTGAGGCTTCCTTTAGAACCTTGTATGTAGGCTTTTCTCAGAGTATTTTGCCACATCTAAGCAAGCAAGCAGGAATGGAAAGAACGAGCAAAACAGGAGCCACAGTCTTTTACAGGACCTTCTTGGAAGAGAATGCCATAGATGCTTCTGTGCTGTACTTATTGAAGTAAGTCACTAAGTCCAGTTCATGCTCATGGGGAAAGATGCACACAGAAATTTGAGTGTCAGAAACCCAGGCCACTGGAAAATGTTTTGGAGGCTGCATATTGGCAGTATGCTCTTGTTTTATATGTTGCAACACTTTAAAAATTATTATTATTATTATAGTTCTTGCCTGATGCCTTTGGAGCAATGCCTTCCAGAAATGAAACACAGCAAAGCAGTAGAAGAAAATGTTAAACAAACAAAAAAGGGACATCAAGGCACCTGAATCTTGAATAGCAAGTGAAGAGATTTAGGTTTTACAATAAAGACAGTGAGAAAGAAGTCTTGGTCTTACAAACATAACCATCACGTTAGAGTTTTCCTCAAAAGTCACACAGAATGGAGAGAAAACAGACTGGAGGCCAGGAAATTGGCTTCTCAGCAACGGTAATCACTTTGAGTGGAGAAAATGCACAGGGTTTTCAACAGAGTAATAAAATGGAGGAGGAGTCTAGAAAGTTTACGGAATGAGACGAACTTGGTATCTGCTAGTAGTGAGGAGAGAACTGGGAGGAACCCCCCCCATGTGCTCTGGGCTGAGTAGCTAGTGTGAGATAACCGAGGTGTAAGAGCACAGGAAGGAAATCAGAGCTAACAGGGAAGACGGTAAAATCTGGCACAACTCTGCAACATCTTCTTAGCAATCGGATTGTGGGTTTCCTTTTTT
>LOEQ01002031.1:117435-137550 GCA_001685075.1 Bramus lutescens | reverse complement strand
TAGATAGATAGATAGATAGATAGATAGATAGATAGATAGATAGACAGATAAAAGTGGTTAGGGTTCCATAAAACAGAAACTGCATTCACATTCTATCTTATTTCAGAGAGAAATGATTTGTATCTCTGTCAGTTCATTTGTGTTACCATGCACCTTAGTTTGCTTTCTATTTCTGAGATAAATGCAAAGACAAAAGCAACTTGACAAAGAAGGGATTTATTTCACTCTATAGGTTCAAGTCCCTCATGAAGGGAAGTCATGGTAGAAACTGAAGGAAGGAACTTGGAGGCAGGAACTGAATGAAGCAGAGACCACAGAGGAATACTGCTTCCTGGCTTGCTCCCATCCAAGGTCAGCTGTCCCTAAGGGCTGGCAATGCCCTCATTAAGTGAGAATCCCACCCCCCAACAGACTTTCCTAAAGGCCAAATTGATGGAGGTATCTTCTCAATTAAGGTTCTCTCTTTTCAGATGACTCCAGTTGGTGTCAAGTTGACCAAAAAACAAAAAACAAAAACAAAAAAAAACAAACAAAACAAACAAACAAACAAAAATAACCAGTGATGAACCATGAAACACTCTGTGCTAACTTTAGCCACCATTGCAGATTTATAAAATTCCTTAATCAATAGCATATGGCCAGGTGAATACAGGTACAAATCTCTGGAAATTAAGATTTTTTTCATCTTAGTCTGCTAGCCACAATCTCTCATGACACAATAAGGCTCTTAAGAGACAATATGCACTGTATCCAAGCCTTAAACAATTTTTCCTGAGAGAAAACCCATTGGATCTTTATTTTATTTGCTGCACTGAATCTGAATGTTTTATTGTTGAATATTTTTTCATCATTCAAAGAACTGGGTGAGTCCCACATGAATGAAGAATTTTGTACTCTTAAAACTGACCTAGATAGAGTAAACCATAAAGACTAGAGTAGATTGCATGAAGGAAAGAGTAGATGGGCATTGGTCTTGGCAAAGATCTCTTAGATGTGACATCAAAAGCACAAGCAACAAAGGGCAAGAATAGACAAGTGCAACAACACCAAACCGTAAGCCTCTGCACAGCAAAGGCAACAGGCTGAAAGGGCCACTTTAACATTAGAGAAAATGTCACTAAGCATTTATCTCGTGAGGGGTTGTGGTGATCTGAAAGATGACCCCATAGACTCATAGGGAGTAGCACTATTAGGAAGTGTAGCCTGCTTAGAGAAGGTGTGGTCTTGCTGGAGGAAGTGTATCACTGGGGATATGAGGTTTCAGATGCTCAAACCAGAACCAGTGTATTACTCTTCCTGCTGCCTTTGGATCCGGACATAGAATTCTCAGCTACCTCTCCATCACCATGCTGCCCACCATGATGACAGTGGACTAAATCTCTGAACTGTAAGCCAACCCCATTAAATGTTTTCCTTTATAAGAGTTTCTGTAGTCAGTGAGCAGGCCATGCCTCTCACCTGGGCAGCACAATAGAGCCAATCCTGTTGACAGAGGTGTGGGTGAGCCAACCCAAAGTTGTAAGCATTGGAGAGCTGTCTCCATTACTCATCTGTCATGTGGTCGTGTGGTGGTGGCAGGGATAAGTAATAGATGTCCCGATGTAGAATTCCCCTCTGTATGCTGTGAATATGTTTTATTACCATTGGTTAATATAGCAAGGTGGGAAATCCAAATAGAGACAGAGGAGAAAAGAAGGCAGAGTCAGGCAGGTGCCATGTAGCTGCACAAGAAGCAAGAAGTAACAAACCATGAGCCTAATGGTAAAATATAAAATAATAGAAATTGATTGATTTAAGATATAAGAGCTAGCTAGGATATGCCTGAGCCACTGGCACAACAGTGTTATATAGTTTCTGTGTGATTATTCAGGTGTGGGCAGCTGGGAAATTAAAGCAGTCTCAGCCTACAATGCCCCCCACCAATCAAGCCTGAGGCAGGTGAGAGAGCTGGCCCTGAGGACAGAAGGGTAGGAGAGCTGCCTCTGCCCACCACTAGTTGCAACACTTGGGAAAGCAGGCCTTGCACCTCATGTGGGCAGCACAACAGAGTCAACCCTTTGGCAGAAGTGTGGGCAAGCCAGGCCAGATATTGTGAGCATAGAAGAGCTGTCCCACCACTGACCTCTCTCCTGCCCAGGCAAGTTATGTACCCTCACCACCATAACCTGAGGCAAGTGGGAGAGCTGGCCCTGAGGTCATAAGAGCTGGAGAGAAATTCCTGTCCCGCATCTGCCGCAGCACTTGGGCGAGTGGCCTCTACACCTCTCCTGAGCAACACAGTAGAGCTATCCGTGAAGGTGCCAGCGTGGGAGATAGGACCCTGAGGACATCAAAGCAGGAGAACTTGCCCCACCCCTTGTTCAGAGCTCCAAGGGATGAACTCACCAGGGCAATGCAGGATTGTTCACCCTGGTGGTGAGGACAAGGGAGAGCTGGCAGGCTGACCAGCTCTGAAACTACACAGGCTCAGAACCAGTTTTATGAGTTGGCCCACCCCATTGTCCAGCCCATGTGTGATCCGCTGGAGCATGTGAAGGGACCAGTCCTGAAGACCCAAAGCTGCAGGATTTCCACAACACAGGACAACAGCAGGATATCCAAGAGGAGTCCCAGTGAGGGCCCAGCAGCAATAGTGTGGCAGAAACCAGAGGCCTTGAAGCAGACCCATGACTGTTTACAGTTCTGAACACTTGCAAGTAAAGATATATGGATAAAAGGCTTTACTGTGTGACTCACTGTGTCACACCACAGCTTCCATGATTAGATTATTTTCCCTGTTTTTCTTTCTTTTTTCCCCTTAAATGTTATTGGGGTGTGCTGCAATGACAGAGGGTTGTAAAGAAGGTACAGGAAATGAATAGGACAGAGATATATGATGCGAAAGTCACAAAGAATTAACAAAAAGAAAGTTTAAAAAAAGTTGCCATAGTCATGCTGTCTCTTCATAGCAATGGAAACCCTAACTGAACCAGAAGTTATTATCAAAACCATGTATGGAATAACTGCTTGCTCAGCAGGCAAGGTGCAAGGAAGGTTCCAGAGGTCTACAGCATAGCATTCTGTTAACATAGATAGCAAAACTGTTTCATAAACTTTATTTTGTTAAACAGTGCCTGGAAGGGTAGTGCATGGGGAAAAGAAAATCTCTAGTAGAAACTGACCCAGGGCTGACAGAGACATTAGGATTGGCTTACCATACCAGATCCCGGGAGGCTGAAGCAAAAAATACCAGTTCAGGTCAGCCAGGCCCAAAATAAATTCAAGGTCGGTTTAGACGATTTAATGGCATCATGTCTCAAAATTAAAAGAAGGCTAGATTGGCCAGCTGCAACGGTGCATGCTAATTGCCCAGGCTCTGGCACAACAGTGCCACATTTAAAAACCTCTTAAAGCAGTTCAGAACAAAAGAGCGTCCAGATCTGAATTCTTCATTTTTCTCCCTGTATCTTCTGTCTGTCTCTGTTGTCTATCATCTGTTCCCAAAGAAGCACTTTGCATTTGCATTTATTGAATAACACAGAAAAAGAAGTTATATGGGAAAGGAATGAGTAATCTCTTATCTTAATCAGAAAACAGTTGAGTAGAGTTTACAGGAGAGAATTTACTTGACTGATCTTCTGGGTCAGGGTATGGAAGACTACATAATTTAAGATTAAAGAATGCATTTAACTTAGCTGTAGACGCTGATTCCTTAGGAAGTCCAAGGCATTGTAAGGCTTGTTGAGTTATCTCCAGGCAAGTTCCTCAGGCTTAATACACAGTAGGGAAGCCGACCGAGTGAATAGCTTCACATGGTTTCAGGACAAGGTAAGGTAAAAGTTCAGTTCTTAAAGCAAGAGGGCTTTTCAGAAAGAAATTCTCCCAGCTTGGGGGTAAGAGAAGAGGATCAGCAGTTGGTTTCCGTCTGACCTCACTTACATAACCAGTTACGGCCAATGTGGGGTCCATGATACCCTGTTCCCAAACAGTAAAAGCAAGAAACAAAAACTGAATTTTAAAAGTGTGGTAGGAATATTTGTTACTCGGTAGTAGAACTTTTGCCTAGCATGAGCAAGGCTCTAGTTTTGTTACCCATCCTGTGTTTTCAAAAGAAACGGAGGTGAAAGTGAGGTGGATAGAGAAGAAGAAAGAGGAGAAAGAGGAAGAGGAGGAGATGGAGGATGATAAAAAAATTCTGGATGCATATAAAGTATTGAAAAGTCTGGAGGCTAAGTCTATGTGAGCAAATAGCTAAGACTGTTGTATGTTGTATGATGTCATTGGCTTGCCAAAATCTAGAGCCAACTCTAAATCTTCTGAAGGGGGTGTCTTGATCACATTGACTGAGGTGGGAAGTCCCAGGATGGCATCCTGGGTTATACAAGTGGAGACAAAGAGTTGGGTGGCTGCATGCATTCATTGCTTTCTTCTTTTGACTATGGATACATGTAGCCAGTGCTGTTGAGCGCCTGTTGCCTTGATTTTCACAAATTTGATGGATTACATCTCAAACAGTGAGCCAAAATAAACCCCTTCTCTCTAAAATTGCTTTTGTTGGGCATTTTATCACAGCAACAGAAACTAAGATACATTTTAAATTGCCATGAACAGTCACTGTTCCTTAAGGATAGCATAACAGTGATGTGTGGGGCTGAGTGCCTAAGTAAAAATAAAGACGGTAATAAAAAAATCCAAGGAATCTGGGGCAGAAGAGATGGAAGCAAACGCTACAAAGGTCTAGTCTACAGTGTGTCATATTATTGCTTGAAAATGAATCACAATGTTTGTGAGTGTGTGTGCGCACTAAAAATGCCAAACAAAGTATAGAATAATTCAACGAGAACCATCACATTTATAGTTAATAAAGCAACAATGGAAATGAAATGGGATAAGTACAACTCTCACTTCCTCTGAAAGAAGGAAGCGCAACAAAGGAAACAGAACAAGCAGCCAATGGGACAACAGAAAAAACCAAACAGCAAGATGTCTCATTTAAACTTAACCCTGAAATGCTATACATTATAAGCAGAAGAACTGCCAAAAGTACACCGAGACAGGCTTCATTCTGATCAGGAAAACAAGTCTTGAGGAGAAAGGGATGTAAGTAAGTCAGGAATGGAAAGTTCTTTTCCTCAGCGGAGTTAAGTTAGAAATCAGTAACAGGCAGGTATTTGAAATTTCTCCCTAAAACATTTGGAAACTTACAAGGAAAGGGGTCCACAGTTTCTCTGAAGTTGGAGCTAAATAAATGAAAACAGCACATGGAGCAGTATTTAGAGGAAAATTCGTAGCCTTAGGATGCTTATTTTCTGGCTGACTCCCTGGCAGGAATGACGGTGTACTGAGGAGACACTTGAACCCCTCACTTTGGGTATCAGACTATTGAAACAGTGCACCCCAAGAAATAGGAATAGAATTTCATCCTGAGAGAAGGAAAAAGCCAAATGTTGCCCTGCCCAGAGTAGGGGAACTTGTTTGTCATGACTTTATCCGAGAGCCTTGCAGGAGGAACTGAAGCCCAGACAAGGCTATCCATCCTGGGCAGGACCACACCTTGGAATGTCCTGCTTTCTATTCAGAACCCTGGCCCTCTGCTTGAACATAAACTTGTGCAAAGACCCTGAGATATTCTTCGAGAGGCCCTGGCTGTCCTTGTTCCTCTTCCCAGTGTGGTCGTATTGAATAAATCATGCTTTCCTGAGTTTCACGATTACTTTAGCTAATTTATTTGTTACATATTTTAGTTTTTCAAGACAAGGTCAATGTACCCTTGACTGGCCTGAACCTGTTACGTAGACCAGACTGGCTTCAAACTTATACAGATCCACCTGCAGATACCTCCAAAGTGCTAGACTCAAAGGTATGAATCACTATGCCTAGCTGGCTCTTCTAATGTGCTTACTGAGGACCAGTTGCTAAACCTGGCTCGTTGGGGCTGCCAGGATACGGCCTCTGACCTTAACTCCAGTAATACTGTTACATGGGATGAAAGGTCTCAAATCAAAGTCCTAAGTGTGCATCTAAGTGACCAGCAAAGAGGAGAAAAAGAATTCAAAGCAAGCAGATGTGAGGAAACACTAAAGCCAGATGAAAGAGAAAACAGAGCAGCTGCCCCAAGTTCTCTGTCCGCAAGGAGATTAGCAGAGAGGAGGAAGCTTGGGCTGCCTCAGTCAAATGTTAGGAGCCCCAGGGAAGATATCAGAAAAGCGTGATAGCACAGTGCAGCGAGCTCTGGACAGGGAAGCTGGCCTGCCTTCCCAGCTTGGTGCTCTCTCCATGACTCTGAATTTGGACAAATCACTTCACATGCTCACATGCCACACAACAGGTGCCCAACGGTGGCATTTTCCTGACAGCCTGAGAGAGTTGAGAGGCTCCAGGAGACAGAGCAGTTCACACAAACCTGTAGTCAAATGTGAGCTATATGACTTGCTGAGGAGGGATTTGGAATTATTAAACGAAAACTTTACAAATATATATATGCACAAAATTTTATCTTTGCACATTTTCTTCGTGCTCTTTTATAATGGAGAGCTGAAATTTCCATGTGGCACTTGAGAAAATGTGGACTGTAACAGGATTCTAATGAGGTTAGATGAGCAAGCTAAATCTATTATTCTCCTTTATCATCAGTCTGGGCTTCCTTATAAACTCGCACTGTCAAGGGGGCGGGAAAGAATTCATTCAGCCCCTCATTCTGCTGGCAGATGGCATCTAACACAAGTCCTCTGGAATATACTTGCCACTCCTAATTGTTTCCCTGTTTACTTTCATCTCCAGTCATAGCGGTGGCGGGACACTGTACTTAGATTTTGATGGCCGAGTTTTCTTGCTCAGAGCTAGGCTGACTGGGTTTCGTAATGAAACCCTCTATCATGACCAGCCCCTCATAGTGAGCCCTGCTGTGACTAGGGGCTGCTGAATGGAGGTTCACTGGGGCAGATGCCCCAGGAGACCTAAGAAGCACCTGCTGCCATTCACAGGGCATGTACGTCAGCTCGTTTTTGAGGTACCCCTTGTCTAGCACACCACAGCCCATTTCTAGGGCCTTCCACTGGAAAACAAAACTCTTTACCCATCTGGATCCCTCAAGTCCATTTCATGCCCTCTCACCTCCTCTGGCTGCTGGCCAAAGTGGCCATGCCCCTGCCTCCTGAAAATACTGACTTTTCCTTTCCATTTTCACTCAGTGGCTCTTACCTTCCTTCCCCTAGAGTCTTTAAGGCCTTTGTTAGATACCTAACTAAGAGACATGGGATCAAGGCAGGCAGAAAAGGAAGTCCCTCTTTTAAAGCTGGTTAGGAATGTCAGGAAGATATCTGTCAAGCATGCAGGTGAGAGACAATACTCTGGGGTTCCAGGCCACTACCTACAACCCTGAGCAGGGTCTGTGTGAGAGCTGGAACACTGTAGTAACTTTGTCTTCTTAGCAAAGTCTGCAGGAGTTGAAGGAGTCCCAAGAAGAAGTTCCCCTCCACCCTGGGATGCTAATTAGCCAGGCTGCATTGAATCAGGACGGGATTAACTCCTTGCTGTAGTAATTGCACAGGATCTTGTCCCTGCATGAAGAATGTGTAGAGGGATTGATTGTTTCCTGTTGCCCTGCTGTTTTGACTACACCTGAAACAGAAGGGAAATCTTTGTTGAACGCATCCTAAACTGAGAGAGCTGCCCATCTGGGAATACCTTCCTTCCCAGCAGTTCAAAAATTTCCTGCCTCAGACAAGAACACAAAAGAATTAAAGTAAGACAGTCATGTGTGCCCTGGGGAGGGGCTGATGGCTGGATGCCGGGCCATGGGTTGTTCAGTCCCTCCTTGCTGTTGCCCTCAGTTGGTATGAGAGAATTCTTAGGGGTGTGTGTGTGTGTGTGTGTGTGTGTGTGTGTGCTGTAGAGGGGAACATGCTCCTGTGAAAATGCACAGAGGACAAGGGATAACAACCCTGCTGCATCACTGTCTACTGTGACGAGAGTCTCTCATTGAGCTTGAAGCCAGTCTTGCAGTCACAAAGTTCCAGCCATCCTCCTGTCTCTGTTCCTTTCCTCTCTGGTGCTAAAATTACTGGCACGCACACAGCCATGTTCAGCATCTCCTGTGAGTTCAGGAGATATGGCTGCAGGGCCTCACACTTGTGCAGCAAACACCCTTCGATGCTGAGTGATAGCCTCTGTCCTCGTCAAGCAAACTCTTAGGGAAGGGAATTGTGGTAAAAAGAGGGGGCTTAAAAAATAGAGCAACTAAAATCTAAAAAAACATATCAAGATGTAAGAAATTATTTGAAAAGCTCTTCCCTTGCCCCTTTCAACATTTCTCAGAACGTTAATTATCTCGAGTCCACCAGAAAGGCACTGAGGAGCTATGAGCCCTTGGGGAGCTGTGAGCCCTTGCAGAGCCCAGAACAGGAAGGTTCATGTCCTGCTTTCTCTACCCATGTATTTACCAAAAAGCACCAGATTGCTGGGTTATGAGAAAACTATCCCAGCTCTGGAAGTGTTTTTGAAAGCTTCATTTTTTATAATTTCAGAATTTGGATTTATGTTCCATCCTGACTTTTTCAAAATTTACTGTAAGTCAAACTCTGTGCTTCCCCAAAGCCCCTAACTGTGTTCTGGCTTACAGACACCATTCTCGGCCCAGGGCTTTCCTCACTGTCATTTGGAACACTAATATCCTTCTGGTTCTGTTATATTTCCTGTAACAGTTTGCCTTTCTCTGTGTGTGGTTAACCTCACCTTGCCCTCACTGTCAAATATTAACGCAAAGACGTGGTCCAGCAGCCCAAGCACACAGAGCTGTGAGTGATGTGATGGCCTTTGTGGAGTTGTCTTTTCTGGAACAGACTCAGGGAAGTCTGTACATTGAAAACAGAATGCTCTGTTTTCAACATTCGTGATCCCAGTAAGCAGTGAGCAAACAAAGGCTCTGAATGAGCGGAGAGCTGCAGATTGTCCCCAGGTCACCATAAACTCCTTATTCCTGGTACTTCTGCCCCACCCCTTACACAGGAGCAATGCCTCAATATTTACAATATTATAATATCTACCATCTAATAATGGTAGATATTGATTTATCTGAAGTGATTAAAAACAAAGTTTGAAATCAAATCTTTGCCCTTTATTAACTGTTTTACACAGAGAAAATCACTTTGCCCTCTTACTATAGACCCTACTTATAAAAACTGAACAGGACAATATGTGACTTGTGTGGTTTCTATTAATTAAATGAAAAAGTTCATCTAAAGTGCCTGGCTTCAGGTTTGGCCCAGGAATTTTCAGTATCACGGCTCAGTAAGAGTTTTCCTAGCTGGCGTACCTTTTAGATTAAAGAGGACAGAGGAGCCTTAGCCTCTGAGGAACAGGATGGCACACCCTAAATCAAACAGCTTCTAGAAGACAAAATCAGGCCTCTGGAGGGACCATATGCAGCAGTTATCGCCAGATCTGGATGCCAGAAGTCATTTCTGAAGTGCCCAGGAGGGAAATGTACTCAGATCTCCTCTCGTGCACCTTCCTTCCCACTTCTTAAACTCGGGAGACCTCTGGACATGGGAACTGACTTTGGTTTGAGAGCCCACCACAGCGGAGAGTTGGTGTGCTGGTCATGGTATTGTGTGAGGACGTCTGGATGAGTCTCATCACAGACAGCTGGGGACTCAGGGAGGCTTGGGGAGTTTCTGAGAGACTGCTCATGGGTGAACAGGAAGCAAAGTACAGCTATTGCATCTTTAAGTCATTCCCTTGCAAAAACCCAGCACTTCTCCAGCTATCTCTATGGGAGGGTCTGGTATGTGCACAGACTTGCTCTGTGGATCTACACGCGGCTGGAGACATGCGGGATTCTGTTAGATGCTTGACATTCTGAACCGGTCTGTGTTGTGCTTAGTGAGACAAATCCACTCATGACTCTTGGCTGTCCCAGCAAGGTCAAATTGCTATGAAAGTTTGGAAGTGCTTCCCCTCTGTTTGTATACGTCACTTATAGGGCCGCATGGTTTGTGTAGCACTGCCTTATCGTAACTCGCCCCCCAAACTCAGAGGATGACAAAAAAGCAGCAACAGGAAGATCCGTTTTCAATTCTAAAAATAGAAAACCTGGAGCAGGTTTGTGGCAGCCACTCCATGTTTTATATATAAATCTTGGTATCACAAAGCATGAGTATTGATATCAGGCACACCTGTTTGGTGCTTTTAGCTTCCGAGCCCACTGCACGCCCACTGTAACTCTGCTGGAAGTGTCCTTCCTCTGAGCTTCTGTTTCTTCGTTTGTAAAATGCGGATGTTGTGTTTATAAATTCCTGACACAGCACACAGGAACCAGCAAGAAATTTTGTCTCCTGGTGAATACTTGAGGAGTCACAGCCGAAGCTTTGCGGTGTTAGTTGACCCTGCGTGCTGTGGTTCAGATATGGGGTGAAGGCCCTCAGAGCTTTCACCTACTGACATGTAATCCTCAGTGGGTATGAAGAAGGAGGTTAAAGCCTTCCTGGACCGTAGCACTTCGCGGTCAGGCCTTTGGACAGTGGTTACCATTAGTAGATAAGGCCATCAGGGTAGGGTCCCCTTATTAAATGCTACTGGCTTCCTAAAGGAAGGAGCGACGCATCTATGTAATGTGCTCACTGTCTCTTGTAATGTGGCAGCCTAGGCCACCTTGGGATTCTGCCAGCAAGGTGGCCATGGCTAGTTATGTGCCATGAGCCACCAAAGCTGAGAGTCCAAATTAAATCTTCATAAGTTTCATCCATTTGGTTCGTACTAGATTCACTGTGCTTATACGCAACTGTTTTAATTGTCCTTTATGACAGTTTTGGATATGTTCAGGTCTAGTTTAGCAAAAACTATGTGTTAACACTGTGAATCCAGAATCCAGAGATCAGATACACACATATGACATCAGTCTCAGCCCTCAGTCTTGTCTCTTCCCACATAGTTCACAATCCTGAGGTTTCTAACCAACTGTGAAAACTTCAGACAATTCTTCTTTAATAAACCAATGAATTAGCCAACTGCATGCTTGGTCAGGCTGACTTTATTAGAGTTCTGTGATGTTCTCGGTCAGGCACACAGTTCTACAACTTGAACCTAAAAATAAAATGTTTTCTGTTCTCCATGTGCAGGCCCTCCATCATGTTGAGCTAAGTGGATGGATTAAATGTGCTGTTTAAGGACACAAGGGAAGCCAGCGCTCCAGAAAGCGGGTCGCTTTCTTCACCAAATAGACTTCTGTTCTTGCAGCCCTGCTCCATATGGTCTTCTCCATCAATAATTAAATCAATAATTAAAACTGACTTAGAGTGTTAGAGATTTGGGTTTCCCACTGATGGCAGCGGACAGTTTCATGTTAACGTATTTATTTGTATACAATTAACCCCTGTATATTTCTTCAAAGAAGAGTGGGGTTGTATGTAACCAACAGGGAATTACCATGAATGTTGTCAGCTGCTGCGACAGTATTGTGGCTAGGCTTAAGGACACATGATTAAATATTTGTAGGTAAATCATATAATGAATGATTTGCTTCAAAATAATCGAAGGAAAAAGTGAGGAGAAGCATAGAGAGAGGAAGATTGGACCCAGATAACTCATTGCTGGATCTGGATGTTGGGAACACGGGGTCCACTATTCATTCCTTTGCTTTTATAACCAATTTGAAATGTTTCACATGGAAATATTTAAAGAAATGGGGAGGTCAAATTAGAAGCATCCTTAGAAAAGCACATAAGACAAGGTCTAGCCTGCACCTTGTGCCTGTCTGAAACATGGAATAAGCCTGTAGGATTTCACATTCCTTTCAAAGGACAGAGTCCTCCTGAACTGACCACTGAGGAGCAGTGGGTTGCTGTCTTCTGCAGCCTGTGGATGGCAACGTGTCCAGCTCAGCCCCTGCAGTAAGCACCAGCCCTTTTTGGAGCTCAGCTTTACATCTGAAGTCTTCACATCACAAGTGTGCAGCGTCAGTTCTGGGAAACCTAAAGGAGAGCAAGAGGAATGCACTTTATCCCACAGCCAGCATTTTGAAAATACTAAAAAAGAGATAACGATTTTGGCTCTTTTGTTTTTGTTTTTTACATCCTCAATCCATTTATGGAACAGGCTATCTCAAAAACACTCCTACTTAGAGTTTCTTTTGGTCACTTTCTTTGTTGGAGGCAGGAGATAGCCATTGGCAGCCTGCCCCTAAGAGAGAGGTTCCAGGGCCTTTAGAGAGAGTAAAGGGGCCGCAGAGAGAAGCTAAGGTTGCAAAATGACTGCTGCATATGCATGAGGACCTGAATTCTGATCCTCAGAGCTCATGTGAAAATCCAGGCACAATGATGTCAACCTGCACTTTAGGGCCAGGAGGCAGCTGGCGGGGAGAGGGAGCAGACCTAGGCAGCTCTCTGATGTTCCACTGGCCAGCCACTCTAGCCAAATGCACAGGCTTCACAGTCACCGAAAGACCTTCTCCCCCAAAATAAAGATGGGGAATAATTAAGGAAAGATACCCAATATGAACTCTCACCTCAATGTGTGCTCATACACACACACGCACACACACACACACACATTTGCTGTACACATTGACACTAAAAAGATGGTACACAACACACAGAAAGGGCAGAAGGAAAGAGAGGAAGAGGAGGAAAAGAGAAAGGAGACACAGAGACAAGAGAAATAAGTTAGAAAATAAGTATACCTAGTAAAGAAATGGATTTGAGCCCAGGATTGGCACATATACTCAGGACTACATGTACCCTTCTCCCACTTGTAGAAACCCTCTTGTCTTTTAAAAACCCACATTTCCTGTCCTTGCAGTTCTAGTTGACAACTGATGTTTGTGAATAGCTATCCCTTGAGTCATTTTGAAACTGCACAAAGCTTTGGAAGACAAAAGCAACCAATTCATCATCAATCACCCACGAATACACACACACATGAACAAACACACTCATACACACACACAGCACGCACACACACACACAGAGGCACCATGCATGCACACACAGGCACACATACATGCACACACAGGCACGCACACATGTACATGCACACACGTGCACACATGCACACATGCACACACAACTAAAACACTGGCATGGCTAGCTCTTATCTTTCTTCCAGCAATCATTCCTTGATGATTTCCAGGGTGTAAAGTAGTTTAGGTGGCTCAAGAGTTTCGGGCTGTTTGGAGATGAAACAGGCCAGCCACTGGAGAAAGCACAGCAACAATTAGAAACTTCCCCATGCTCCTGAAATAATGTGACCCACATTACGTCAGTGTGTGCTTGTAAAATGAAATATATGGCGAGTGATCAATAGATTTTTAAAACCATCTCAGAAATAGATTTCTGCAGCCTAAAAAACAATGATTCCAAACAGATGTACCAGTCTCCCAAGAGTCAGTTTTTCACCGACCCTCTTCTTAAATAAAACATAATAATAGCATTTGCTAAAGGCCTGCACTCTGTGAGGTGAGCCACGCTGATTGTTTTTTCTCCTCACGTTGAATTTGAAGGTAGGAGTCATTACTTCTGAGTTTGAGGAAACTGACAAGGCTGAGGGATGGAATCAGTAGTGTAAAGAGGTTTAGCTGGGCCTAGGCTGGGACCCCACAGTGTTTTCTTTTAAATCACACATCTCAAGCATCCCTGCTGAGTCTACAACACAATGTGGGGAGAAGTGGTTCATTCTGGAAAGAGGGTCTTTGGAGTCTGTAGTCTTGCTGACCTTTGCCAACAGCAAAAGGATGCTGTTAATAGAACCTATTGTTCTTGCTTGTGGAAACCACAGCTCTCCCTGGTTGAAACTAGTTATGTGGTTAAGAACGTAAGTTCCTGGAAGCAATGCCAATGTGCTTAGGTAGTTTTATGCCAGCTTCACACAAGCTAGAGTCATCTGAAAGGAGGAGACCTCAACTTAGAAAACGCCTCCCAAAAATCTGGTTGTAGAGCATTTTCCTAATTAGTAATTGATGGGGAGGGCATACTCCATGGTGTGTGGGGCCACCCATGAGCTGGTGGTCCTGGGTTCTATAAGAAATCCAGCTGAATGAGCCATGAGGAGCAGCCAGTAAGCTCATCCTTGGCCTCTGCATCAACTCCTGCCTCCAGGTTCCTTCCCTGTTAGAATTCCCGCCCTGACACTCTTGACAGTAGACTTTGACGCAGAAGTATGAATGAAATAAGCTCCTCCCCCACAAGCTGCTTTTGGTCCTGGTGCTTATCACAGTAGTGGAACCCTAAGACAGCCAGGTTGTATCACTTTACCACGTGTTTTGGTTGCTTTTTCATTATCATGACACCTGACTAAAACAGCTTGAAGGAAAAGATTTACTTTGAGCTCATGATCCCTGGGGTGTGTGNAGTCAGTATAGTATGACAGGGAGGGCATGGCAGAGACATTCACAGGGGTAGGAGCATGTGGTGAAATCTATTCACATCATGACAGAGGAGAAGAAAACAACCAGGGACTGCATATAACCTTCAATGTCCCAACCTCAGTGACCTACATTGAGCAGACAACAACCTAAAAGTTCCCAAGCTGATGAACAAAAGTATCAAACTTGAGCCTACAGAGGACATTCCAGATTCAAGTCATAACATCACCCAAAAAAAAGATCCCAGTGACCAAGGGGATGGAGGAGATGAGCGTTCAGTGAAAGTTGAACCTTGAGGGATGAATGGTTCCTTAGCAGCCTGATTCTCTAGGAGTCCAGGATTAAGGTATCCTTCTGCTGGATGATCACGGGTGTTTTATGAAAATTTTACAACACTTGGAATTCTGAATGATGTCATTAGCACTGAGAGCATCCTGTAGATTCTATCCCAACGCTACCTGTTCCTGAATTCCATTCTGGGAAGCTGGAACCCCTACCTCTGAGCGAAGTATGCAGGGTGGTTTGAAAGAGAATGGCCCCATAGGCTCACATTTGAATACTTGGTTCCCCAGTAGGAAGAACTGTCTGGAAAGGATTAGAAGGACTGGCCTTGTTGGAAGAGGAGTCACAGGGAGTGGACTTTGAGGTTTCCAAAGACGTGTACCATTCAGTGAGGATTTCTCTTGCTCCTGATTATGAAACAAAGTATCAGCTCTCAGCTACTCCAGCTGCCATCCCTTTGCTTTGCTGTCATGGACTCTAACCCTCTGGAATTATAAACCCAATTAAATCCTTTATTTTATAATTTGCCTTGGCCATGGTGTTTTGTTAAAGCAACTGAAAAGTAATTAAGACAGTGTATGAGCCATGAATGTTCCCAGGAGATTCTGAATAAATGGAGTTCTAGAGTGCTCATGGCCGATGAATTGTGCAAAGGAAAAGTATTATTTTTAGAAGTTGCAAAGAGAGGTTGAAAAATAACTTCTTCATGTGCAGTCTGGAGGAAGGCCACTCTCAGCTCTAAGGCTCTCCTGAATCACAGGGCAGGCTACAGTTTTAAATGTATATATAAGTGTATATTTGTGTTTATGAAATTTTTAAATGTATGAAACAAAGCCTGTCTGTGGGCAGTAATCAGTTTGAAATGTTAAACCTGAAACCGGAAAGACTTCCAGTAATTTTGAGAAATAAAGATCATTTGGCTGAAAGGCTGGCTGATTACATCTGCCTGTTCATTTTATTATTCCATAACTACTTTTTCTTGTAATAACCCACACCAGCTCATGGGTATCCATGGGAACACCAGAACTTAGTGGGTCAGAAACCAACCAGGTTGGTGAATGCAGGTGGATCTGCTCGAAGGAAAACTTTAAAGCCAGGTCAACTATTAGAAACTCCTCTTCCTTTGATGGAGCCATTTTTCTTTCTGTCTGGATTCCCACAGCTTGTGATATTGAGATGAATGGGGGCTGTATAAATAGGCACTTGCAATGATTTGTTGAGTCAGTAAGTAGGGGCAGGTGAGACAGCGCTCCATTGTATCAGATGGAATACAATGTCCCCCAAAGTAGGAATGTGCCAGCATTTGGGGATTAAGAAATCAGCTTTGTAAATTTGAACCTGTGCCTGCAGACATAGTTAGGATGCCTCTCAAATTTTCTTAAGGCATAAATTACTGATGCATATGCATCCTTGTTCAAAGATTCCTTTCTCAAAGCCTGTTTAAATCCTTGCCCTGATGTAATTTTTTTTCTTCTGACCACCCTAGTTCATGCTGAGCCTTTCCTACTTATGAATATTGTAAACTAGTAAGTCTTATCGCTATTTACTTCAGAGTAGAAGATCCAATTAGTTGCATTTGGAAATGATTAATTCTACCACTCTGCCCTTGGGTACAGTGGATGCCAGGCTCCTGCTCAGCCGCAGTTTCAGTCCAACTGTCCCGCTACATCCTGCTGAAACTGTTTGCAGTTCAGGCTCCGAGAAAACCCAATGTAGCATGGCTTGCAGTAATAGAATGTACGTTAGGACACTACAGGGGTTTCAAGTCATGATAATATGTCCCAATCTAAGGTCTGCACTTAGATATTCTAGAGCTGGGTGTTTTGGCAAGCCCTGCCAGCTACAGGCTACATATTTGTCTACTAACACCTAATTGCATCATTTTGCCATTGCTATTAGTCCCTTTACAGTTACCTGTTCACAGTTCTGGACATTGTTCACCCTTGAAGCACCACCCTTCACTGTCAAGAGTCAAAGATAGCGGCAGACTTTTCTCTTCAATTAATAAATATCTGCTTTCAGTTAGCCTTGAAAAGGAGGCAGGCAATATACTGAGGAGTAAATGGATAACTGGTAGATCGCCTCCTCTGTCACTGATTAAAAGGTCAACAACCAGTCAATAGTTGTTTTGGGAATTCAGTGAAATCTTCCTGTCCTCTCTCTCTCTCTCTCTCTCTTTGTGTGTGTGTGTGTGCATGTGTGTGTTTCTCTTTCACTCTCCTCTAAGCTGGAGATCAAACCCAAGGCCTCTGAAACACTCACACCTGGCAAGCACTTTGCCACTAGGCTATACCACACCCCCATCACTGTTTTGTCTCATCATGGACTCTACATGTCTTCTGCATGTTCTGTGGGCAGCTGTGCTGTCACCATGGAAAGACAGACATAGGCAGGGAAGGGTTCATGTATCAAATTCACAATCTGATCACAGTGTGTAGACATAGCAGAGGCCGTTCCAGGCTTGAGCCACCAACCACTGCTGTTCAGTTGCCTTTTAGCTCTCGTCAGCCTTGCTGGGGGTGTGGAGAAGGAGCTCTGCTCACAGTGACATCCTTGGGGGCAGACTGATAACTACTACGCCATCCCATTTAAGCCAAGGAGGCCTTGTGGATTTTTCTGGGCTCCTGGTTTTCCAAGTCAACCTCCCTTCATTTTCCCCATTTTGAAGGAGGGGGAGAAGTAAAATCAAAAAGAAGAAAAGAAAAGGTAGTTACTTTGCCTCCTCAAACCTCTCCTTGTAAATAGGGAGAGCTGAAGCACCTAAGCCAACACTTTATCGAGTACAGGTCTTAAACCTTCTGAACATAGGACCAGGAGTGAGCTCAGCTGAAACCAAGAGAGGAATTGTCCCACCAGCCTGGGAGTCAAAAAGCATAATACAGCACTGGTGTTTTTAAGCCAATGAGTGGGAGGCTGGTTATACGGCACAGGTCGAGAAACCCTCAATAAATGGCTTAAATGTTTAGGCTTTTGAAGTAGAGCCACCTTCACGGCTGTAGGGCATCCAGGGGGTGGAGAAGGAAAAAGTACAAAACAATATTCATGAGGGAAAAATAGAATGACGTCACCAAATGTGCTACTGCTGAGAAATACAACCCAGAGAGGCCCTCAAATGGCTCAGCGTTCAGTGCAGCCAGTGCCCTAAGTGTCAATACCCATCATAAAGCGAGTATTTATAGGAGGAGCTGGATTCTTAGCTATTGATTATTGTAGAATAAAGGGACTCTTGTGGCTGTTAGAACTTGCCTGCCTTGGGAGTGAGGATTAGGACCAGAGAGCCTGCTGTTCCTCAGAGAAATGGTAATCACAGGCACCAGCCTGCTTAGGGACTCGCTTTACACAGAGGGCTCACACCAGATGTTCCTATGGTGAAATACTGTACCACTGTGCCTGGGCACTAAGCTAGAGAGAAAAGGGTAATTAAAAGCCTGATCTACTGAAGGATTTTCCCGTTTTCTTCTCATGGGATTCTCTTCCTTTCTAGCAAGGTTTTATTTTGTTGCTGTTGTTTGTTTGTTTTCATTTTCCAAATTCGCTGTAGTCTTTTGAGACAATGACTCAAAGGAAGAGATGACAGATTTTATGGCAATGAACCTTTGCAGTGACTCGCCCATTGTTGCTCTGGTTTAACGTCTTTGAAACCACAACATTCCTGGATCTCTTCTACCTATGACTTGCATGGGCAGGGGGAGTTTGGCCATAGTAAAAGCTCCACTGCACTGATGTTTCAGTAGCTGCTTCTTCCCAGACAAGGACTGGAAAATTACTCAGGCTTACAATTTCATCTTTGGGTCTGTCTCTGTGTGTTTCCTTTGTGACCGTGGGAAAACTCAGTTAGGGAAGAAAGGAAGAATAGAATAGAAGATGCCCATCAAGCACCTCTTATGTGCTTGACACTTTATCTGTATCACTTAACTGGGTGCTGATTCTAGTCCTGTGCTGACAGGGTGGAGACTCACACAGCAGGCATCATGTCAACCCAGGTCTTTTTGTCTTCCAGACACTGTCTCCACATGCTCATAATTTTCAATGTCTTATGAGCTCCAGCCTATGTTGCCATCTTTCTAGGGAGGCCTGTTATCCCATAATGCAACCCCGCAAGGTGTGTGTGTGTGTGTGTGTGTGTGTGTGTGTGTGTGTGTTCACACACATATATGCATGTGGTTGTCCTGAATAGTTTTTTGTTTGTTTGTTTGTTTCCTTGTTTGTTCTTGTTTTTTCTCAACATGAACACACAATAGTCATCTGAAAGAAAGGAAGCCCGACTGAGAAAATGCCTCCATAAGATCTGGCTGTAGGCAAGCCTGTGGGGCCTTTTCTTAATGATTAATGTGTGAAGTCTACTACCTCTGAACTAGATAATTGTTTTTTCTTTTCTTTTTCTTCTTTCTTTTTTCCCCCATGACTTCATATTTACACCAGGATACCTGTTCTTCTTTAAATTTTTAATTCCAAAGCTCCATTCATATGTTGTTAAACTTGAGACTCGTGAGAAAAGACCAAATCCATGATCTTGGGATGCACCTAAAACCGACCAGCCAGCTGTCTCAGCGTAAGTAGGGATGTGAGAGAGCGGGCCCCCCGCCAGCCTCTTGAAGTCCATTTCCTAGAGAGATGAAGTGTTCACAGGGCTGAGAGTCAGAAGGAACAAGAGCCAGGATGGACATCAAGGGAATGGGTCCCAAGTTCAGTGCAGGTTGAAACATTTTACACTTTATTTCAGCTCTAAGAAACAGGAACTTATTCTTAACTACAAATAGAAACCTTAACTTGCAAGGACTTAATAAAGGACAAGGACCTTGTTCTTCAACTACAAACAGAAACTACAGCGTGCACAGGACAAACAGGAACTTAGCCTTAAGTGTCTTAACTGCAAACAAAAACCTTAAGCTACAAGGTATAGTGTTCCTATTTTGGTCTCACAATACTTTTCTTCAAAGACTTTAAAACCTTTCATGGAAGGAGCAGGTGGCCTGTTCTCAGAAAGCAATGTGAACTTTGAAGTGAACGTTTCGCTCCTCACACAGACTCTGGAAGTTGTTTTAAACTGTTAGAAGTTGACACTGAGTTCTATCTTTTTGGATCAACAATCTGATGTATGGTGTTCCAGATAATTCTTTTGTGAGGAGATTTCCCTTCCAATAAGATCTGAGGATTTTCCAGATGAGTCTAGTGTATAAAACCTTTCATTTCAGCTCCTGCCTGCTGCTCCTGCTGCAGCCTTTAACCCCACTGCCATCTGCCTGACCACTGCAGCAGGGCACTGAGCTGCTCTCCAAAGGCTGCTGGTGCAACACTGTGATTTATGAATCTTTGGATGGCATCTTAGTTAAGGTCACTATTGCTGTGATGAAACACCATGACCAGTAAGTTAGGAAGAAAGGGATTATGTCACTCACAGTTCCATGTAACAGTGCATCATTAAGAGCAGTGAGGGCAGAAACTCAAGCAGGCCAGGAGCCTGGAGGCAGGAGCTGATACAGAGGCCATGGAGGGGT
>LOEQ01002031.1:93979-109344 GCA_001685075.1 Bramus lutescens | reverse complement strand
AGAGAGAGAGAGAGAGAGAGAGAATATGAATGTGCACAGCTCTCTCAGAAGACTTATGAAGTGGAGGGGGTCACAACTTCAGAGACTTCAGTGCATTGCGGTGGGAAGGCGTGTGGAGCAGAATGGTTCCCATTAAGGCAGCAGGAATCACAGACACAATGCTAGTGTGTGAGCTTTCCTTCTCTTCTTTCTTGCTCTGCCCAGGCCCTGGACTATGGGGTGTGGTGCCTCCCACAGTCAGGTATATTCTTCTCTGAAAACACCTTCCAAACCCTCAGGGGTGACCTCACTGACCTTCTATGCACTTCTCAATCTAGCTGACAATCAAGATTACCTATCAAAGATTTCATATGAGCGTAGTATATACTCTCACTAGAAGCCTCAGAAAAATATGAAACAAAATCCAGAACAATGCTTACTAAACCTCCATAGTTAGGGAATTACGTCTAGCCAATGACAACTAGCCATCCATATACTGAATTTTTATTTTTTGTTCTTTTTTTTGCTTATTGATTTTATTGAGCTATGTACTTTTCTCTATTCCCCTCTCTGCCCACTCCCCAATTTTTCAATATTCTATTAAATATTATAAATTGCTTCTACTTTGAGCAGTCATTT
Source organism: Bramus lutescens (assembly GCA_001685075.1). Classification (NCBI taxonomy): domain Eukaryota; kingdom Metazoa; phylum Chordata; class Mammalia; order Rodentia; family Cricetidae; genus Bramus; species Bramus lutescens. The sequence continues at coordinate 108,726 of LOEQ01002031.1, read as the reverse complement.
ACAAGTTCTATCATCATTCCAAACTGTAAATGTAGGGGATGCTTTCTTGAGAGAGAAACAAATGTCTATGAATTCAAAACGTTCCTTTCCTACTTAAAAAAAAAAACATCTGTTTGTTAAAGCAGCTCAGAAATAACAGGAAGCACAGAAGGTAATTAAATGTGAGGTATAAATTTCCCCCGGGGCTGGAGGAAAAGAGAAAACATCCACACTAAAGCCAATCTGTTCGTGTATCTTCACATGGAAAATATTGTGTGTGGAAAACCACACACAACATGTTTGGGATGGATATGGAGCTTGCTTAGGAGAGCGCCTGCCTAGCGTGCATAGCAGCAACCCTGGGTTTGACTCAGCAGAAACTGGACACAGTGGTGTGCACCTCCAGTCCCAGCAGGTGGGAGGAGGTGGAAGTTGGAGAATCAGAGGTTCACAGTCAGCCTTGACTACATAAGAAGCTCAAGGCCAGATTGGTCTTGGTCTGTATGAGACCCTGTCGGAAAGAATAATAAATTAATAAATAAATAATGAAATTGTTTATATTAATGCCTTGAGTGACTCTTAAGCTAATAGATTAATATTAACTTAGGCTAGTAGCTAACTGCATAAAGACTGAGCCATATAAATAGATAACTTTACTGTTCACTGTCTGCATACTTCCATCAATAAAGTAGCATACCAGCTCCAGACAGATGCGAAGCAAAGTGAATCCCGGATTCGAAGTGACCTTCAGGATAAGACTGTGTGCTTTGAGAACAGTAAAATGGTTACAGCTGTGACGGTGCTTCAAGAGAAAGGCAATGGATCCTGGGATTGCATAGCAGAGGACACGGTCTTAAAGAAGTGGCATATGCCTCTAAGAAAATTAAATACAGCAGCCAGACTTTGGCCAATAGACCTCACTGTCCCTTGTGGGGCCTTTTCCTGTGCAAGATAAAGACAGCTGACAGTCATCTAGGATCTACGGTGGCACCTCCATCTGCCACACTGTGTATCCGTTTCCCTAAGTCATCTCCAGAGTGAGAAACTGCGTTCTTCCTTAAAATTAGAAACAAACACTGTGCTCTCTTCTCTGTCTCTGCCTCTCCCGCTATTAGCATGAATAAGTGCGAAGCAAGTTTTAAACCTGAACTTCACAGCAGGCTGTATATTAATTGAATAAGTGTTTTCCGATACTCCTAAAATAGCTCCGGGGTACATGAGATTGATTTGAATTTAACACCGTGCTGCATACGGCTTAATCTTCCTCCCTTGAGTTTGACGCTCTTCTGCATCATGATTGGCACTGATCAGCTCAGTTTGTATGGGTACACATGTCTCCGGGTGCCCTTCCTAGACTCTTGTTGATGGGAGCTGCTGGAAAGTTTTGGAGTGAGCCACATCAGATGGTCGCTCCCAGCGAGTTAGTCCCCGAAGAGAGGCACTGCTACGTACATCGGTATTATCCGCCAGCTGTCTGACGCTGGCAGGCAGGCATGGTTTGATCTGCTGTGTCTCCCAGCCGCTCTAACTCTTCTCTCTTCATGAACCCAAAGGACAGAGCGCCCCTTGCTCCAGCCCCGACCTCATGCCCTGCTCTTTTTCTCAGGAATGGCATCCTCACCCGTCTATCAACCGAGACACATAACTTTGACAGAATGTCACCTTCTTGATTCTGGAACCACATCCTCCCAACTCCTACCAAAAGTCTGCCCTTTTCCTCACTGTTTCTTACTCCACCATCCCCACCGTGTTCTTGGTCCAAACAAGATAATCTTTTACTTTGACTGAAAGTGTTGACTGTACATCAATCTCCTTTCATCTGTTCAGACCCTCACCAATCCATCCTCTCCACTGCCATCAGAGGGATTTTGAAAACCTGGAAGTGTGGCTCCTTTCTCATGGGCCCTCAATAACTTTTCATTGGCCATAGAGAAAACCTACACTCCTTACCTAGTCACAAGGTCCTGCATTGTCGGGCAGATTCTCCAGCTTCATCTTGTGCCTCCTGCCACAGCCACACTGACTATTTCACCTCTTGAACATGGGATCTCTTTTCCTAGCTTCTGCCCTCTTGTCCATTGCACACACCCCTCCACTTATCTTCCAACCTCAGTACTTTGGCTTTCAAATCTACTTCCTCCAAAAGCCTTTTCAACTACCTAAAGTAAGTTACATCACCTGCCAGGTACTCTTCTAGCGTCTGAATTTCTTCCTCAGGATGCTTATAATGTTTAGCAATATGACTCCTCCCAGGGATCTCTAACATCATATGGCAAGAGTATTTGTCTAATTGGCTGCTATCTTTTCTGTGGTTAGGTTAGGGCCTGCCACACAGTAGACTCAACAAATACATATTAAGTGAATAAATGATATTATCATAAACATTTCCAGCATAGACAAAAGGGCTCTTTGCTGGTTTGCTGGCAACTGAATGTTTTTCCCCTGTTCACTGTAAAGAGAAGTTGAAGGTTTCATTTGGAAAAACAGAGTTGAATGAAGCACTAGCCGTGTGAGCCATCCCTTTAGTACCTGAATATATTGTTTTTTGTGTTCAAAGAGGGAAAGAGGTGGAGCAGAAGATGAGATGAAGCAGAAAGGAGTCAAAGGCCACTCTAGCAACCTGTAGGTAGGGAGAAAAGACTGACTTTCAGAAAACATCTACATAAGGGAAAAAAGTAAGACAATGTGTCAACAGGCAACAGGGGACACAGTCCAAAGATTTTGACTGAGTTTTGTGGACAAGTTTCAGAACTGTGAATGAAGGAGTTAAAGGAACTAGCATGGGATGGTGGGGAAATCTAGAGACAGTTTGTGTTGGACCCTGAAGTCCAATCACCGAAGAGGAGTTGCACCAAGAAAACACTCTCACACCACAGTTGATGTAAAAGCATGAGGATTTAATTCTGTCATGACAGGGTCCTTCAGCATTCGAGAAGCCAAAAGACCCCGAACTACTGTTACAAGCTATTTTTAAAGCAAAAAGCCGTAGAAACAAGGGGGGGAGAACCCAGGGGTTGTTTTTTTAACTATTGGGATTGGCTTATTCAAAGGGCTATTACCAATAATTGGCTGGAGAGCAGTTGCCAGATCAGGTGAGCTAAGAAGGAACATCTGAGGGTAACTTTGCCCCCTTCCCAGGGACTGAGTCAAAACATCTGTGGACATCTGTGGGTTATCATGTCCCAGTTCCAGGAACGGACCTCTATTTGGAGAACACTCACAAGGACTCAGGGAGATAGAAAGTTCCCAACATTCTAGTACATGCAGGTGCAGTCATTAGGTCCTTGGTTCCCAGGGAAGGGGGGTGAGCACTGCCTGATGAGTAGCCATTGCAGACCCATCCATTTATTCTCAGTCCTTATTTGTTTAATGGGGCATTCCAGGTGGTAAGCCATGGCCAGCACAGAGGTGCCTAATATCTAGCTCTAGTTAGGAAAGAGTCCCTGGTGAAAAGACAGAATAACTCCCACAAGTTGTCCTTTGACTGTGCGTATACCATGGCATGAGGTTATGCATCCACACACTAAATAAATAAATATGTGAAGTAAAAATAGACTGTGTACTGTCCAGAGTAAAGAGAAGTGTTTATAGAAAGGGACTCTGGATGCTATGTGCAGATTCAGCTCCTGACTTGACTGAGAATCACCTTAGCCCTGCCCACAGTGGCTCACCTCTCTCACTGTCCACACGTTGATATCTGTCACTTGTTGTCTGAGTTTCTGTCCTGTCCTGTTCCCATAATCGTTAAGTCCCAAAGAAATCATATAGAGGTCTACATTAGTTATAAAACTGATTGGCCCATTAGCTGAGGCTTCTTGTTAACTCTTATAACTTACATTAGGCCATTATTCTTGTCTATGTTAGCCACGTGGCTTGGTACCTTATTCAGCAAGGCAGTCACATCTTGCTTCTTCTGTGGCTGGGTCATGGACTGCAGAGGAACAGGCTTCCTCCTTCCCAGAATTCTCCTGTTCTCTTTGACCAGCCGCTACTTCCTGTCTGGTGGTCCTGCCTATACTTCCTGCCTGGCTGCTGACCAATCAGTGTTTATTTAAAATATAATTGACAGAATATAGATGATTGTCCCACACCAGTCACCTCTATAAGTGCTTTGGATGGAATGTGATGGTATGAACAAAGAGATTAATCCCACCTGTCTGTTGACCACATGAGAGCAGTTTCTCTGAGGGCCGCACACATCTAATCTACCCTGCCTTGTGTTCTCTGTGGGCTACACATGTCCAACCTACCCTGCCCTGTGTCCTCTGAGGCCTGCACAAGTCTAACCTCCCCTACCCTGTGTTCTCTGAGGGTCACACACGTCTAACCTACCCTGCCCTGTGTCCTCTGAGGGCTACACACATCTTACCTACCCTGCCCTGTGTCCTCTGAGGGCTACACACATCTTACCTATCCTGCCTTGTATTTTCTGTGGACTACACACATCTAACCTACCCTGCCCTGTGTCCTCTGAGGCCTGCACAAGTCTAACCTACCCTGCCCTGTGTCCTCTGAGGGCTGCACATGTCTAACCTACCCTGCCTTGTATTCTCTGAGGGCTGCACATGTCTTACCTACCCTGCCTTGTGTTTTCTGTGGACCTGCATGGCAGCCTTGTGCACCAACATTTGTTTACAATCATTAGCAAAAGATCCTGATTTGCTCTCATTGCCATTGCTTTTTTTTTAAAAAATAAGATAAGGAAGGAAGAGGAAAACAGGGAGATATCCAAGCAGCTCCTGGGTGCCAGTTTCTATACTTCTACTTTCTCAGTTATCAAAATTCATCCCTGCAAAGGTAGCACCATTTGTCCCACTTTACAGATAAGGAAGATAACATTTGAGTGGGGGTGTTATAAGGCTGATAGGTGGCAAAGCCAATATTTGAATTGGCCTACATGATTCTAAAATTCCATTTTTTTGTTACTATATCATGTCATATGTTTAACAAAACAACCGTGACTCCATTTTCTCTACTTGTAGGTTCAACCGGCTATCTCTGCTCAGATGTACTCATCCAGGAGGTGGGATTAGATTGATCCATCTCCTGGAAACTATGAGGAAAATGTTATTCATAATGAAAAGCACTTTGAAAAGAAGGGATGCTGGATGGTACTATACTTTGCTAGCCTGCAGCAAATTAGCTTTGAAAACCCTCCATCCTAAAATGTTTGGATTAGAAGTTGACATGTTTTCCACATTATATTAACATTTCTGTTAATATAAGCTCTTCTGACAGAGGTGAAGAGCATACATCTGATGAACTATCATTACCAACTTGTGGTATGAGATCTTTTGTAAAACCAAATCTAAAATGACAAAATCATTGCTTGGAATTTTCACATGAATACCTACCTGTCATATAGGCAGATTCAGCCACCACTAGCACCAGCATATTATTAAACTGTAAGAACATACAATGACTAGAGAAGATTCAGATCTGACACCTGCTAATTTAAGTGAATGGCTTTTCAAATACCCCACCCTGCAGTCAGGCAATGGGCTTGCTTGTGTTCTCTATCCGGGTTGTCTTCCTCATGGCCCTGTTGCACATTTGGTTTCTTTTGCATTCCCCAAATGCAGACAATAAACAGAATAAACAAGCTATTTGTGCAACTAGACTTAATTTTACACAAAAGTTTCACTGGGCTGGACACTGGAATATGCCTATAACCCCAGTACTCTGGAAGCAGAAGGATTATGAGTTTGAGGTTTGACAGAGTTACATAACAGTGTCTCTGTAAGAGACTGCACCAAGGGTAGGTTTGGAGAAGAATAAGTACATTATGTCACCAAAGGGTAATTATTCCTCCCTTCTCTTTAGCATGTCTTCAGATAGTTAGCCTTCCTGTTGGATAGATTCCTGGTCATGTCTAGATAATTCAACTTGAGAGAGAAAAAATAACAGTTTGTAATTTTTTAATGTTTGGAGTAGATCAGAATGTCATGTCTCCACCCAGGACCATTGATAGATTCTATTCTTTTGACCACAGCTTTCCCTTGTTTGGCCTCAACAGAGCTCTGGTGTCCACCTTTGATGGCTACCAAGACTATTGTAAACCCCTAAGAGTTGAGACCTTAATAATATTTAAAAGATGGGCTGAAATTGGGGAAAATAAACAATCAATTTTGATGTGGGAGGTCCTTCTGTATATGTGTTGCTTTTATTGGTTAATGAATAAATTTTCACCATTAAAACCTAGAGATTCAGTTCCCCCAAAGGGACTAACTTCAGTGACACCTTCACGTCCAGGCAGGGCTTCTCATTCAGAAGAAACAACAAGAAATAAGAACTCTCCTGGCATCCCTGACCTCTGGCCAGGACAGAACCACCAGTGTTTTCTGCTTTGGAACAAGCACGAGGAGAAGAATTAGAACTGTTCCCTTTCTGATTCAGTCCCTGCCTTTAAATCTGTCTAACTTGATTCTACCTCCTGTTGTCATTGTGTATACTCCAAGAGGAACCCTATCATTAGGGAAGATGGTGGACCCACCAATGTGGTTTCTGCTTCCTGGGTAGGGTTGCTGTGTGTGGCAGTTGAGGTATGCTGTTGTTCCCTTTAAGTAAGATGGTGGCTCTGGAGCAATGTCTCTTTGGTATGATTAAATGTACTTTATGGAAACTTTTTATTTATAACATTAATGGCCCAAGCTACCTACTTTGAAACTTGGGTCAGAATACAGAATAATATCTGGACTGGTTTCATAAACCAGTTTTTTGACTGGTCATCAATGATTTTTATTTTTTTCATTTAAGAGTTTCTTGGGTTTGCTCATATATTACTGCCCAAAATTTTTCAAATACTTTCTATTCAAGAGAAAATGGAGTGGAACAGAGAGGAATGTAGAGATAAAAGCTTGAAGGACTCTTGGTGACATACTCAGAAGTTCCCTGAACATTGCCATCAGTATCTGAGAGCTCTGTCACAGAAAACATGGTTCTCAAGTCCTGTATTGTTACTTTGTTCTTATCAAGTAGACTTTTTCGTCAGGTCTGGCAGTATTTGTGGTGGAACACAGCATTTCTCTTCCTAAAATACAGATTTATAGACAGTCTGTATGCTATAAGACACCTTCAAGTCTTATTTACTTCCACAGAAGCCAGCTTTGCTTCCTAGGTAAGAGTTATGAGTGCCTGGAGGGTCACTGTCTTTAACCAGGTCATTGATTTCCAGATTGATCAGCACACCCCAAAGGTGACCAGTGAAGCAGTACATTCCCATTGTAGTTTTGCTGGTATCTGCTGTCATCCTTCTGGGATTATTTACAGGTGTGACATGTTCCTCCTCTGAGGTCTAGAGCAGAATCTTGATCAGCACAGCTCTGCGACGCGTAAGCCTCAGAAGCAGTGTGTCTTGGAAGATTTCGTAAAGTGTTTTTGAAATGCCATGTTATTACACTGTGTAATGGTGGATTACAAAATGAACTAAAAGGCCAAACCAAACGCCTTCTTTGGAGTGAGATGAATGCATCAAGAACATTTTAAAAGATGTTCATCCTTCAAAACCCACACTTCTATGGGTTTATTTGAAGGAGAATATCATTAGTGTCAGTCATTAATTTGTCTTTTATAGACATAAAGTAGGTTACAAAGTGTCTTATTGCATAGTTTTTTTCTCTTTGTAAATGTATTATATGTATCCAATATGAACAGATATAAATATACATATATATGCACACACTTACATGTATGTATATATAGAGAGAATGTTGAAAATGCTTATCAAACTGTTACACATATATATACATGCACACACAAACATGTGTGCATATATGGAAAGAGTATGTTGAAAATGCTTAACAAACTGTAAACTGTCTTTAGAGAATGAATTTTGTAAGATTTTATATTCAAGTTCTTTTCTGTTTTGTTTTGTTTTTTTGTGACGGAGTCTCTCTATATAGTCATAGCTGTCCTGGAGCTCATTATATAGACCACACTGGCCTCAAACTCACAGGGATCTGCCTGGCTGTCTCCCAAATACTGTGTTCTTTATACTAATGAATTCTACTTTATATGCAAATAGTGCTTCCAGTTAATGATTTATTTTTGCTTTTTAGCTTGTAAACAATAGAAATTTATTTTCATAGAATTATAGTCTCAGGTCAAATATCAAGGAAGCAGTATTCTGCCTCTGATGAGGGCTTAGTGTCTAGTTAATACATAGGCAAGGAAGCTCTGTGGATTCTATCAACAAAGCATATTTTTGCTAATATGAATTTTCTAAATGTTCTGTTATTGCCATAAAAAGTCCTAATAAAACTTTTTCAAAATTGAAATCATGCTAAGCACATTTTCCCAGGAATGAACTGAACTTAAAATAAGCACCAGAGGTCTGGAGAAATGGCTCAGAAGTTCACAGCACTGGCTGTTCTTCCAAGGTCCTAAGTTCAATTCCCAGCAACCACATAGTGGCTCACAACTATCTATAATGCGATATGGTGCCCTCTTCTAGCCTGCAGGTAGAACACTGTATATATAATAAACATATCTAAAAAAACCAGGAAACACAACAAGCACCACTGACCCTGAATAGCTCTGACATATTGAAGTTAATAAGCACACTCCTGAATGGGCAAAGAGGCAGTCCGAAGGAAACTGAAGCATTTTGAATGGAGTGAAAATAAAAAACATCAAAACCTGTGGGATGTACCAAAGCCATCTTACAAAGTCATTTGTATAATAAAATACTTATATTTGAAAATTTTAGATGTCTTGATGATCTAAGTTCCTATACTGAGAAAGTTAAAAAAAAAAAGAAGAAAGAAAGGAAACAGAATAAAAAAAAAAACCCTGAAATCAAGTAGAAGACCAGTAAAAATGGAGATGAAGCTGAGCCAGACATGGTAGTGGAGGCCTCTAGTCCCAGCATCCAGTAAAGGGATAGGAGAGGCAAGAATTCAAGGCCAATCTGGGCTAGCCTACCTACAAACACTTGCTTCGAAACCAACCAAACTAATCAACAGAATTTTAAAAACAAAGCGATACAGAAACAATATTAAAGTAAAGGAAATCAAGTAAACAAAAAACTGATTCTTTGAAAAGATAAAACTAAAGACAAGTAACATTATCTAATTACGTAGATAAGACGGACAAATAATTAGAATGGTGTAAACTACAACTTGATAGCTAGTGGTCTGAAATGCATGGGGTCACACAACTAGATGTAGGGAAAATGTTTGATTTGAAAAATTGCTGTATGCTGACTTGAATTTCAGATTAAAATATCATTGAATAAATTTTGACTTGGGTTTAGCCAGAATTTTCAACAATTTCTGAAATGTCCCTACGTAAATCCTTGCTATATTATACTACATACATATTTATGTGAGTGGTGGTCTCAGCAATAAGGATTATAAAATCAATATTTTTCAACTTTGTAAAAACATTGAAGATGCTCTTCATCTTATTGCATTGAATATACAGTCACAATGTAACTCCTTATATAAAACTCAATTAGCATACCTTATTAGTGTGAAAATTTGTTTTTATCTTTAACAAATAGTAAAATTATATGTATACCAAAGAATTGTTTTAAAATTAAATTTGTTTCTGATGTATTATCAGTGAGTTCTTGAATTGTATAGTATTTTATGTGCTCATACACCCAGGCCATACAAGACTTTCTCAGACCAAAGGGAATCATGTGTGGAAAAAAGTTTAAAACACCAGACAGACAACCGAGATGAAGGACGAGGAAGCAGAAATGGGATTGTCTTGTGAATATGAAAATAATTTAGAGTTCCCTAGGTCCAGATGATCTCAGTAGTGAAATCTGCGCAACGTCTTATGAAATTAGAACTGTAGAAAGTGATGCCCTCTTCATCCTATGAGGCCAGCGTCACTCTGCCACTTACAAAAAAAAAAAANAAAGTAACAGTAAAACAAACCAATACTCATAAACCAACAAAACCATACTGGGACCCTGTGGCAAGAGATACAGCACAAATATCACAGTAATAAGGAAATGTTTGAAGCTTTCATCCACCCTGAATAGGAAATCAAGAGTTAGGCAAAGATATCCCCAGCATTACTTCTGTTCAAATTATATAAAGTCTAAAGCAGTGCAGAGAGAACAAAGGAAGGCCATAGGAGATCATTTTAGCTAGCTTTTCTCCACTATTCCTAATACCTGAGGTCATAACTTTTAACAACAGAAAGTTGCCATGGGGAGATAGCCCAGTCAGCAAAATGCCTGCTTTACAAACACGTAGGGCTGAGTCAGTCCCTAGAACCCATCCATGGGTTTTGGTTTTGTTTTTTTGTTGTTTTTCTGTTCTTAGTAAACTAAGTATTGCATAGTGAGCATTTGTTTGTTTGTAAAGAAAAGAAATGAAATATCCATTACAAGACAGTAGATAATCAGCTGTGATATATTCATAAAATTAAAATGAATTCACTGAAAATCCACAAAATGTTTACATGAATCTCATCAACATTATATCAAATGAAGAAATTAAGACATTCAAAATATAACCAGTGAACCAATTTGTACAGAGTTCAAGGAACAATTTGGTAATCAGAGGATTTATCTTTGCACACATGAGTAGCCAAACTAAGGGAAACCAAGGATGTTTTTTGGCAACACCCAAGAAGTCCTGTCATGTTCTAGCCTAAACCACAACTTCCCTCATAAACACAAACATATCCTTGTTTCTCTCTTGGTTGGCTGGAAAGCTGCCGTTCCCCCTGGTTCTATGACTTTATGAAGGAGTTGAGCTATTCCAAACTATTTTATTGATGACTTGACTCAGCCCAGGTATCGTAAGTGAAGCAAGTTTAAAATTCTTGGGAAAAGATTTTTCCCACGTGCTCAGGTCCTGGTCAGGTTCTGATGAGCTCTGCTAAGTCTGTGTAGGACCTCCCAAACTGAGGGAAGATTCTGGATCCATTGTGTATCGATGGAAAGTTCTTCTCTAACAAAAATTTAGCTTTAAAGCCTAACTCATTTGGTCACTTCAACTCTTTTCAGAGAAATGTAATTACTTCAAGACTGAGTTGTGTGTAAAAACAATTGGGCCCCATTTACGATGTCTTTTGAAAGTCTTTTCTGTGGGGCTCACAAGAGGCTCTCATACTCATGGTTGAAAGGCCAATTAATCAAATAGCTTTGGAATAATGAAACAATAGGAATTCCTTTTTATTGCTATGTTTAAAATTCTTAAATAGGTAAGCGTCAAACACTGTACAGTGAAGCAGATGTGTAGGTGATGAAAGCGTTAATTCAACCAACCCCAAATGCACATTCATGACTTCCTAGCACACTGGCTCCACCTAGAGGGGCAGGCTCACACACAAATTATAAAAGTGACAGACATTGCACTGGTGACTGGTGCTTAGCCCTTAGTGAGTGAGGGCTCTTCGGGTAAATCCTAGCTCCTTGTTGGTGTGTTGCTGTTCCAATATGAGCAAAGAGAAACCATCTCTCATGGCAAGGATTTGTGGATAAAGGAGGTACACGTGGTCCTGGGTTTGACTTCCAGCACAGAAAGAAAGAGAAACAGAGACAGAGAGGCAGAGAGATACAGCGACTTACTCCTCGGAGTAGGCAGCTGCAAACCAAAGTGTTTACAGCAAATCTTGTTCTACTGGAGAAAAACTAACACAACAATTGCACATAAGTGGTCAACAGCCCACATAAATGATTAAATAGCCTTCATTAATGTTTGCTCAGACAAAGTATTTCTAGATTTGTTTCTGAGACATGAACACACATTCTTTCCCCCTTCCTCACCCTTCCCTCCCCCTCTGCTACTTCTTCCTTTTCCTTCCCACGAGCTCCTGCCTCCCTCTCTTCTTCCCTTGACACATTCCTTCCTTCCTCGAGATCTCCCTTCCCTCCTCAGTCCCTCCTTTCCGTTCTTAAATTCTTTTATCAAACATATATTGGTCCCTTACTGCAAGCCAGGCACTGTACATTAACAAATAATGTTATTCGTTAAGTAACAAATTACTCACATACATTAACAAATAAGATTTCATTGCTCTTTTGTGGGTCGAAATTAAAGGACACCAAAGACAGTTCTCAGCTCCATGTGTCTCTGTTAGATTTCTGTCCCCATCTCACTACAGAGACTGTTCTTTCTGTTTATTGACTAACTGGATCACACAATTTGAATATTATTTCCAGGAAAATACGATCTTATCCCTTTCCTGATACTATATTCGAGCACACAGGAGGTACTTAATACTTATTGGCAAGTTACTCACCCACTGTAAGAGTACACAAAGTGCTCAAAGGGAGACACCATTTATTCCTCCCAAAGGATGTGGGCTTAACTGGGTTGGCAATGTAATTTTACACGTTGGGTTTGTGAAAGAATTGTTTATGATTAAAACATGAAGTGCAGAAGTAAACTTTAGAAAGAGGGAGTAGGGTGTGGAACCAAGAAAAAAATGAAATTCTCCAGTTAGGATGGGGATAAATTGTTTAGAATTTATCTGTTACCATGATAGGAAATGGCTTCTGTTGTGGCAATGGGGCAAGGATCCCAGGACAGGGGGATTGGTGTCCCTGCTGCAGTTTTGGTTCAATAACTGTGTCCTATTCCTAACAACAGCTGAGCAGTTTGGGCCACACTCCCCTGGGAAATGTCTGGAATTCTACCAACATATAAGTAACCTAGTGGATTAAAAGATGGTAGGAGAGACCCATGAGAAAATTAGAGACGTTACCTGAAGAAATGGGTGGGTGAGTCAGGGTAAGGAGAAAGAAGCTGGTGATGGAGTGAGATGATCTAATTTGATTGGACAATGACATTGTTAACTGAGGTCACCTGAAGCCAGCTCTTCACTGTTGAGCGAGGGGAAGTGACTTCATCTTGAAAAGTGCCGAGTTTGAAGTCCTTAAAGGATATTTGGGTAGGAAAAGATGGGGACAGTGAAAATCGATGGCTTCTTTGGTTATTTGTATTTAATATCTTTATAAAGAAATCACTACTACAGTTGTAATAGCAACTTAAACATCATCTCAGTCAACTTCCCTACTCATGGCTACTTTCCCTGGTTCTGTTATGGGGTTTGTGACCCCTGGGAAAAGACTGTACACCTGATCTGGATTAAAATTAGTTAAATTTCTTAAAGCTGCTAGCAGAACAACAATCTCTGATCCAAATCAGAGACGCCTCATGCGAAGCAGGGTGAAGGGAGGGTTTTTAAAAGGCAAAAACCTCAAGAAGACCTTGAGTATCCATATAAACAAGCCAAGGCTGTCTGATCTGCCACCAGTGGGTAGTCAAGGCAGCCTCAAAACAGCCACAAAATGTCCACATACCCAGGTTATAGCAGCCAGAAGGCAGTTAGTAGTATCATAACAAAGCGAATGGTCAAGGCTGTACATTTTTGGGTGAGGGTCACTGGGAACTTATCTTCCCAGGGGCTGGAGTCAGAGTCATATTTAGCTAGTGGGTACCAAGATGGATGTCCAGCATAAAGCGGGATTTCTTTAGCCGTCACAGTGCTGAGCCTCATACTGTCACGGCACTATTCTAATGGGGTTATAGACTTTGTTGATATGCTTAACCTTGATAACTATATTAACATATACATACATACTCATGTTTTAGTCATAGGCTTTAGGCAAGTTTCCAAATTCTCCCTTTCACCTTTTTAAGCATGTAGTCTGCAGCCTCTGCTGTAGTAACTATCTTGTTCTTCTTTATCACACCAGTCCCCGGCTTTAATGCTTTGTATTAACTTATTATTAGGCAAACTGTGAAAAAAGAATTAAATAAAGCATTGGATGTCGAAAACTAAATACTAAAGCAATTTGTTCAAACTAAACTGTACTGTACTTTATGTCATTATTCTCTCCTATTAATGAACATTACTTTGCCTGCTCATAATCTGTTAGTCCATTAGTTACTAAAGGAAATAGTTTTGTTGAATTATTTCATTGATAAGCAGCATGATGTAATTATGAAGTGTTTTTGTTTAGTTTCGAAAATGATGTTTTTGTTCTTTGAAAATTTCATACAATGTCTCTTGATCACATTAAGCTCCTCCCCTAACTCCTCCCGTGTCCACCCCACCGCCCTACCAATCCAATTTCATGTCCCATGTATTTCTTTTTTTGTGTGTTTATTTATTATTTACTTTAAAGCCCATAGAATCTACCTTGTGCTCCCCAAATATTCTTGAGGGTGGGGCCTTTTCCTGGAGCAATGTCTACTTTTTAGGGATCACACCCTTAAAGAAAACTGACTCCTCTCCCAGCTGATGCCACTGGGATGATTAGTACTACTCTAATCATGTTCTTCTTTTTAATCTTTAAATAGTTTTTCCTTTTTTATTGATTTTTATTGAGCTGTACATTTTTCTCTGCTCCCCTCCTTGCCTTTCCCTTCCCCTTCAACCCTCTCCCAAGGTCCCCATGCCCCCAATTTACTCAGGAGATCTTGTATTTTTCTACTTCCCATGTAGATTTGATCTATGTATATGTTTCTGTTAGGGTCCTCATTGTTGTCTAGGTTCTCTGGGATTGTAATTTGTAAGCTGGTTTTCTTTGCTTTATGTTTAAAAACTACTTATGCATAAAAACATGTGATGATTGTCTTCCTTGATCTGAGTTACCTCACTCAATAGGATGTTTTCTAGCTCCATCCATTTGTCTACAAAATTCAAGATATTTTTTCTGCTGTGTAGTACTCCATTGTGAAAATGTACCACATTTTCCTTATCCATCCTTCAGTCAAGGGGCATTTATTTAGGTTGTTTCCAAGTTCTGGCTATGACAAACAAAGCTGCTATGAACATAGTTGAGCACATGTCCT
>LOEQ01002031.1:55420-75974 GCA_001685075.1 Bramus lutescens | reverse complement strand
GACCACAAGGAAGTTCCGCTGTGGGTCAGGGGGAGTGAGGGCAGCTGGATCACAGCATATATGAATAAAGAACTGCTTTGAGCCTATAGCAGAGCAGGGTGGGGCGGAGCAGAGCTAGGTGGAGAGGACTGGATTGAATGCTGGGAGAAAGAAGGGCTGAGTGAGAGAGAAGCCATGTAGCCCTGCCAGGGACAGATCCCACAACTTTACCAGTAAGCCACTGCCATGTGGCAATACACAGATTAATAGAAATGAGTTAAATTAATATGTAAGAGTTAGCCAATAAAAAGCTAGAGCTAAGGGTTCAAGCAGTGATTTAATTAATATAGTATCTGTGTGGTTTTTGGTTCTGGATGGACGGAACGAATAAACGACCTCCTTACTGCAGTCAATTAGTGGGAAGCAGACAAATTACCTTTATGGTACCCACCTAACCTTAGATTTCTTTATTTGAGTATTTTAGAGTGTTTAAATCTGTTTGTATTGTTTTGTTAAATAAATCACAGTGGTGGCCTGGTTCCTGCATAGAATCTAAAGCCTGTAGGGGGAAAGCCATCCAATCCCAAATCATAGCATGGACTTCCATAGCCACAGCATCTCATGTGTGATGTTACTGGGTCATTGAGGAGAAGAACCCGGGCCAGTGCATATCCAGAACTTGAGGAAGTGTGTGTGTGTGTGTGTGTGTGTGTGTGTGTGTGTTACTATGACTATCTTTCCAGAAATGTGTCAGCTTCATATGGAATGTAGGTCCCTTCCTTATGAAGGGTCCATATGAGATGGCTCTCAATTCTGAATCACAACTTATATGGTCATATCAGAAAAAAAAATCTGTGCTGGAGAGTTGTCCTCAACATATTCTACAAACAGGTGGCAGTCACAAGTGGGAGCCGCTAGTCTCTTCCTTCTTTCTTCTCATGCAAAGGGCAGACTTGGAAGCTGGTATGTATGGGAGAGATCTAAGAGAGGAGAAATCCAGCAGAGCAGAGAGGGAGAGGGAGATGGGGGGGAGAAATTGTTATTTGGGTTTATGCTTTGGGGTATTATCTATGTTGAAACTTGGTTAAGATCTATAGCCTTGCTGCTCCCAAGACCACACTCTGTCAGTCGACCCCTGATAAAGCTGCCCTTATCCCATCCTAAATGCACCCTCCTTCAGTGACAAAGAACCTTGAAGCTGGTTCTCTCACACTGAGACTGGTTTTGCTGGAGCACTAGATTCTTCAGCAATCCACCTGACAGTTACAGCATGTGCGCTGTCCATCTTGTTCCCCTCCATGGCTCTTGGCACAGTGGTCTGCCCTTCCCCAAATAGGGCACCAAACTACTTGTTGAATAATGGCACACAATTCTGGAAAGGGATTATTTATAACTCGCTTGCCATTTTTTTCTTATTTTTAAAGAAAAATAAATAAAGAGGGAGGTAATTCATTGTTGGCACAATTTTCAGATGCATATGAAAGAGCACACTGATTGACAGGGTGACTCTTGATAGTAGAGACAGACACTTCTAGAACAGCTAGAGGGAAGCTCTGAAGAATCACACCAGCTATGGCTTTAAAACTAGGGAACACCATAGATAACAGAATTAAGAGGACTGGCCTAACTAAAGTGTCCTATGATTTGGAGACATTTGGGCATCCTGTGTCTTTAAATAGGAGGATGCTGGAGGCTCTAAATCCTTCCCCATTTCACTACCTTCCTGTGATAAACTTGAGTTGTGTCTCCCAAGAATTCATGTGCTGAAGTCCCAGTTCCCAGAACCTTGGCACACAAGTGTATTTGGAAACATGGATTTTAACATTTCTAACAAGCTGAGATGAATGGAGGACAGCAGAACTTGTGCTCTGTGAAAAGCTTCTGTAGAGCTACAAAGGTCCACGGAGTGGGTTCACCAACATGTCTATCATGAGCCAAATGTGCCCCCAGCTCGAGACATTCACCCATCTCTGCAGAGCCTCTCTTGACAAATGGCGGCAGATAGCAGATGCTCCTTGTCATTTGTCAGTATAAGAATTTTCAAGAACCTGGGCCACTCTCGAGTAGGAAACTAAACAATTTTATGTTCCCATTAATTGAAAGAAATCAAAACTTGGGATGATGGGAGGCAAACGGAAGGGCTAGATATGGGCAGGTCTGACAAGGTTGGTCACAGAGCACACAGCAGGTGGTGACATGACCTACTTCAGAAGCAAAGCACGTGACGTCCCAATTGATTGCAGGACCTTGGTTCTTTAGCATAGGGGCTCTGCCTGCTACTCTGAAATGGTGCCCCATTGTGAGTTCTTCCCCCAGTGTGACCAGACAGTTCTCATCACACTGGAGCAGCCTAACAAGCCTCGCTTTATGGGGCCCAGCAGGTTACTGTGAGCCCTTCATGGCAAGAATTCTACGTTTCTTTCTTCTCTGATGCTTCTGTCCACTGAACATATCATTTATTTAATAGTAACCATCAAAAGCCTTTTAAAGCAATCCTTGTAAATGGCCTTGCAACTTTGGTGAGACTGAACTTTCTCAGGAATATGTTCCTGAGGATTTTTAATATAGCAAGGGTAGAACCCTCCAAGAGTCTGACGGGACTGACTGCAATGTCAAGGGGAATTAGTCAATGGGATGGAAAATGGATAGAGGAGCAGAGGACGGCGGAGTCTTCCACAGCATGCCCCAGCTCTAAATATAAAAGAAATGGAGTAGCTGCTTAAACCATTCCAGATTAAAATCATTCACAAGATGAACTGCCCACCAGCTGGCTCAATAGCACAAGTCTTTTCTTGCACTCGTAATTAGAGCTGGAACAGAGGAGAAATCATGAACATTGTTAGTCAGGGCTTCTCCATCTTGACACTATTGGCTTTGTGCACAGGATAATTGGGGGGAATTACTGTCCCTTATATCATGGGATATTTAGCGGTACCCCTGGGTGCATATGGAAACACCCATCCCACACACTACAACAACCAAAGTCATCTACAAACACGGCTACAGAGTCACTAGAGGCAAACTTGCCTCCTGCTGAGAGAAGCCAATCTAAATGGAGGAAGAAAAGTGCTTCCAAACCACTGGCGTTGCATTCCTGCTGGAAAGGAATGAGGGTAATCATGGTAGCACAAGGAGGTACTCGCCTTAAATATGGCTAAAGACCTACACAAAAGCTCAGAATGCTGACAAGCCTCTTCATAAGGCTTATTATTATTTGTTGCTTCTGGTTCAGTGAGTCCTTAAAATATTAAAGCTTGCATACACTATTAAAATCAATCTTTTTCACATATATTATTTGATCTTACATGAATGGGATATGATGTTAACATCCAACTGAATATTTATGTTAGGGCTCAGAAGTTAGAGCAAATGGCTCCCTGTGTGCTCCTCTTGGCTCTTTCCAAGGTCCTCCAGGTGTCTAAGGATTCTGAAACAGTCCATTTGACAGCCTGGCTTACTTTTCTCTTGAACTGAAGAAGCTTGTTCACCCAATGAGACTTTCCCACCCTTGAACCATTGCTGTAATAAAGTCACGTTGAGCAGTCCAGTACTATCTCCACCCATGAGCCACCCACTTACTGATGAGAATAAATTTCTCTCTCTCTCTCATGTTTCACTTATTGGTGGCCCTCTTGGAACTGGGCTCTGAGAACTAGAGAACTGGAGGCAGTGTGTTGGCCCACACAATCACACAGAAACACATTCCCAAGTCATAGCTGCAGAGTTAAAAAATGGGCACAGAATATGATCTACGTCTGGGACCTAGCCTGAGTCCTTCCCTTGGATTCTGAGGAGGGATGCTGGGCTCCTCATAGTGAAGGGCCATTGTGGGATCTTCTTGCTGGCTGTGAGATGGGGTTGCTCTCAAGCAGACTAGGGACATAACAGTATTGGTAGCTGTTGCTACATTGACTGTCCCAGCACCAAAGAAGGGGGAGTATCAGACATACTAACTGCTGTCACAGAGCCTGAACTGTGTGGCAGCAGGGACAGCTCAACCCGACCAGCATCCCAAGTCACTCTCAGGATACACCATTTCTCAAGGGCCTCAGTGGTCAGGTCACTAAGCAGATCTTTTCCAAAGTAAAACAGAACAAGGCTCATATATTTGGTAAACTCTGGGGATTTTGTCTTATTAAATGATTTGGCCTTTTGGTTAGTAAGACAACAATATTTGTCTGAGTACCTACAGTGTGTGAGGCGTATACAGTAGTAAAACAAATAAGATTAAAAAGTCCCTGTCATGTTCACAAGTTCCTACCCTACTGGAGAAGATTTGCAGTGTACAATTAAGCACGCAGCTGAAGATCATTTAGGGTTGTGACATAAGCCAAAGAAAAGTGAATGGGACACTTTCATGGAATGCAACCAAGGGGTACTGTATTGGACAGTGGATTAGGACATCGTCGCTGGAGATTTAGTCTTTGCCATGAGAGCCCAGAGAATACAACTTCCCAGCTCTGTGAAGTAGCGTGGAAGAGTTGACAGAGAGGAAAGAACATATTCAAAGACTCTGCCATTTGAACACTTGCTCAGTTTGAGAACATCATGGAAGGGGGTCGGGTGGGAGGCAGAAGGAGTCCATAAGATGGGCTGAAAGACCACACCAGCTTCTGGGAAGAGATAAGTGTAAGTGTGATGAAGGTCTGGAACAGAGGCTGGCAGCTGGTGGTGACAGAGGTATGGATTGGGTGCTGGGCAGAGGTGAGGCTGGCAGCTAGTGCTAATGGAGGTATGGATTGGGTGCTGGGCAGAGGTGAGGGTGGCAGCTAGTGGTGACGGAGGTATGGATTGGGTGTGGGGCAGAGGTGAGGCTGGCAGCTAGTGGTGCCGGAGGTATGGATTGGGTGCTGGGCAGAGGTGAGGGTGGCAGCTAGTGCTAATGGAGGTATGGATTGGGTGCTGGGCAGAGGTGCTGGGAGGTAGATGGATTGGAATATGACTTTGACAGAAATAGCAGAGCATGCTGAGTGGGATGCAGGAGGTCTGGGAAATGTCAACTGGCTGGTGATGCTGTCCTTTGTTGAGATGCAGACGCCTGAGAGTAGAAGCATAGTTGGGGATGAGAGGATAAACAAGTCCTTTTGGGACATTTGAAGTGTCCTGAATCATTGCCCTGGTACTTAGAAGAGTGTAGCCAGAAAGCAAACTAGAATGGCCTATTGGAGAGACAAGAGGAAGTCCAAGAGGCCATGGCATCCAGGAGCCTGAGGGGTCGAAGTATAGAGACAGAATGAAAGGACCAAAACATCCTGCACTTGTGAAAGAGACAGAGGTAGGCTGGGGCACACCAAAGGCATCTCTGATCGTCACAGCCCTGCCTCTGGGCACACACCGTATTCCTTGCCCATCTACATAAGAAATGTCGAGATAGAGGCTCTGAATAATCTGTCCACGCTCATTGGTTCTTTTTAGTAAATCATGTAAGGGGTTGTTATTTGCTTTTAAATAAAGCAACAGAAGAGATAATTAATCTAGTGTCTGTTCTATGGCAGCACCTGAAGTATCAACAAAATATCATTATAGGCAGGATAATCACCCCTCAATGATGGCCATGTGCTAATCCATGAACCTGTGAGCTTATGACAAATGAAACTATCTAGATGTGAACGAATGAAGGATCGTGATTATCCTGGAATATGAGGATTGGCCAGGAGCCTGATCTAACCACAAAGTTTCTTCTAAGCCGGAGAAAGAAGTCAGAGAAAAGGATATGTAAATGAAAGCAGGGAGGGCATGTGGTCATGAGCCAAAGAACACAGACAGTTTTTAAATTCTGAGAAAACAAGTAAATACTTCCTGGAGCCTATGGAAGGTGACAGCTGCCACTTGTCAGAGACCTCTGACAAGCAGCACTGTGCAAACGTGTTTATGTTATTTCATATCACCAAATTTCAGCCATTGTTATAGTGCAAGAAGAAACACAGAAGGCACCATCCCACAAGCAAGGGCAATTAAGGGAGACATTGCAGCTGTGGTACACGC
The DNA here is from genome assembly GCA_001685075.1 of Bramus lutescens. Classification (NCBI taxonomy): domain Eukaryota; kingdom Metazoa; phylum Chordata; class Mammalia; order Rodentia; family Cricetidae; genus Bramus; species Bramus lutescens. Next base: position 70,010 of record LOEQ01002031.1, on the reverse strand, counting down.
AGGGAAAGGAAGAAATATGAGAAATATCCACAGAGTTGGTGGTTTATGTTCAGCAGTCAGGAAGGCATCTGAAGTGTGGTCCTGAAGCTTTGACCTGAAGGATGGAGAATGAGGTGAGATCTGAAGTGTGATCCTGAAGGTGTAACCTGAAGGATGGAGGAGGAGGTGGGATCTGAAGTGTGGCCCTGAAGCTGTGACCCGAAAGATGGAGGAAGAGGTGGGATTTGAAGTGTGGCCCTGAAGCTGTGACCCGAGGGATGGAGGAGGAGGTGGGATCTGAAGTGTGGCCCTGAAGCTGTGACCCGAGGGATGGAGGAGGAGGTGGGATCTGAAGTGTGGCCCTGAAGCTGTGACCCGAGGGATGGAGGAGGAGGTGGGATCTGAAGTGTGGCCCTGAAGCTGTGACTTGAAGAATGGAGGAAGGGATGGGATGTGAAATGTGGCCCTGAAGCTGTGACCCGAAGGATGGAGGAGGAGGTGAGATCTGAAGCTGTGACCTGAAGGATGGAGGTGGGATCTGAAGTGTGGTCCTGAAGCTGTGACCCGAAGGATGGAGGAAGAGGTGGGATCTGAAGTGTGGCCCTGAAGCTGTGACCCGAAGGATGGAGGTGGGATCTTAAGTGTGGCCCTGAAGCTGTGACCCGAAGCTGTGAAGGATGGAGGAAGAGGTGGGATCTGAAGTGTGGCCCTGAAGCTGTGACCTGAAGGATGGAGGTGGGATCTGAAGTGTGGTCCTGAAGCTGTGACCTGAAGCTGTGAAGGATGGAGGAGGAGGTGGGACGCTTGGCATTTGAAGAACAGACAGGAAAACAAGTGACCAGTGCAGTATAATTGAGGGCTAAAGTTCATAGATTTAGCCAACAAAAATTCACCAGGTTAAATTTGAGTCTTAGCCTGTAGAAGTCCGTCCCATACATACGGTGCCTGGACATGCAGCTGAGGCCGAAGGTGCACAGTGCTGAGGAGGCCACAGGGGCACAGGTTTTGATTTTCAGGAGAAGAAAAACAAATATGCTTTGTACTTGTTTTTTTTCTAAAGCCAAGTTTCTTTTTAAAAGAAATAATAAATTATGTTTCTACTCTTAACTGGAGATTAAGAGGACAAAGAATATTGTTCTAGGGAGGAGCTGAAGCAGCAGGAAAGCAGCTGAGATCCTTTTCTCCTGGTGCTAGTGCTGACATATTTGACTCACTCTGCATGGAGTCTAGACACCATCTCAGAATGCTCCTCGGGTTTGTCCTTTAAGGGGGCACCACTGATTTACTACATGTAACTTCCAAGTCGTAACTCACTGCATGATATCAGATCTAAGACTTTAGTCAGACTAACTGAGTATAGGGGTATTCGCCACTGTGCCCAGAGCTTCAGGGATTGAAGCAGGAGGATCAGAAGTTTGGTCACATCCTTGACTACATAGCGAGTTCGAGGCTAGCATGAGCTACATAGTTAGATGCAAAAAAATGCATCAGCATTTTATGTAAACAAAAAATAATAGCAATAAATCACAGGACATGCTGTTTTCATGTTGTGTTTGGATCTTTATTTGAGGTTGGTTAAAAGAGATCATGGAGGCTAATTTAGACATAAAAGTTAACATCTATCTGCCTTCCAAACATGAAAAGTTGAATGCTTAAGTCATTCAAGTCATTCGCCAATTCACTTGTGGATGTGTGAGTTTTCCTTGCTGTAACTTCTTCTGAGCTGTCATGAGTGATGAGGGTACACACATTTTTTAAACAATGTTCCATGATTGTCTTCAGAACTTTTTGCAAGACTGTTGGCACCCACAGCACATTATATTTTGTTATACCTCAACAGAAGGTGTTACCAAATTAAAATCACACCTGGATAGTGGATTTCAGTCCAGTTTTATCCAGCACTGTTACAATAAGGGAATAGACGCTTCTGTGTAGAGGTGGGCTTAATTTTGAACACAGAATGGATAAATAGGGATTGATGTCCAAGAGATGGGGGGAGGAGCTGGGGATGAAAAATCTCTAAGAGTCAGTCTCTGAGCATTTCTTCTAAAGTGAGCTGAAAGGAATCGAGCTGAATGCAGGCCATAGTGGTCAGATGCCAGGTGGGGATGGTAGAACATGAAGAACTCCGTTAGGTTTCTGGGATGATCAGATACGGAGAGTGACTGGTACTTACTGAAAGAGTTGGGAGGTTTCATGCTAAAACAGAATTTTACCAAGAAGTGCAGACAAACTCAGGAAGAAGCTCAGGAGCAGTGACTAAAATCTAGCCAGTCAGAGAATCCTCATTAGGGCAAATGAGAAATTTCAGACAGCATCCACAGTGCTCTTTGCATGCTCTGATGGCCCTTAAATGATGGACAGACTCAAAGAGACATCAAAGGAATAAAATTGTCTGGTAATGCAGCTAGGGATTACCACAAAGTACACACACTCAAAGACATTGTCATTAACCCTACAACAGCCCCATGGCTGAGAGCAATTCTGAAATCATTAGTTCTAAGACAAAAGTTGATTTGGGAGGTGTTAGAGCATGAGGGGAAGATCTGCATCCTACGAAGTATAGTGATCACCATTATTAGGGTGCTCTTAAATAGTCCTAGCACCCTGAATCTTGCAGAAAAAAATGAAACGACTTAAAACAATTTGTGTGAAATCAGCTCCCAAAGAGCCCCCAACATTGAGTTTGCAGTGCCTTTGTGACCAATGGCGGAAGTCAAGCAAAGCAAGACATGGCAATGGCAGCTGAGGTTAATTAAAAGTTTGTCTAGACAAGGCCGAAAATCATCTTCTCATTTCACCCTAGAAAGTGACTCTACTGCTATTTTATTTATTAATGGGCAACTATGGGACCAACTAATAAGATGAAACAAGGTAATTAAGCTCCACTGAAGTGCTAGGGTCAGAAGTGCAGATACACAGACATCTCAGGAGCTGCATTTGTGTCTATGCAATGGATATATATGTAGAGATTTGGGTTGATTATGAAAGGGTGTTGGATTTTGTCAAAGCCTTTTTGCATCTAATGAGATGGTTTATTTCTTTAAGTTTGTTTATATGAAAGGTTACATTTACTAGTTTTCATATATTGAGCCATCCCAGCATCTATGGGATGAAGCCTACTTCATCATGGTGAGTGGCTTTTTTAATGTGTTCTTGGATTCAGCTTGTAGATGAGTATTTTTGCATCTATGTTCATAAGAGAAATTGATCTATAATTTTCTTTCTTTCTTGAGTATCTCTTGTTGTGTTCCCCTTTTCAGTTATGAATCTGTTAGTTTGGATATTCTCTCTCTGCCTTTTATTTAGTGTTGGTAAGAGTTTGTCTGTCTTTTTATTTTCCCAAAGAAGCAACTCTTTGTTTCACTGATTCTTTGTATTGCTCTCTTCATTTCTATTTTATTGATTTTAGCCCCAAGCTTGATTATTACTTGCCATCTACTCCTCTTTGTTGTAGGAGGGCCACTTGGTCATTCTGGCCACTTGGCAGCTCAGTCCTGAAATAACCACACAGAAGCTGTATTAATAAAATCACTGTTTAGCCAATTAGCTCTAGCTTCTTATTGGCTAACTCTTACATCTCAATTTAACCCACTTCTATTAATCTGTATATCACCACATGGCTGTGGCTTACTGGGTAAATTTCCAGCATCTGTTTCTGGTGGGGCTACATGGCTTCTACTCACTCCGCCTTCCTTCTCCCAGCATTCAGTTTAGTTTTCCCTGCCCAGCTCTGTTCTACCCTATCAAGCCAAGCCAGTTTCTTCATTAACAAATAGCATTCACAGCATACAGAGGAATCTCGCATCACCTCTTGCATGTGCTTCCTTCTTTCTGTTCTATAGCTTTCAGGTGTGCTATTAAATTGCTAGTATGAGATCGCTCTGATTTGTTTATGTAGACACTTGGTGCTGGAAACTCTCCTGTTAGCACAGCTTTCACTGCATCCCATAAATCTGAGCATGCTGTGTATTCATTCTCATTGAATTCCGTGAAGCCTTTAAGTTCTTTATTTCTTCTTGAGCCATTTTGCATTCAGTAGAGAGAAATTTAGTTTCCATGAGTTTATAAGCTTCCTGTTGTTTCTGTTTTTGATGATATCTAGCTATAGTCGGTGGTGGTCTGATAGGATGCACAGAGCTGTATCTATTTTCTTGTATCTGTTGAGACTTGCTTTGTGTCCAAGTATGTGGTCAATTTTGTAAAATGTTCCATACGGTACTGAGAAGGTAGTGTGTGTGTGTGTGTGTGTGTGTGTGTGTTTGTGTGTTTGGATGAAATGTTCTATAAATATCTTTTTGGTTTATTATGTCTGTTAGCCCCAGCATTTCTATTTTAGTTTTTGTCTGAATAATCTCTCCTTTGATGAGAGTGGGGTATTGAAGTCTCCCACTACCAGTGTATAAGGGTCAATATGTGATTTAAGCTGTATTAGTGTTTTTTATACAAACTTGGGAGCCTTTGTATTTGGGGAATAGATGTTAAAAAATCGAATATCACTGTGGTGGGTTTTTTCTCTGATGAGTGTGTAGTGTCCTTCCCCATCCTTTTGGTTAGTTTTAGTTTGAAGTCTATTTTGTTAGTTATTAAAAGGACTACACAATCTTGCTTCTTGCTTCTTCAGTTTATTTTTTGATATATCTTTTTCCAATCATTTACCCTGAGATATTGTCTCTCCTTGATGTTGAGATGTGTTTCTTGGATGCAGCAGAAGGATAGATCCTGGCTTTGTATCCATCCTGTTAGTCTGTGTCTTATTGGGAAATTAGGACCATTGATACTGAAAGATATCAATGGCCAGTGATTGTAAATTCCTATTATTTTGCTATTGTTGGTGATGGTGATGGTGGTGGTAATGATGGTGGTGGTGGTGATGACAATATGTGTTCGTGTTTTCCTTTTTTTGGTTGTGCTGGTGTGAAATTATTTATTTCCTGAGTTTTCATGGGTGTAGTTAACCTCCCTAGGTTGGAATTTTCCTTCTAGCACTTTTGAGAGGACTGGATTTGTAGATAGATATTGTTTAAATTTGACTTTATACTGGAATATTTTATTTTCTCCATCTATGCTGATTGAATGTCTTGTTGGATATAGTAGTATGGGCTTGCATCTGTGGTCTCAGAATCTTCAGCACATCTGTCCAGGTCCTCTGGCTTTTATAATCTCTATTGAGAAGTCAGGTGTAATTCTAATAGGTCTGCCTTTTATGATGCTTAGTCTTTCCACTTGTAGTGCTTTTCCCCAACATAATATTTTTATTAATTATTTGGGAATTTCATACCAAGCTTCCTGATCACAAATGCTTCCCATTCTTCCCAGGTCCACCCTTGAACCCTCCCTCCACCCCACCCCCAAACCTACCAACTCCAGTTTGTGCTGCCCATATATTCATTAGAGCCTGGAACACTCCCAGTGACCATCCCCTCAAAGAATATGAAGTCCTTCCTCATTCCACACCCCCACCATAATCCATCAACTGCTAAAATTTTCACTTCGACAGCTTTACCACAATTTTTAAGAACTATCTTCAGTAGCTTTCTGTTTGAACTGTTTCTTTTGGAGGTGGTTCACATATACCTACAATGTCTCTTATTCTCAATATGAGTCTGCAGTTATCAATACCACTGCAGTAGAAGCTTCCTTGCTCATAGCAGTCCGCGGCAGCAGGAATCATGAACTTCTACATGGTTGCCAGCGGCAGCATATATCATGGACATCAACATAGTTTCACAGACATAACCTAGTCCCTGGTGCCAGCATTGATCACAGACACTACCATGGTCTCAGGCAGCAGAACAGATCCCTTGCAGCTTTTAATATCCTTTCCTTGTTCTGAATGTTTAGTGCTTTGATTATTATGTAACAAGTGGATTTCCTTTCTGATACAGTCTATTTGATGTTCTATAAGCTTCTTGTACCTTGATAGATATCTCTTTCTTTAGGTTAGATAAATTTTCTTCTATGATTTTATTGAAAATATTTTCTGTCCCTTTGTTGAAGTTGGGATTTTTCTCCTTCCTCTATTCCTACTATTCGTAGATTTGGTATTCTCATAGTGTTCCAGTTTTCTTAGATGTGTTATGTCAGAAATTTTTTTAGATTCAACATTTTCTTTGATTGATATTTCTATTTCTTCTATAATATCTTCAGTGCCTGTGATTCTTTCTTCCATCTCTTGTATTCTGCTGGTGAAGCTTGCCTCTGTAGTTCTGGTTTGCATTCCTAAATTTCTCTTTTCCAGAATTCCCTGTTTGTGTTTTCTTTACTGCTCCTGTTTTCATTTTCAGGTCTTGAACAGTTTAATTGATTTCCTCCAACTGTTCGTTTATTCTTGACTTTCTTTAACTCATTTCCACCAAGAATTTGTGTCTTCCTGGCTTTCTTTAAAGAGCTCCATGATCTTTATCATAGGTCTTTTTCTTGTGCTTCAGCTTTGTTGGAATGTTCAGGGCCCTGCTGCGGTAGGATATCTGGGCTCTAGTGCAGACATGTTGCCCTGGCTGTTACTGTCTTCTTACACTTGATTCTAGGTATCTGGGTTTGGGATGATCATAGGTCTAGGTGCTGATTTCTGGTTTTGTCATTGGGTGGGTTTTGTTCCTTGGTTGCTGTTTCTTCTCTGGATATTTAGAGAATGCGATGGGTGTGTGTTGCCTGTTTTACAAGCCTGCTCAACCGGTGTGTTCACAGGGAGTGCCTGATGGTATTAGATCCTGGCATACACCCAGGAGTCGGGGAGGGAGGTCACAAGTGGATGATTTGTGGAACCCACAGGAGATGTGGACAGAGGGAAAGGGAGGCTGCAGCTGGTGTTCTGTTGCAGTGCTCGTGACTAGACTATGTGATTGGGTCTGGGAAACAGTGAGGAGAAGGTCTGCAGAGGGCAAGCCTGGTTTCCTGGTGGGCCAGTCCTCTCTCTTTTTAAATCAGTATGTGCATGACCTCCTTTCCTCTGAGAAAGCCGTTAACACACAACCAATGCATCTACTATTGACTAGGAAAGGTCTCACCTCTTGTAACTAATCATCATTGTTTCCCCTTTGTGCTTGCTGTATTTGTTTATATAAAATCAGTTTTTCGGTAACACACTATTGATTTTCAGGTGTGATGATAATGCCTTCTAGTATGAAAAATTAAAAGACCAGTGAAGCATTGGTACCCTAACCAAATCCTGTTCACCAATTAATTCACAAGTGAGCCAACCTCCTACTGACTGCATCATAAATTTACTGTTATCTCAGCTATCTGTCTTCAGTTCTGCGTCAGTTCTATTTTTATTTTAACATTATTTATAACATTTTGATTGATTCCTTTCCTGTCCCAGAAGGCTTTTTGAAGAACTGAAGAAAATTTGTTCTAGACATCCTTCTAATAAACATGATATGCAAAATCCAAATTTATGGAGATTGTGTTATCCATCATGATGTATCAGGGTTATGTGATTTTTTATACCGGCTATAGAACATTGTATTTGTTGTACTTAACATCTCTGAATCTCAGTTTTCATAAAATAAGGATAATGCCTTACTGAGTGAATAGCAAATGTCTCTGAAATGGAATTTGGCATATGTACAAAGTTGTTACTGGAATTTGTTGGGTGCCAAGGACTAATCCTGTAATAAGCAGAAGAGTTACTCTGACTCAAATTTCAAGAGGCAGAAAATGCTTAAGTCTAGAGCTGATTCAAGCCCTGTGCATCTGTATGTTTTCTTGACTTGAAACTGTCTGACATCTCCACATCCCAAGATCTGGAAGCATTTTGCACCTGGTTTCCCTCGGCGCTGGATCTGGATGCATACGGGTAGATTCTCTGCTGTGTCCTTGTTTGCTCGGTTGAATTTACAGAAGATGAGCTGCCATGCTGGGAGGAACACCAGGAAACTCGTGATATTGAGGGCAAATAAATCCATCCGAAACATGTAGGGGTAAGGAGGATGGCTTGGTGTTTAAGTATGAGGACCTGTGTTTAAATTAGCAGCACTCAAGCAAAAAACTCGAAGTGGTTATGTGTTCTGATCAGTTATTTATTTGTTTGTTTTGTCAGCTTTATGTAAAGGCTGGGGCCATCTGGGAAGAGGAAAACTCAGTTGAGAAAATAGCTCCGTAAGCTCGATGTGGGCAAGTCTGTGGGGCATTTGACTGATTCATGATCAATGGGGAGAGTCTAGTTCACTAGAGTGGTGCTGGTCCTGAGCAAGTGGTCCTGCGGTGTGTAGGAGGGCAAATTGGTAAGCAATGTCCCATAGCATCTGCTTCAGCCCCTGTCTCCATATCCTTACGTTGAGTTCTTGTCCTGACTTCCCTCAGTGTCAGACTGTGACCTGGGCTCAAACAAACTCTTTACCCCCATGTTCGTTGTGGTCATTGTTTTATTCCAGCATCAGAAAGCAAGCTACTGCATCATTTATGATCTTGTAAGCCCCCGTGTTACAGAGAGGGTGAAGACAGAGGACCCTGGGGTTTGCTTTTCGCCATACTCACTCCAGGTTCGCTAAGGAGCCTCATCTCAAAGGACTGATGCAGGAAATGATAAAGCACACATCTGACGTCTTCCTTTGTGTGTGTGTGTGTGCACCTTGGTGTGCACATATGCACTCTGTATACGTGTACACCACACCACTGATCTTTGTAGTACAGAGAATACAATACAATAGCCATACTTTTGGGTTTTGAAAGAATGAGTTTATTAAGTATATATCAAACTGAAGGAAAAGCATAATAAGAGAGAGGAGAAGAGGGGAGGGAAGGAGGGATATGGAAGGAAGGAAGGGAAGAAAGACTGGTATAAATAAGCAAAGCGTAATCAAATCAAGTGCTCAAAATAGCTGGCAGAAGTGAAAGAGGAAAGCCCCTTTAAGGCAGTCAGCTAGAGTTCCTTATAGAGAAAGTCCTGGGTAGAGCAGAGTGCCCCCTTGGGTGAGGCTTCTAAGTAAAAGAACAAATAGCAGCCAATAGAGGTGATGTCATCAAATTGAGCTTATAACATCAAGCAGACACCAAGTGGGAAAGTTGCAGCAGTCTGCTAGAGGTTCCTGTTGAATTTTCTCTCCATAGTGAGCTTCCCATGGCTGAACTTCCTGTTTCTGTATCCCTTTATGGTGCTTTTATATCGTTGGAATGGCTCACTCTCCAGCTGCTCTGCTCTTCTCTTCCCTTACTGTTACAAAGTTAGAGGGCACAGTCCGTGCTAGATAAGGGTCTTTGAGAAAACCTGGAGACAGACAGTCTAGGTTCAAATGGATTGGGTTTGGGGGCAACCCTGCTTCCACGGCCACCTTCTCAGTGAGCTCAAAATACACCAAGCTGATGAACATTTCACAGCCATACACACACATAAAACTCTCACACACACAATATGCACATACAAACACACACACACACACAAAGATAGAAGAGTTCCCTCAAGAGAATCCTTAAGTAGAGAGACCCTTGGAGAAGAACTTGAATGGTTCGTCTCACGTGCCTGTCTTTCGGGACTAGGGACTTGATTTGTGTAGGATGTGTTGCTTTCATTGGTTAATGAATAAAAAAACTGACTTGGCCTTTTGATAGGGCAGCCCTTATGTGGGCGGAGAAGACAGAACAGAATTCTGGGAAGAAGGGCAGAGTGGCAGATGCCATGACGCTCCCGCCCGAGACGGACGTAGGCTAGAATCTTTCCTGGTAAGCCACGCCCTTATGGTGCTACACAGATTATTAGAAATGGGTTAGATCAAGATGTGAGAGTTAGCCAATAAGAGGCTAGAGCTAATGGGCCAGGCAGTAATTTAATTAATACAATTTCTGTGTAATTATTTCGGGGTTAAGCTAGCTGGGTGGCAGGACACGACCTGCTTGCCTCATACTACACTTGATGATTTGTTATGAGATGTAAGTTGTCATGGTCAAAGGAAGGGATGCATTTTGAGATTTTTTTTTAAAAAAGAGTTGGCTTTGAGGGAAGGTTTAAGTGTCAGGTCCAAAGAAAACTCCAATTCACTAAACTTCAAAAGGCAGTCTAGATATCCAGACTGGAGCTCTACCTGGACTGTAGGAGGACTTCTGGAGGATAAAATCCAGCAATCCTCAAAATGTGTGAAGCCAACTCCCATCTACAAAAAGGAGTCATTTCTCTTACCTCTGGCCAAAGGGACATATGGCTCTCCACTTAACATACACCTGTGGCACCTATCAGCATCAAGGGCCACATAGGCTTCCAGGCTCCCTCAGTCCCTTCTCCCAACACTTGTTCAGCATTTCAAGGTGCCCAACCAGCCTCCTGGCCCTCCCCTACCCCCAATTCCTCACCTTTCCTGTACCTGACTAGGCTCACTGTTCTCGGCTCCTGGTTCTGCTGTTCTCACCGTGCTCCCTCTGTTCTCTGTCCTCTGTGTTCTCTAGCCTCTCCCCTTGCACAGTTAGTCCTGGCCCCTGGCCATGCTCAGTCTATGTCTTTTTCTCTCTGCTCTGATCTCTTACGGATGCCTCTGACTGCTCTCTCTCTCTCTCTCTCTCTCTCTCTCTCTCACCGTGGGGCAGTCATGTTGTCAGTTTATGCAATGAGATGATACCTCACATCCCCATGATGTCAATGGTCACCATTAGAGAGAAGCATTTTCTAGGGATCTGTGAATCAATCAGCCTGTCGTCCCCTTGTTGATCCAGAACATCAGAAAACCAAATTTCCTGAGGCAGGGGGCTTGCTGGTAGTCTTTTTCTTAATAGTAGGCAGTTGTCATCTATAGAATACCTTGGGATGACACCTGTCCTCTGCTACATCTCTAATCAATGATAGAGCCAGTTATCAAGAAGGCAGTCATGTTCCTGGAATCATTTTTATATGGATTATGACAGCTTCAAAATGAAAGCATATTTCAAAGTTTTTCTGATGCCAATAAAACAGATAAATGTGTCATTTGATTGATTGGATGTTCTATGGGCCTGTGTTTGTTTCCCTTAGTAAAAAAATAAATGTCATGATGAAGCCATAGACACCCCACTGTTCTCAAGCAAAGAAATGCCTTTTCAACATGAATGCAAAAGAGATGGAGACATCTCAGTGACTCTTATTTCTTGTGTGTGTTTGTGTATATGTGGGGGGGAAGCATTGTGACATTAATGAGACGAGATGGTGATGTGGGGCTCTCTCCTTTTCTCCTATCAAGCTGCATTCTGTATAAGCAACTTAGCTTTCTGATATGGCTAATGAGCCATTTTTTCTAATTGCTTTCTAAGTGCTGGAAACAGCTGGTTAGGTCAAATGTCACCATCACTAGCCTGCCTTTTTGTGGGGCCATTGAAATTATAGTATTGTCTTCATTTACAAGTGACAAATCCCTAACTCAAATACACCCACACTGCACACACACACACAAAAAAAGCAGAATTTATCACTTCATGAAACTAACGAGTGCAGGAAGACCTGTTGACTTTGGTAAAGATTGACACACATGTCCATACAATAAGGACTCTGTCCCTCCGTCTTCTGGGACAAATATAATTCTGACAAAACCACACGTGTATTCTACTGATAAAAGCAACCCTGAAAATTAAAGAGTACCAATCACAAGGATTTAACACAAAGTCCTGGGGTAGCTCTTATTGTTTTAACTAGAACTGTGTGTGATGGAAATACAGAACTGTACCTCAAGCTGATGGGTGAGTGCATCCCTACCTGGGAGGAATGACTTTACAAACTCTACAGTGGACCAGGGCAGGAGTTTCTCCTTAGACAGCCTATCTGTGATCCAGAAGAAAGCTTTTGGTGCAGACAAGAAGAAAATTCGCTCCCTCCAGTCACCTGCCTTTCTTTGCAGCAGCCTGACTAGCAGCTTAATCTCATTTGACTCCAAAGCACCAACCCAGCTGGCCTCATGCCCTCATCTTCTCAGGAAGCATTTGAAACGATGCTCATTGCTATTAAACCAGTCATTTGAAATGTGCTAGGTGGTGTAATATACTGGTGGCAAGTCCTTTAGGAGGCGACTTTTAGCCTTTCGATCTCTTAGTTTAGGAGATGGACATCACTTTGATTTCAGGAGTCTTAGCAAAAATCCCCTCAGAAAAGATTACATTTCATTTACTCATACATTTGCGTGTTTCCATATAAACTACATGGGATTACAGGCTTTTATACACATTTTTCTTAGGTAAGTTATAGTTAAATTTTCTTTCATTTCTTGTCACTTCATTTTTCATCACGTACCTGCCTCCAGATGCTGGGATACATTCAAGACTGCAATAAGACCAGTATTTCTGCAGTGTGACTTTACATGGCTCTGCCTTCATTTATGTTATCTGTGAAATGGTCTCTAGAGCCTGTGGGGGTAGAAGACAGGGAATCTGACCATACGCTTCCATAACTGAGGAAAAACGTTAGCAAGTCTCCTTCCATATTACCAAGTCTGGCAAAATCAAGAAAAGGAAAAGTCAATCTTTGTAACCAGACATTTCTCTCCTGCCTGCCAGTTCCTGAATAATTACTCAGAGGCTTAATGTTATTTAATTTTTGACAATATTTAAATTAACCCTTTTCTGTTAATCTATGTATTGCCACATGGCGTTAGCTTATTTTCTGCATGTCTTGCTTCTCAGTGGTTGGCTGGTGTCTTCCAGGTTCCACCGTTCTTCTCCTGTTTCTCTGCTTGGATTTCCCACCTGGCTCTATCTTGCCTTACCATAGGACAAAGCAGCTTTATTTATCAACCAATGAGAGCAATACATATTCACAACGTACAGAAAGACCATCCCACAGCAAATCTTTGTGTGTGCTCTTTGACCATGTTAGTCAATTGTTAAGAACCTTTCACCTCATAGTTTATATACATGAATAAAATTAATTATAGAATAATAATAGTGTTGTATGGAAATGAAATAAAGTAAGGATCTAATGAACCAGTCTCTGGACTACACTTCTCCAGCTCCAACATTATGAATTTAGGGACTGTCCTTGTGCACACAGCTGGGTTTTCTTGGCTATAATGTAGATAAAATATAATCCTAGTGGTTGGTTCTCAGGGCTGTGGTGACAGAATTAGCGGCTACGAGGTGCTTCAGAGAGTTCCCAGCAATTGCCTCTCCCCGCACCACAGAGTGGGAAAGTGTCCCTAACTCTATCCCACCCTCCACGTGGTCATGTTGCCTCTTGTGGCAGTCATCATCATGAGTAAGATCCCTCTGAAGACCTCCAGGCCAGGTTCCTCGTGGGTCCCTTACAGACCCTGGTCATCAGGTCCCTTGTGGGTCCCTCACACAGACCCTGGTCATCAGGAGAGCCACTTGTTTCCTTCCAATGTTACTCTTTATCCTCTGCTAACCCAGAAGGCCATCTTAGAAATGAATTCTACTTGTGAGCTTCTGGGTAGACTCATCTCAATAGCACTGATGAACTTAAAACTTTGGTGGGCACACACCAAGTGCCCCAAGTGACCATGTGTTGTACCTTCATCTTCATTGAGAGGGGAGCATTCATGGAGGGGAAGGAGCTGAAGCTCAACACAGAAGTGACTCCCCTTTCTTTACAGTGTGGTTTTAGGGTCTGAGGAACACTTGAGCGTTGCACTATTATTCTCTGATCCTGGGGCTTCATCCAGAACTGAAGGAATGGGAGTCCAGTTTTAGGATCCTATGTTAGCATCGCTTATTGGCACCTACATCTATCCTTTGGGAAAAGAGGCCTTAGAGCTGGAAATTCAAAACCAGGTGCAGAGTTTAGGTTTATTGTTTCCTCACAAGCCACCTGGTCTCTCCTTCATCAGGACTCTGGAATCAGTATCACTCACTCCATCCAAGGGCCCATGAGATGATGCATGCAATAGCTCCTTGTGTAAAGGAAAAGAATTTTACATGTGATGAATTAAGAAGGAAACTCTCATTGACTAAGGTCTTCTTCTTCATTGCCTGCTTGTGATGTGGTTTACAAATGCCAGCTTGTGTTTCGCATTTTGTCAGTAGATAGACTTAAGCACATGGAGTCACCTTCTATAACGTAAAAAATTATAGAGGGCTCAAGTAGCCCAGCACTTCGTTAAAAGTCTAGTCTTCTCAGAGATTTATAGTTATCAAACTTTATAAACAACTAATAAAAAGAATGTTCAGTTAACTTTGAATCAAATAAACAACAAATGATGTTTGTGTCTGACAGCTCTGTGAGTTTTTATCAGTAGACTGTGAGCTGCAGTCATCCAGCTGACTTCTTACTTCATAGTTTCTGCTCTTAAGACAATGTCTGACCCCATAGAAAATATTTAGCATAGGATTCTGAGATAAAAGGATTATTAGATTATTTATTTGGAAAACAGTAAAATGAAAGATTGCTTCTATCAACTCCTTTGAGGTTTACTTGTTTTGATCTGTAAGCAAAAGTGAAAATAGTCATCCCACTCATTAACAGGTGAGTGACAAGAGATGGGCAATAGGAGCAGTCTTCCTGAGCTGTTGTGTATTCAGCGGATGTGCTCTAAGTGTGCTATAAACACCACAGGAACCGAGGGACGGAAAAGTGAGGGGCTTGGGGCATCACACAGTGGTAGGAACTCTCCTGGAATGCATGGATTGTATCCTCAAGGCTGCAAGAAAGAGGAGAGAGGGGGGAGAGAGAGAGAGAGAGAGAGAGAGAGAGAGAGAGAGAGAG
>LOEQ01002031.1:7689-19389 GCA_001685075.1 Bramus lutescens | reverse complement strand
AGACAGAATATTGTATACATAATAAATAAATAAATATTTAAAAAAAGAAAAGAGGTCTATTGAAATCCACCCAAAAGCTGTGTTCTTACAGCTCTTGATGGCTGAGCTCTTAATTGGTGCCTCAATCTCAACCACTGATATATAGCCTTGAACTTGAGGGAAACATGGTCAACAACATAGTTTAATGTCTTCATTCTAGGACTTCCTGTTGGCTTTGAGGCTCAAGGGTTTCTTGTAAACCAGTGAAGTTTTCCACACTTATCTAACTTCAAAAAGCAGAATTGTCCTCAAGGAAACACGTTAAGATTACAGTTTCTCACTTAGACCTGTAAGCATCTTATGGGAATTTTGCAGGAAAATTGTGGGATGAAGGTTTATTTCGATGACTTGGATCCTAACATGGGTGGTTTTCCAAGATAGAGTAATTCTGGGAACCATTTAAGAATGGGAATCAGAGAATGAGATGATGCAAGGAGAATCAGATCCTGTGGGGTTTTTTTTGGGGGGTGGGGGCTGCACAGAAAAGAGGAAATATAAAGACACAGGAAAACACAAACAGCCAAAATCCAGATGCTTCTCTTGACTTTAATGGGGTTTTTTGTCTTTGTTTTTATTTTCTTTTTGAAAAGTAAAAGAAGCCTGATCCCCCTGCAGGACTGCAGTTGGTATTTAGGATAGCAGGCTTCAGAAACAGGGCTCAAATGGCTTCACAACCCCTGAAAGTTAATGCCCATAACTCTGAAGGATGGCTTGCAAAGAAGATACTTGACTCAGGGCTGTGTCACTGGGCTGGTATGAGCACCAGAGGTGCTCAGTTCAAGTAGTCACACCGTCTATAACAGAACAGAGAACTCTGGGAGGTTACAAATGGCAGCACTGACAGTCTCGTGGTCACAGTGGTGACTAACATTGTCACCCAGATCAGATAATGATGATGACGGTTTTACTTAGATGCTTATAGTTGGTTAGGAAACTGAATCCAGAACAATCTGTAAGAAAAATCATGCTTTTCAAAAGCCAAACACATAACCCCACTAAATATTTCAAGTTTTGTCAAAGGACGTTCTCAGGGGAGGTAGAGTGTCCCAGTTTTCCTGGATGGATGAGCGTGTGAAAGAGCTTGTAAGATGCAGTCTTCCTGGGAGTTCCAGACTCATGCTAAGTAGAGTCCTTCTGTGTTCCTGTTGAATCAGTGTCCAAGCCTTTGAAGACTGATTCGGAAAATGGGTGTGGCTTACATCTGTGCTTAGGGTGTTCGTTATATGAAGGTTTGGAGTGTTTACTCTTTAAAGTTTAAACCAGAGATACCAAGCAGAGCTGTTCTAGGGTCATCCAAGTGATCTCTCCAAGTAGGTTTTCCAGCCAATGCATTCCTGCAGGGTCAGGATGAGCTGAGATACATTCCTCAAGCTTCCAGCTCTGTCCACCAGAAATACACTGAGAGTCTCTTAAAGTATGAGGTAGAGAATTTATCTATTCAGATTATTACAAATTTAAACTTAAAATATAGAAAATGTTTATCTCCTCGCTAGGAATGTACTATATGCCTTATAAATTAACCGCCCCTACCATGGAGATGGGTTTTCCTAATCCCTCATAATACTCAGATTTTATGCTTTCAGAATTTAACAAAGAGTTATCTGGTCCTCTCCCCATGCAAGCAATTGAAACAGACGCTGGTGTAATTGGCATGTCAATTCAAGTAGTTAAGGCAAATATTTTCACAAGCTCTTAAAGATGCTTGCTAAGGCTATAATTTCCAATTGCTATAAAAAATATCTCATCTTTAGCCATATCCGAGTCTCTTTTTGAAAAAACTCTTCATTCACATTTATTTATTTTTTTTTACTTCTGGCTAATGAGGAAAGGGAAGCTCCTACCTGCGCTTGTCCTGGAATTAACCATAGCATCTGTTTAACAGTTCCTAGACAAGGGTTTTCTTAATTTGATTGTTGGGGGCAATGCTTTTTTCCCCTAGTTCCCTTCATTCAGGATTATATATAATATACAATGCCCTAAATATAAATATTACCTTATAAACAGAGCTAACCATGCTCAAGTTAATTAGTATTAACACTTTTATTAACACTATTTGAAGTAGTTATATAACTATTTGATCAAAAATATAAAACTGATGGTTGACTATCAACATTTTAATCGTCTAAGTTTAGTGTTCAGAAGGAAATCTGTTGTTTCTGCACAGGAACATGTTATGTGGTAAAGACGATGTAAACACAAAATCAAATCAGAACGCAGCTGGCCAATATTCCTTTTATTTCTCTGAAACGACACTGCCCCAAAATGGTTACATTCTATATGGCTGAGCAATAAATCCCAAATCAAAGCAAGTGATTGCCTTCCAGAATGCTCAGATACAGATAACCCCTTCAAGGGTTTATTTATAAGCCTATGGCTTTTTATTTGTAAACTGTCCCCAGTACTTTCCAATGTGTGTATTAATTCCTACACACACACACACACACACACACACACACACACACAGGGGCAGGTGTTAATGAGAACATATATACCTGGCAAAGCCAGGCAGCTAGCATTTGCTCGCCTCCCTGGTAGCTTGTTATAAAAGTAATCTATCTCTAACAAGTAGGGTCTGTTTTCAAGGGTTCCTCCTGGTTTTTATAAAAGACACTTAAACATAGAGCTGTCCTGAGGCCACCATGGGCTTGCCAGTGTGTAATTTACAAAAGCATCACTGGGTTACAGCCACCAGGAGCACACTCTGAACTGCTTTCAAGGCTTTACTTCATTTTGTATCATAATAATGCAATAATATCATTCAAAATGGCCCGAAACATCCCAAATGTGAAAAAGTACCTTCAGAGGCACTGGTTTTGAAATACTCAGAACTGGGAGGCTGGAGGGATGGCTCAGAGGTCCCGAGCTCAGTTCCCAGCAACCACATGGTGTCTCGCAACCATCTAGAATGAGACCTGGTACCCTCTTCTGGTGTGCAGACATACATGCATACTAAACACTGTATACATAATAAATCAATCTTTAAAAAATGCTCAGAAGTTCATCTCCCTACAGTTAAATCCCTTACAGATTCTCATCTTGAATTTAAAGTCAGTAAGGAAATGTCATGTTCCTATTACAGGGTGCTTGTTTTACTGTTGGCTGTAACTTTAAGTGTTTTCCAGTGGGACAAGTTCAGGAAAAGGGATGAAGCAGGTGCAAGCACAGGCCCCTCCGAATGAGCTCCTGAACAAACCCACAACACACTCCTGACAACAAACCGTTTCAGCCTTGGTCAAATTATTCACATTTCTATTTGTAAAGTTAAGAATGCTCTAGCAAGGTGATAAAAATAAAAGGTAATTAAATTAAATTATCTTTCTGTGCTTTGTTTTTTTAAATCAATGAATTTGCGTGTGAAGAAAGTGAGAAGAGGCCTCCAAGTGACCGATGCCCATTTAGCTTGCCCCGTCTATGTTGTTGAGAGGTCTTTCTGCCCTTCATCCAGGGCTTCTTCATCAAGTCTGGGTGATGTGGACATGTTCAGAAACATACACTGGTCCTAGGAGCTGGTTAAAATGTATACAGAATTATCTGAGGAATTTAGTAGATGAAAATGCCTAGATGTGACTTCCTGCTAAATCCATTTTACCAACAAGGATATTAATCTCCAGGAAGATGAACAGTATTTCTTGCCCTTAATCAGTACAGCTTTTTATATTCTATGCCTGTGGCGTGAGCAGACTGCTCTCTTTGACACTGACCCTTCTTAAATGTAAGCATTGATGACAGAAGAGGTAATTAGCCTTAAGGAAGTACTTAGCTGCTTTCGGGGGCTTAAATAGCTTGATCTTGGATGTGAATACATAATTTTTTTCTCTGCTTCTTTCCATTCTGTTTGACAGATAGTTGCCGCAATAATGGCAATTACGGGCATTGTCATGATGGCATATGCAGACAATTTCCATGCTGATTCCATCATAGGTGTGGCATTTGCAGTGGGCTCAGCCTCTACATCTGCGTTATATAAGGTATGTCCGTGTCGTCCTCTGTAGTCAGCTGTCCTTCATAGCTTAGGATGAAGCCACAAAATAGGGAAGTGCAATGACAACCCTAAAAAAATATGGGTGTGTTAAATAATAGTAACTAAGTTCCTTTTTGGTCAATACTTGTGTGGTGGGCATCTCACAGGAAATTTCAATGGTGTTGACATGTCCTTACATACTATTGATCCTTATTCTACTTACTGGATGAAAGAATTGAAGCTTTAAAAGATTAACTCTCCAAGGTTGTAGTGATGTAGCTAGTAGCTAAGTTGGACTGGAGCCAAAAATGCAAACCCCTCAACCCCAATCAGGCAGTTACAGCAAGAATGTAAGCAAAGCAACACCTCTCTATATTTTTTTTCACTCGAGTATATGGTAATTGTGCTAACTCCATGGAGGTATTAAAAATAATAAGCTGTCATTTGAGAGGATGCTATTTGCTACTAGGGAGGCCATACTATAAAGAACCTATGGCATTAGCAAAAGGAAGACACCGCGCTCTGCTATGTGGACTTTGTGTGCTTTCTCCCCTGGATTCCCTGTCATCCAGGAAAATGTCACCAGGGTCACCGGACCTCACTTCAGAAGCAAGGTCTCTGACAGCAAATCTCAAAGGTTATTCTCCCAAAGCTCAGCTTCTTTAGAAGCCAACTTTCTGAGGAAATCTAAAGGGCAATGCCAATTTCACCTCTCTTAGAGTTTCAATAAAACGAATATCATAGATGAAACAAACTCTCTGGAAGATAGAATGAGCCCTCACTTCCCCTCTGGGAGACTGGCTTTTTCACCACCACTGTGGCCCATGGACATTAACGTATTTGGGGTCAGTGGGGAAGGGACATTGATTCTGACAGGCATTGACATTCATTTACCACGTGTGTCTAATTTGTTCTCCCATGGAAACTCCACTAAAATTGTTGATGAGATCAAAGACGAGCAAGATTGTCTTCTAAGGAAAAACACTAATACATTTATGAAGTTAAAAATCCAGACAGCACTGTAATGGCCGGGAAAGCAGGATGGCTATTCTATAGAGAATCCTCCTGGCCAGATCACAGGACGCATTCACTCTAGGAGTGGCAACAGTAAACAATCCCAAAGTCATATCTGAGCCCAACTCCAGGCAGACAAAATCTGCTCCATTTGATAGTGTGTGTTAGTGGGTTAGCAAAGGGAGAACGGGGTTAAGAAGCTAAGAGTACAGGCCTCTGGTCTGGCTTCCTCCTTCCTTTCTGTGAGCTTACGTTAGCCCATCGCTTCGACTTGTTATCTGCCTCTACACAGGGGCTTATAACCCAGAAAAAAAAAGTTGTTTTTAATCCAGAGAGCAATATGATGTTTGTGAAGACATCTAAAGCTCAGGAAGGATAGTGCCTTCGAACCTAAGGCCTCAGTGTTTCTATTAACAAGCTAGGCAATGGTGGCACACACTTTTAATCCCAGCACTCGGGAGGCAGAGGCAGGTGGACTCCTGTGAGTTCAAGGCCAGCCTGGTCTACAAAGTGAGTTCCAGGACAGCCAGGGTTACACAGAAAATCCCTGTCTCAAACAACCCCCCCCCAAAAAAAAGAAAGCTAATAATCGGTGTCTGCCCACTTCGTTTTCAGCATCTGTCATAATCAGGATGCAACAAATCCTAGGGTTGCTAGAAAGGATTGATGGCATCTCAACACTACAGGTTTTTATGAGTTCATATAAGCTTTATTTATCCTTCACCCTATGTCCAGCCCATCTTGGTGGTTTTAGTTTCATACAGTAGAATAGTCCCGGAAACTTATAACACCACAAGAAAACCACCGCATGGCAGTCATTGTACCGTGTGAACAACACAGGGAATTTTCACGCCTCACCATCCCAGCCCATTTGATAATACGCAGGTGGCAGGGCAGGAAGACACAGAGGCTGCTCTAGGCCAGCACATTCAGTAGGATTGATTTTGTCCTGTAGCAACAGCTCTCTCTCTCTCAATGTGCGGCTGAAGAGTTTCTCTCCTTTCCAGGTTCTGTTTAAGATGTTTCTTGGAAGTGCCAACTTTGGCGAAGCCGCACACTTTGTCTCCACCTTGGCTTTCTTCAACTTGATCTTCATCTCCTTCACCCCCATCATCCTGTACTTCACCAAAGTGGAGCACTGGTCCTCCTTCGCAGCTCTGCCCTGGGGCTGTCTCTGCGGGATGGCAGGGCTATGGCTTGGTAAGTGGCCCTTGCCTGTGCCTGCTGCTCATTGTAGGGTTATTCCCTTGGCTGCTTTTGTGTTCCATGACCCAGATTGCACTCGTTACAGACACTGAATATGTGGAAGATTCTTGGTGGGCTCTTTCTTGGTTATCTCAGGGCTGTATATGGTGTGGCTGCCATGGATTAAAGTATCCAGTCAAAGCCCAGGTCACTCTTTCCATTATGACGTGGTGTATGATCTGGCATTGTGGTGTGTTTCCCATCTGCATGGTATGACAGGCAGAAGTGAAAATGGATGATGCAATCAAGTGTTCAATGTAGCCAGAGCACTGGGTTCAACTGAGAGGCAAGCGGGGGAGGATAGAGGAGGGAAGAGAAAAGAGGGGAGGGAAGGGGAAGGGAAGATATTCAAGAGACAAGCAGATCATGAATAAATTGGAAAGCCATTTTGAAGAAGCTGGGTTTAAAATCCACTTCATCTTGGAGCTGGAAATGACAGGCTCACACCTGATATTAAACCACTCACTCTACTGTATACGGAAAATGGGTTTGCACCAGGAATCCCTTACCAGGAGAGTACTGAGCTTGGTGGCCCTGGCTTAGTACACTGTGTCCAGTTGAGGGCAAAATAAAGGTCACCTGGAGTCTTTCTCTTGGGCCTCCTGGAACTTTGGGTATGTATGTGTCACCTACTAGTACCTGATGTACAAGGAGTCTAATATCTAAAGACCCTGCTTCTCCTCTCCAGCCATTGAAAACAGCATAGTTTAATATGCCATTGCTTCCTCTGAATAAAGTCAGCTTCATTCTGCTCCTTCCATGTAATGCCCAAGGTCGGCCCCTCTATTGCCACACATTTACCCACCACACGCACTCACTTTGCAGGCTCCACTGACCTTCTAAGCCAGGATGACACTGAAAACAGTAGCAATACTGTAGTTCCAAGAAAAGCAATGTCCTTTTTCCAGGAAGATCATTGATTGGCTCATCTTTTCCTACTCCAGTCTAGAACCCTCAGGGAAGGTCTTAAATGGAAAACATTTCAGAGAAGAATCAAGCATTAGTTGTTAGTCCCCGGAGATGTGCTTTCCAGGGCCAAAACTCTATGGTTATCATCTCCCATTGCCTCTAAGTTGAGTGAAAATCAATAACATATTTGGAAGTTCATAGTGTTGCCATAAGATCAAAGAATCCTAATTAAAAAGTGCTGTTTATTTCTTGGCCAGAAATAATGTAACTGGGAACAATCATGACTAAAATGTCACTTATTCTTAGCAACCTCTTTGCACATGGAATTTGTGCCTGCTGCAAAGTAGCCCTCCCCCAATGAAAGTCGCTGGCCCATCTAGTGTGTCCTCCTAAGTAAGCCTTCTCAGGCTGGGCCACACTCATGGCATTCCCCAAGCAGCATGCGTCCACACTCCACCAGGCATGGCTCCAGCTGGCACTGCAGCTGTCCCCAGTGCACAGCAGACTTCATTGTGCCAAAGCAGAGCTGTGACAGATTGAAGAGACAGCCTCTCTCCTGTGCTGTATGCTCTGGGGCTTTAAAATCCGCAGTGCTTTAGTCGCAGTGTTTTCGTTCCCGGTCCTCTCCTTGAGAATCACACATGGTCTAACTGGGTCTGAGCTGAAGCTGAAATCCAAGTGTGTGCTCTGAGCTCCCACATTTCCTGAAGCTATGGCTGTGGCCTGCCCTCTAGAAAGTTATCTTAGTCTCAGTCTCAAACATTCATCTGACCTATCAGAATTGAATTAAAGTGGGGTGGATCCCTCACTATGGAGAGCACATCGAATTGGCTATTCTTTCCCTTGGGTTATCAAAGAAGATGATTCCATCTGAAGAACTAAGGAAAATAGACAGCACATTGCATGGAAGCCGAAGGCTCGGTTTGGAAACACCATCACATTCACTCCGGTTGCCAAAATCTAATCTGTCAATGAAAAAACAATTGAGGAAATCAGCAGAGTTTTGATGCATTTAGCAAATTCCTAACTTGGTAGAATTTTCCATAAATGACTCCATGAGCTTAAGGAAAGACCTGAGGTGCTGGAATATTCATTCACAATGAGCCTTGCCATGACAAAGGAGCCCTTACAAAGCTAGGAAGGACCCGTGTCTTTACTGCCATTACTGCATGCTTGTGAGTCTCAGAAGGTCCAACCCACTGCCTCTCATCTCCAGGTACAGATGACTCTACATTGCTAAGGTGGTGAGCTTAATTATAGACAACAACATCCTCATTGAAATAGTTCTAGATCTTTGAGTCTAGACTCTTCAGAAATATGGGCAACATGCTTCAGCTATGTTCATAGAGACCATCTCATACTAAAGGACCTTTTGTACTTGTGAATATTCATCTCTACAACCTCTGAAAAGCTTAATTTAACTCTATTAAGATGGCAGTCTAATTTATAAATCTTGGAAAAGTATAATTTTGATAATTTCAGATGGGGTTAGATGATTATTTTAAATAATGTTCTTTTAACTAAACAAGTCCAACAGTATTAATTAAAGCGCATCAGCTTACTCTGTCGGTTTATTCTGTGGCTCTGACCTCTGTCACACAATCAGGGTGGGAAAATTGTCCCTGGGCTCCAGAGAATTACCCTGAGCTCATCCTCATTTGTTTACGTTGAAAGAAAGGGGGAAAAAACCGAAGGATTCGCTGACCTTGGACAAAACCTTATTTTAGACCGTAGTACCAGAGTCTGTAAATTGCCCAGGTTTATAGTTTAAAGAGCAAAGTAACAAAGAATGTAGCATTAAGGCTCAGTGAGCCACCTGTTTTTAGCCTCTAGATAGCCCCAGACTGCCCTTCCAGCGCTAACACATGGTGTGGGAGACTGATGACGTCACTCTTCCATATACCTTTGTCAGTCAGCTGGCAAGAGCTCAGGCAGAGTGGCAAAGGAGGACCAAAGAATCTGACAGATTTAAGCCAGTGATTCATGCTCCCATCACCAAAATGAGAAAACTGAACAAAGGTGCAGACCCCTGAGAAAGCACATTTAGCAAAAGTATTGGTCCTTGTATCTTGAGTGACTGGTATGCCAACCCCTTCACCCCATATACCTCCCTCATTTTACAGCATTCAATATCCTGGTGAACGTCGGAGTAGTGCTGACATACCCAATCCTCATCTCCATTGGCACAGTGCTCAGCGTCCCCGGAAACGCAGGTACTGGTACAACGTGACCCACGTGCTTGCTTTATGCTCTGCCTTGCTTCTTCTAACAATCAAGAATTACATCTATTCCTTTGGAAGATGTTTTTAGATATCTTGAGGTGGAAGACAGCAGAGTGAGCAGCAGGTTTTAAAGCTGCAACTACAGAGGCACTGTTTTACTTGGCCGTGGTTTTAGAATTAAATACCAAATGTATCATTTGGGTTTCATGTAATCTCCCTGACGACCTAATTTCGTGGGTATTTTTAGAGGAAGTCCTATGGAAACAAAAGGCATCGCAGCACAGGGCTGTGAAGTCAGCATCACTAATGAAAGTGCAAGCAATGCACAGGGTGTTGGCTCCCCATCAGAGCATCCTTGGGGAGCCATGGACACTTTCGTAGAGGCTGAGCAAGTGGCCCTCCAGGAAAAGCCATTTGTCTCACTTCAAGACTGAGAGGAAAATCTATTAGTGTTTTTCTAGGATGTTTCTAGTGAAACCTGCCACTGAAATTAGTCACGGAAATTGGTTCTCTGGGTGACCGTTCAGTCATTTTGACTTTAAAATTCTGTGGTCCCAAGTCTCTAGAAACTATCTTTCATTTCTTCAGAACAATTAGTCAGTGTTTATTAAGCACTTACTATGTGATCGGGGCTGTGTACAAGAAAAGAAAATAAATTATATTGTTGTTCCCTTAAGAAACTTACAGATGAATTAAGAAAAGACAGTAGACATACACAAAACAGCTAGACCTCTACAAAGAAATTTTTTATGAGTGTAAAATTGTGTGAGATAGACTCCAAGGGCTTTAAGATATTCAGAGGAAAAATATCAGACAGAAGTGGAGTTGTCAGGAAGTTCATTTATTCATCCATGGATTCATTTATGCAACAAATAACTTCGAATGTCTTAGCATATGTCAGGAGCCATGCTGATACTGGTGACAGATCCTAACTATGGCATAGTTTCCAACCTCAAGACCACGAGAGTAGCACAGAGTGGAAAACCAAAGGAACTGAATAACTGTAGCCCAAAGAAACAATTGCTCTGGTAGATGTTTGCGCAGAATGCGCTGAGCACACATAGGTGAGGCACTCTACGGGAGCCCTTTGTACAGAGGTCTAAAGAATAGTTCAGCGGAATGAAGTGGGACGCGAGGATATNNGGGGGGGGTGAAGCCAGACAACATTGCGAGTGAACTAAATTCACTTTCTAAAGTTGTTAATTTTAGACTATATGAGTTTCACCTCAATTAAACCTGGAAAAAGAAGTACAGCATATTAAGGCCAAGGCAAGAACAGATTTGACTCAAAAAAACAAAAAAAAAAACAAACAAACAAACAAACAAAAAAAANAAAAAAACCAGCAGCGGTCCAGTACAGCGTAAGAAAGGTGAAAGCATGCCCAGGAAAAGTGCTTAGAAAGGAAACTGAAGACCTTCCTGAGCCCAGTTGCATGGTCTCTGAGCTGAGCCTTGAACAAGTGCAGTTCACAGGGAAGGAACAGGGCGCAAGCTTAACTAGCGATAGAGAGTAACTGTGGTGTTTGGAAGTCTTGAGACGGTCTCTGGTTTTCAGAGACGCACACAGACACAGACGGGTGTGACGGGTGTGATGGGCGTGGTGACGACAGGTGTGACGGGTGTGACTTTTCCTTCCCTAGCCGTGGACCTCGTGAAGCAGGAAGTGATCTTCAACGTGGTCCGCCTGGCCGCCACCATCATTATCTGTATCGGGTTTCTTCTGATGCTGCTGCCTGAGGAGTGGGACGAAGTCACCCTGAGATTTATCAACAGCCTGAAGGAGAAGAAGAGCGAGGAGCACGCGGAGGACCTGGCAGATGTCAGCGTGCACCTGCGGAGCAGAAGCAGGGTCAACGGGACAGTGTCCATACCGCTGGCGTGAAAGGAAATGACGTCTGGATGCACATGTGTGTATATTCTGTGAATATAAAATTTTCTCACTACCTGTACACTCAAATGACAGTATCAGCTCTGAGTTTGAATAAATCATATGTGAAATATTGCCAACAATAAAAAGTTTACATTTATATGCATATCAAGGAACTGATGTAAATAATCATAATAAATTTTTTATTAAAAATGTATTTGCTTGTTTTGTTTATCCTATTTGGAAAGAGGACTCTTCACGGTTCACACAAGTTCATAAAAATATGAGGTTTGGTTAAGTCATAGACTCTTCATCATTTTCTTAAGTGTAACTGAGACCTTCTCATTAAGAACTAGGTGCCAAATAGAAAAACCAGTGAAACAGCAGAGAAAAATAATGACATCTTGAAATTTTCAGGCAAATGGATGGAGCTAGAAAACATC
>LOEQ01002030.1:161676-187879 GCA_001685075.1 Bramus lutescens | reverse complement strand
GCTTGCTTGTTTCAGATGTTCAGAACTGCCTTTCTGTGTATGTCACAATTGTGGGTTTTGTCCTTAAAACCTATTTTAAGGCATGCCTAATAGGTCTCTGTCTCTCACCCGTACGGCTCCCTGCCTGGGACTAGCTGCCTTCGTGGCCTGCAGTGGTCTCATGGCCCACTGCCCACTGCTACCACTCGGGGACCTGTGGCGTTTTACTATAACACATAATGAAAAGAGTCAACTAAAAATATTTGAATTTTTCTTACATACATATTTTTTAAATAAACAATGTAGTAAAGATAAAAGATAATACTAACAGGGAACATTTTAAATACTTCCCGGAAATTTTTACACATTTTTTGATCATATTCACCCTCTGTCTCTGAACTCACCCAAATATATCCGGCTTCCCTTCCCACCCAACACTGTATCCTTCCCATCCCCTCCCCATCATCAAGGGCTCAAATGTTCTTAGATGCATGGCCTACCACTGAAGCATGGTCAACTTATCCAATACAGTCCAAATATACAGTTACCAAACCAAAAGTTCAAAAGCTTGGCCTGGTGGTGACATCTATGTCTACAAAAAATAGGGTGTTTGTAATGGAGGATTTAGTAGGCTACTGAACTATATGGACCGAGGGTGCCTTGGCTATACTGCTGCCATGATAGTCTCAATAGAAGCCAGTCAAAGAGTAGGCCTAAATTTCAGTTTACCCTAAGGCAACACCTGGTTCCAGCAAAGACCACAAACAGAAACTACCCAGGCACCACCCAGAAATAGGCCAATCAGCATGAAAGAAGAAATTACCCACCTTTCCATAGGAAATCCCTAACATTCCAACCATTGTAGACAGGATTACCAGATGCCTTAGCCCAGCACATACCTAACCCCTTTCACCAAGACACCAGTAAACATTTACATGTCAGTTAATCAGGGATCCTAAACCTTGAAAACTCCCTTACCCCACAACCTCAACTATGATTAAAAAAAAAAAAAACAAAACACCCCCACTCAGGTTCCACACTCTCTGTTCTCACCACTGCACTGGACACAGGGGTCCAAGCTTGAGCTTGAATAAAGGCTCTTTGCCTTTCAGACTCTGTGGTGGTTTTGGGGGAACCCTGTGATCTGGGCCTAACAATGCCATCTCATGAAAATATTCCTAAGAATACTTTAAGTGCTAAAATTATCTTGATTAAAACTAGTCTCTGGACCAGCCCTAAATTTCCATAAATTGTGACTCTGAACTAAAGATTAACTGCCTGACCAAGATTAACTGCTATCTTTCTTTTTCTGTATACAAGGCTTGCTTGTTTCAGATGTTCAGAACTGCCTTTCTGTGTATGTCACAATTGTGGATTTTGTCCTTAAAGCTTGAACCAACTGGAAATTGTGGCTGCTTTCTGCTAAGCTGCCTGGGATAGTCTTGCTGGAGGTTAATAAAGACTCCATTCTACTTATCAGACCTCTGGGAGGTTTTCTCTTCAGGTATCCATAAACAAAGAACTACCATGGATATTTGTTTCTTCCTACATTTTATTTCTCAATTTGATGTTAACATCAAGAACTGGAAACTATTATTTTATACTTAGATGACTGTCTTCAATAACACTTAAACTTTTAAGTAGCCAAAAAAAATCAATTTTTTATGCTGTGTCATAAATCAGTAGAAACATTTTAAAGAACACTGTGAAATTGGCCATTCTTACCAACTACTTCAATAAAGAAATGCTATAAAAGAATTTTTTTTATTTGGGTGAGGAGAGATTCGCAGAGGTAAATCTTATTACCAACTATCTAAAAGAAATTAAGATACAAGCCAAAGAAGAGAAGAAGAGAAGCAGGAAACTTCACCCTCACTCCCCTAATGGATCCTTACTCCCAAATGTCTACCTAGCTGTAGATGGCAGAGACACCACCTCCAAGCCTCCCTGTGGAGAGGCCCTGGTTCAGACCTCAAAGCAAGCATGAGAGCAAGAATCCTACATCGTTCTGTTTCAAAATGCTTCTGCTTTACTTCAGTTAATTCACAAAATTTTAAATATTTATCAGACAGGAACTAAGAAAAGAAACTGAACAGAGCTTTAAAGATAAAAGTTTCAGATATTACTGCTTTCACGAGTCATAATGATCAAATATTGGCTATTTAGCTTATTTCAACTTGTGAAAATCGCCAGACTCACAATTGGTAGAAACAAAGAAAAATCTTGCTATCCCACAAAGAAAGACGCAAAGCAAAAGTAACATGGAAAAGTAATTGTTTTTCAAAAGGGGTATACCAGAAACCAAACCAGTCTAGCAAACACACCAAGGGCCAAGAAGGCTTCTTTCTATCTATTATCCCTAAATGGTGGTTCACTACTTAGGGACGTGTCAGCTCAAGTCTATAGACAGGCAGTAGCTGAACAGGTAGCTAAGCAAAGATATCTTTTTTGTGTAAAGTTGATATGCTTCTGTGCAAGACTGTGGTTTTCAGAGAGTCTTTGTAATCTTTTTTCCATTCTTGGTTTTAGGCTGTATGTCATCCCGCTGGTGAGAGCTGAACTACATGATCTTAAGTGACTAGCTCATCCACAAGGGGGAAGTGGAATCCTTTTCAGTGTTAACTACTTTTGATAATTTTTTTTAAAAATGAAGTTTCTCCCACAATTAAGTCATTTACACCAGACTCTAGCAGAGCAGAGGCCAAAACGGAGAGTCCTCACTCAAGTGGGACCAAGAATAAAAAAAGGTTACAAAGACTCACTGAAAACCACAATCTTGCATAAGAACACATAAACTTTACACAAAAAAGATACCTTTGCTTAGTCACCTGTCCAGCTACTGCCTGTTTATAGACTTGAGCTGACGCGGCCCTGGTTGGTGGTCCTTGTGGCCAAAGACAATAGTTTTGAAGCAATTTCAATAACCTTTCTAGTGTAACCTTGAAAAGACCTAGTCTTTGCCCCCCAGAATGTGCCTGTGATTTGTCAACGCATGTGAGGCTGGGAATAAATAAGCCCACTTATTCCTGAGGAATATGTTTGTTTGGAAAGCCATTCTATCTGTTATTATTTTGTCTGATAAACCTAACAATTTCAGGAGCAAAGACTAAAAGCTTTGGTGTAGCTGGGAGATCATATTGTAAAATACTTTATATAACTCTGAAGAGTACCCCTTCCTGAAATCTGTAGTAAAACCTTTCCTTAAGGAATTCCCACTTTGCTAAATACACATACGCAACACAACTCTGTGTGTGTAACTGTATCAGATGAATTAGGAATATTTTTACTAATAGAGTATAACACCACAAGTAAGAGATATGAAGTGGAAAAAGTAAATCTCAACTGTTGTCACCCACTCAACTATTGACTATGACAGCTCTTATGGTTACAAGAGCTACTCCATGAAGAAAATGTTAGGTAGGAGTCAAAAGAGTGAGGAGTATATAAAGAGACTAAATGGAGTCCATTCAAGGCTCAGAGCAGTAATGAAGTTTTGGGGAGGTCTTGGGCTGTATAGGAAAAGCAATCTCTGATGCTAGCTTCTCTAGAAGAAGGTTTTTGGTTTTGGTTTTTTGTTTGTTTTGTTTTGGTTTAGTTTTTTGGTTTGGGGTTTTTTGTTTTTTTTTTTTTCTCTGTGGTTCTACGTTGTCAGTTACTGAAGGCATCAGGGTTCCTGACTGTTGGCCTGAGACAGACTTCCCAAGATAGCTGCTGCACAGAGCAAGGACAAGTGCCTGGAGCAAGAACATCTTTTCCCACTAAGTCCTCAGCCTGTATGCTAATCAACAGTGATCAGGTCAGACAATCAAAACTGCCCATTCTTAAACCAGACTGATAACATAGCATTGATCTGACCTATACAGAGCCCCATCTCCCTCAGGAAGCCCAATATCTTCAATGCAGACTCAGCAAGCTCTCACCATTACAAACAAGATGCTGTCTAGCTCCACTCTCCTTTCATTACTGCCAGGATTATTGCATGTTTTTATTTAATAAACCTTCATCAGCTCAAATGAAGGGTTGTTATTAGTTGAGCTAACAGCCAAATGATAATGTCCCAGAGAGATCTCAGTGCTTGTTGGTGCATTAACAAAGAGAGAAGGGGGGCTGAGGTCAAGCACACCTCAAGTAAATGAGGTGATATTGGGTACTCAGGGCTTAATGCAATAGACTGCCTGAGAGATAATGGAATTTACAGAATAAAGCAAATAACATGAAGTTACTGATAAGTGAATAAAGGAAGGAAGATAGAGTATCAGCAAAATAAAAGGCCATCTGTGAATTTGTTCTTTAGACTCTCTTCAAATCTATCTCAGAAAACAAAAGTCCAAAGAAACCAAATGAGAACTGTAGTTTCATCAAAGATCTCACCGCATTACTACTCTTATTAAGCTGTTCTTAAATTTTGTTTGGACAAACACTCCATCTAAGTTTTTGTTTCTTTTTTGATCTTTCTATCATGTATTCTGCCACAAATAATTCTCAAACTTCATTAAAGCAAAATTTTTCTTCTTTTTTAATTTCTGCCTTGAAGCAAGGCCAATTGTGTCTCCTAAGAAATTCCATCAGCCCAGACTTCGCAGAATGACATTAGTTGAGGGGTGAAATGTATGAACCTTCTATATTATATGAGATCTTTAAAGGTTAACTAGGTGCCCATCTTGATTGTATGTGGGGACGGAGGGTGATATTGTTTCCTTAAGCTTTATTTTCCTTTCAAACTCCAAAAGCAATAAATTTTTAATCAAGGGAACTTTAAAGACACAAAAATTCACAAAGGAGAACTTCATTCATCAGAAGTGCTTAAGCATGTCTTTCTTTTTCCATTTTGTAATAATTTAGAAACATTAGGACATAATAAAAAACATCTATCAATGTGTTGTGTTATCATAACAGTTCATACCATGAGTACTTCAAAAATGACTTAAATAAACTCCCTATCTCTAATTCATTGCAAATGTCATACTCTCACAAATCTTACTGTGATAGTTATATCCACATAAACAGGTGCACTTGAACACAGAATAGTTGAAAAATCTTCTTTAACATAAAATTCTACAAGAAGAATTCAGATTCAGACATAAAATCAAATTAAGAGCCTTATTTATTCTAAAAAGCCTTACCCAAAATAAATAAACAAATGAAGTCTTACTTTGCTAATTAAACTACATTTAACACCTTATTGAATGAAAAAAGGAATAAAAAAGACATACCTGCTCCTAGGTACTGTGGAGGAGTTTGCTGCACATAAGAGAGCGTAGCCAGAGGCAGGGACATCTGGGAGAGTCCAGAGTGAACATGACCATACAGCATTGGACCATGTGGGGTTGGAGAGAGAGACAAGAAAGAGCCTCAGACCAAGAGGGGGTGGCTTGGGCTAAAAGACTGGCCAAGAGACTAGATGAAAAAGACCAGGTAACCAGATGACTGGATAAGGGAACAGCAGCTGAGGGAAGGACAGCCCAGCTCCTGGGTTAGAGAAGCTCAAGGGTATGTAGGTATGCCCGAAACACATAAAGACTGAGGGACACAGGGAGAACTTGGCAGCCAGGCCATATTTTGCTTTGATATGTTTTGATATGTTAATGAAACCTCAGTTAGCCTTTTGTCCCAGGGTTTGAGACCTAACACGAAAAAGAATTGTAAACTGCATACAGGAAAGCTGGGGGGTGGGGGAAAGCTCCCTTGTTTGAATCCTGTGTTCCTTTCAATTCTCAGTTCTCACCAGCACTCTCTGAAGAGTATGCAAGTATAAGTTTTTCCTAAAGCAGAACACTGGGAAAGACATTCTCTTTCATTTAACAAGTGTCCCAATCATTTGTCACTTACATAGCAAATTATTTGCTATTCTGAGACAAGAAAAAGGTTTAGAACAACACTCCTAGGAGATCTCAGAACATCTCCTCAAACTCACACTTAATCCAGACCATTTCAGCCATATTTTGCATGAGCCCATAAACCCACTGGAAATGCTGAGCAGTCTGACCAGCCCTTTACTAACAAACATTCTGAATATCCCCTAAAGGAAAGAGGGTGTTTCAGATTAACAGCTAGGGAAACACAACTAATAAGAATCAGGACAAACCTCAGAGAAAACAGACATTGTAACAAGTTAATTCTATCCTGTCAAGGTAAGTAAAAATTACTAAGCATTCTCAGACCATAATCAGGTTGACACACATACATCTATCAACAATACATGTTGCCATTATTTAAACTGGCACAAAGATCTGATTCACATCTGGCTGAAGATCAACCAGTCAAATATCTGCTCAGAGAAGCCCACAGGTGAAACTGAAACCAAAATGTAATGGATAACAACAAATAACTTGGGCATTATTCTGGACCACTCCTCCTTTAAACTCAAGTGTGTAAACACTCGTATAGTTTACCTGACTAAACATGTGCACCTTGTGACACTGGCATCAGGATAGAAATGCTGCTTGCTCGGTGTAAACAAGTCCAGGTCTACCAGTAATCTGTTGTTTTTATTTTGCGCTTGGTAATAGTGATAACAATGATGGCACCTATAGCGTTTTAAATCTTTATACTGATTGACATTTGACAGAGTACTCCTTGCACGCAATAGTTCACCTTTCTTATCACAACAATTCAATAATGTTTATCATTTTTATAGATAATGATACTAAGAATCCACCTGTCTAGACTGAATGCACTGGTGACTTGTGGAGACAAGACCAAAATCTAGAACATCTTAGATTGAAACCGTTTTTGTTTCGTTTCCACTTTGTCACACGAAACACAGCCACCATGTGCCAATCAATAAAGTTGTACCCCAATGTCAATCCATCAAAGCCAAACAATAAATCAGACCAACAGCAAAGATGCAAGAGATACATGAGCAAGATTAGAGTCTTAAGAGTACATAGTCCAAACCTGTTGAATCATCTAGTTTAACTATTACACTAAACTCTTTTAAACCGCATAATCTGACTCTAACATCAGAATAGAAGCCAGGCGGTCATAAACTATAACCAACCCACAATAGGGGATGGCAACAAAGCACCTCCAAACATTTCTACATGAATGTAAATATCACTAATATAGTTTTATACAAATACTTGCTTTGCAACTATTAATACTTTGAGTTGGTATTAAATAAAGGCAAGGGCAATGAGTCCTGCTCCATTCTACAGTACAAGTTAAACTCTACACCATGAATTTCAAACTTAGCCAAAAACTGACATTACTTGGAGACTGTCAAAAATGACCAAAGCCAGTAGTTACACAACCAGTCTGGGTTGTGGCCTACACTTTAGAATTCTTGGGAGATCCTCCAATGGAGGAATCACCACTCTAGACAACTTAAATGAAAAGGGCTAAACCTCATGAGGGGTCAAGCAATGAAACAGAATTCCTATTGATTTTAAAAATGAAAGAAGTAGCCAGGCGGTGGTGGCACATGCCTTTAATCTCAGCACTGAGGAGGCAGACTCAGGCAGGTCTTGGTTAATTCGAGGCCAGCCTGGTCTACAAAGGGAGTTCCAGAACAGCCAGGCTACACATAGAAATCCTGTCTCACAGAAAANAAAAAAAAAAGACAAGAGCTAAATGAATAGCAGATTTAAGAGAAACAAAAATTAAGATACCAGATTATCTGATTTTTAGAAACTCCAGCCATCAAAGTCAAATATTAAAAAAAAAAAGAGGTTTGAGCTGCAGGAAAAACGGTTACTAAAAAGATCTGGGATTTTGTTCTGTAATAAAGAATTAACTGCAGCTACTATAAACCTATTCGTTAATTTGGTACACAAAAGTCAACTCATTTAATAACTTTGTTTGTAACTTTTCCTAACCTATCAGACAGAGGGAATGGGGACTTTCAAATGTGGCTAAAAGTAGCCTTAGAGGATTACCCCAAAATAACAAGCCAAATTAAGCCTGCCCCACTCTCCCTAGTAGCCCTTTCTTTCTGCATGCCCCTTCTGTACTGATCCCAATAGGAACACTGTTTCCTGTCTCTTACTCAGCACATGACCTCTTTCAAAGGTAAGACCACTTTCACAGACAACACGACAATAATGGAAGCAATCAACAACGCCATCACCATCTGTAATTCTAGTTCTAGGGAATCGGACGTCCTTTATTGGCCTCTGTGAGTACCACACATACAAGGAGCAAAGATATACACACAGGCAAAATACCAATACATATAAAATAAATTTTTAAATTTAAAAAATTCTCATCTTTTATTCAGTTACTAAATTTGTGCCGTATTGCTTCTTCCCTGACAAATTGATACTAGAGAATGTTAGCCTCAAAAGTTGATCCTGAAATTATGAACACAAGGGCTGTAGCAATGATTATCACAGTACTCATCTCTGACATATTTTCAATGTGCTGTGAGCAAACCCATATAAAATTCTAGAATGTTTGTGCAGTAACTGAGTCACTGCCGGGTTGATGCCCATAAGCCCACTATATGTCCAACTCCTGATATCCATGATGCTTTTACATCAAGAGTAACAATAAATAAAAAAACTCTCAAGCCAGGGAAACTGAACTTAGATTTGCCTGGTTTTGTTACTTGTCCATTCATCACTTGAGAGTCAATGCATGATCACCTCCTCCCAGTCCATAAGGAAGAGAAAAAAAGTTCTGTATGACTGCAATTTCAATTTCACTGACACAAATAAGAACAACCTCTGTGGTTCATCATCCCTGAGATCTAAACCAGAAAGAATAGCTGAAACCAGCTAAAAATCAAATCAATACTATTAATAAGCCACTTCCAATCCTGAAACTGGTTTATATCTAATGATAATGACTAACAGGTTAGCATATTTAGTTACCTACTGCTTACAACTACATGATTAAATATATAGTTGTGATGAATTTCCCATGAAAATTTATTTGCAATAGGCTGAATGAGGAATTAATGACAGAGAACTTGAATTCCATCCATACCAAATCCCAGAAATATGGCCTAGAACTTTTGATCTTGATCATCCATCTGAGCATGTGTTAAGGAATACTAGAACAGCTTTCTTGAGAATCCCATTGACTACAAAATAGAAGCTAGTCCTGCCACTGCTGATGGCAAGAGTGCTAGTGCCTAGGGGCAAACTCTCTGGCACCAGCGCCATGACTGACATAGAGTGCTTTATGTTCCCATCACCACCACCACGTACAGCAAGCTGCTGCTGAACCTGCACTGGATCTGAGGGCAAAGTGCTGCAGGGCCCCATCCCTACTGTGCCTATTGGTGCCAGAGGCCTTGACAAGAGCAGAGCTAACACAGCAGTGCCCGAGGAAACATTAGCACACTCCCAAAACACCACTCCCACCACTGGAGTGGCCATAAAGAGGCACCCAACCCCAACTACTGATTTTACCACCCAACATGCCCCTCCAAATAGTGAGTCTGTCTAACCTATTACACACACTGCACTTAAAACCATTAGTTACAGTTAAAAGTGCTTTACCAAGATTACATTATGGTGCCCAACTGTCAACAAAGCCAACCAAATACCACAAGACATAAAATCTGAAGAAAGCTACTTATAATAGAAGCCACCTTATACAAAAGACAGTGCAAAGTGATGCAGCAAATGTGAAAATATCAGTGTAGAATCATGGGACATGTGAAAAGACGAAGAAACAGATGCCTTCAAAGAAAACTAAAACTTTCAACAAATTTCAAAGATGATGATACTGAGAAAATGCCTACTTTTTTTTAATGAGAATATGGAAAATCAGTGAGGATTAAGAAAATACAAAAAAAGTCGAAAAGAGGTACTTATCAGTACCCAGGAGACAGAAGCTGGTAGATCTCTGTGAGTTCAAGACTAACCTGCTGTACAGAGCTAGTTCCAGGACAGTCAGGGCTGTTACACAGAAAAACCCTGTCATGAAAAACCAAAAAAAATTGAACAAAATTAGAAAAAAAAATCACGATAATGACATATTCAGGAGAAAGAAATCTTGTAAAAGAACCAAATAGAAATCTTAAAAATGGCAACCATAATAAATAAAAGTTAAAAATTCAGTTGAAAGTCTTAACAGTAGACTAAGCCAAGCATAAGAATATAGAACTTTAAAATACTGATCTTGTGAAACACCCTAGTCAGACTAGTGGGCTGTGAGATCAAAAAGAAATATGGAGAGGCTAATTACCTACACTGTATAATGTTTCAAATTATCATACCAAATAAAAATGTACGATTAAAATAATGAGCTAGTCTTGCATTCAGGTAATATTCATGTTGACTAAAAAGGTGAAAAATGCTTAATCTAGCCCTACTTCAACTTACTACCAACTCAAAATAAGTCCACCTCCGGACCAAATTTTGAGATTATACCCTTTCCTACACTACGAATTTAAAGACTGAATAACTATCAACATTTAAGGAATTTATAATGTGCACTTGTGATTACTTTAAATCTTTCAATAAACCCCAGAGGTATATAGTAGTGTTCTTAACTCAAACAGTTAGTAAAGGTAAATGACTGGCCACAAATCACGCTGCTGTTAAGTAAGAGTCAAAGCTAAGAGATTCAAGTCTAAGGTCTTCCATGCTGTCAGATACAGCTCTCAATATCATTAAACAAGTTCAAAGAATCAGTTGAACTGAAAATACTACTATATTTTTATTACAGAATTCTAGAAAACTACTCAATTAAATAGCTGCCTATCTCAGATAAAGTCATATTTTCAAAGTATAAGGAAAATAACTCCATTACACAATGCTCATAGAAAGGTATACCAAGATCCTTTGGTGAAAAGAGAACTACATAAATATGTTATTATAATTATCATAATAATCCTCATTTAACTATATAGCTATGGATTCTTTTGTAAAGGCATAAAAATAAAGACAAAATGATTAAAAAGACATTCAAAAATCTCTACAATCTCAGACAGGCTTAGAAATGAAAATTTATTTTAGTCACAAGCCTTGTGTGACTGTCAGCTAAAGTGCTTCTAAACGACTCACACTGGTTTGGCTTCTACTGATTGAATGCAATTATGAATTGACTTCTATGGCTGATAAATTAGAACTTGTGTAAGTGGTTTTCAAAGCGCTCCCTGCAATTTTCATATGATGCAGACTTCTACAAATAAATTCTCCCTGGGAAAAAAAAGTTCATAAAAATATTAACTCTCATGAAATACCTTCCTGGTTACTCATGCCACTGGGAAGAAACTGCTTTTCTTATATTAATAATTGTTTCTAGAATTAATCAGTCATTGTACATTAAAACCAGCAGCTGGAGTGTTTTGAGTGATAATGAAACCTGTAACAAGGCATCTTCAGCCGTCTTTTCAAGACAATAAGGGAATTAAAATTTCAATTTAAATGCAGAGGTTTGAAACACGCTTCACTGGCAAAATTACTTCAATTAATGTGAGTGGAATACAAAGGGCAGACTGCAGAAATGTGATGCAGCAACCAGAAATTATGTCATTAATGTGCTTGCATCAACCCAGCAAAATACTGCTAAGGTCTAATTTAAACCATACATATCACAAAGCTACAGACTACAGTATTAATCAGGCCTCTGATATCTATGTGGCTTCTTGTTGGATCATTTTTAGCTTTTCATAAGCCAACAGTAACTGTTTACTTTAAAGAAGGAACAAAAGGATGGGCCTATTTGCAGACATTACCTGTCATGACAATTTAATTATTTTATGAAATAGTCTGGTTATCATATCAAAAGAAGAAATGAAATTCCAACTAGAAGCCAAGCCTACAGCTAGAAGGCAGGTCAAATTTTAAAAGAGGAATAGCAGGAGGTGGCAAGAGCCATGGGTCACCACTGATTTATTTACTGTGGGTTTATTAACCTATACTGTGGAGGGGATCAAATTACTACATATCTGTATCTGCACCTGCCTTAAAATGAAAATGCAAAGTCTTCTGTCAAACAAATCCAAGGAAAGCAGTGGGGCTTGAAAGACTGGATGGTTTGCCTTTACTTTCCTCTGATGCATTTTAGTGATGATTTCCTTATGGACCCTGCATTTTCCTTAAGTACATTTTATTTGTAACAGCACATAACCATGGAGAAAATAAATGTAATTGTTTTTCATATGAGGTCCAGGAAAACAGTAGCTGCAGACCTTATACTACACTCTTATATACACAAGACTGCTGAAGAGTATTTCCACCCTTTTGTGGACAGAATAGACAAATTGTTGTACATTTGGGTACACCAACTTCCTGAATCAAGCACAATTACCTCTTCTATAAAACAAAAATGAGACCAGAAACCCATCTATCCCAGCTGTAAGAGTGAGAAGAGTAGGTTCATACTTAATATCAGACAAAGTAGGTGTATAACCATATTAGCTCTGATGAAGTTGTTTTTGCTAATTTAAATATTATAAAAGGTTAGGAATCTGAGTAACTTGTCAAAAAATAAAATCACCAATCAGAGGAAATAAAGCACAGTTATTGGAAAAAATACCCTTAAGAAATGCCATTTCTTCTATGTATTGAAATCTTTCACATAGTTAACCACCTGGATAATGATTTGTTAACTCTGACTCTAAGAACATCTCTGCGGTAGGAAGGGGTGGGCAAAAATGGGAAGATATAAACTCCACAATCAATGATATGATAATGAAATTCATGTCGCTTATAAAAACATAAAGAAAAGTATGTAGTATCTGAGGTATTCAGCAAACTGAGCAAAATTTAAGCCAAGTCTAAGAAGACAATATTGGGAATCAGTCCAGGAAAATACATAGTCAATTAATAAAAAAAATAAAAATAAAGACAACAAAATGGCTCATCGGATAAAGGCATTTGTTTGTTATTCCATCTCCGGAATCACAGGGTAAAGGCAGAGAAATTACTTTTGAAGGCTATCTTCTGATGCACAAAAACAGATTGAGACGTTTAGGGAAAACTGCAACCCATCAAAGTGGAGAAACTATGTGGAGCCCAGTCCCAACTGATACATCCACAACACAACTTCTGTACCTAAGGCTCAGGGATTTTAGTGTAAGGAGGTAGAAAGATTTTAAGAGCCAGAGAAACAGGGAAGTTTGCTGTGAGATTATATCTCCTAGAAATGTCAGAGAAGCTACACCCATAAAGTCTCACTAACATGGTTGCCTAAACAGAACCTGAACAAAGACGACTCCAACAGACATGATAACAGAAGGGGAAAAACTCATGATGCCCTTAACCCTAGGTGACTAAGGAATATGGAGAGTAGAAGAAATAATTCTCCCAGGATAAAGACCCCAATTTGATTGCCCCCATACCAAGGGGTCAGCCCTGAAATTCTATGCATACAAATAACATTATAAAAAGTTAGCAGAATGTACTGCCATATTTAGGAATATACACACACACACACACACACACACACACACACACACACAAAGGAAGGATTAGAGGGAGAAGGGAACGTTTTAATTTCAAAAATCAAATATTTTCAAATGAAAAATGTTAAAAAAAGAGCTATACCTTATCTTTATACACAGCAAATAAATACACTATAATTAATAAAAAGCTATTTTTTGTTGTTTTGGGGCTTTTGTGTTTTTTGTTTATTTATTTAGTTGGTTGGTTAGTTGGGGTTTTGTTTGTTGTTTTGAGACTGGGTTTCTCTGTGTAGCTTTGGCTGTCCTGGAACTTGCTCTGTAGACCAGGCTGGCCTTTAACACACAGAGATCCATCAGCCTCTGCCTCCCAAATGCTGGGATTAAAGGTGTGTGCCACCACTACCCAGCAAAGATGTATTTATTATTATGTATAGTGTTCTGCCTGCCTGCATATCTGCACACCAGAAGACGACACCAGTTCTCATTAAAGATGGTTGTGAGACACCATGTGGTTGCTGGGAATTGAATCCAGGACCTCTGAAAGAGCAGCCAGTGCTCTTAACCTCTGAGCCATAGGTGGTACATTAAATTTAATGGAATATATATTCCATTATACATGTAATATATATATATATAATACTTGTAAGAAATATATTGCTAAGAATAATCAAAAGACATAATAGGCACATGTTCACTGATATGAAGACAAGATTGCTAACACACAAATCCCTTAAAGTCAATGAAATTATTTTCATCTTTTTGTGATATTTGACAAAACTGATACTAAGTTTACCATGAAAGAAGAGAGGACCAAAGAGAGTATAAGCAATCTAGAACAAAATGAAGGACCATTTTTACTGCTTTTCAAGATATATTACAAAGTTACAGTAATTAAAAGGCCATGATTTTTATACATGAATAGGCAAGACCAACTGAACAAAATGAAAACCTGGAGATAAATACATATGCGAAAATTTGGAATGTGACAAACAGTATTATAAATCAAGAGAAGGATTCAATAAAG
Organism: Bramus lutescens; assembly: GCA_001685075.1. NCBI lineage: Eukaryota > Metazoa > Chordata > Mammalia > Rodentia > Cricetidae > Bramus > Bramus lutescens. The sequence goes on along the minus strand of LOEQ01002030.1, from coordinate 173,573 downwards.
CATAGTCAGGAGAGGACAAAGAGCAAAAGTAAAATTAGATCCTTGGCTTATAGCATAAATAAGAATGGACTTTTGGTGGGTTAAAGAACAAAATTAAAAGGTCTCTTAATGACAAAAGGGTAGAAATTTCTCCGTAAAATCGCATACCTTAAATAAGCAATGTTCAGATATTTTGCATTAAAAACGTTATAAGAGAAGCTAACATAAAGTAAAAAGATAAACATCAACTGAAAAGCGGTATTTATAGCCCATGTAGCAAAAAAAGGATTTGTATTCAAAATACAAAAACAACTAAAATGGGGGAAAAGAAACAATGTATCTGGGCTGGAGAGATGGCTCAGTGGTTAAGAGCATTGTTTACTCTTCCAAAGGTCCTGAGTTCAATTCCTGGCAACCCATGGTGGCTCACAACCATCTGTAATGGGGTTTGGTGCCCTCTTCTGGCCTGCAGATATACACACAGACAGAATATTGTATACATAATAAATAAATAAATAAATAAAGTTTTAGAAAAATAAAAAGAAACAATGTATCTTACACATTGACCTTCTGGGAAAGGGGACTGTTTATCCCCTTCCCTTACCCCAAACACAAAGATTCTAGCTAGTACTGATGATCACTATACCTATCTGGTTAAGCGTAGTTCTTGGGCTGTTATTAATTAGTAAAAAAAAGATTATAAATAAATAGGTTATTCTCTTCTACAACTGAACAGATGAAGTATATGGCTTATACTCCTTGTTCTCTCCCACCAAAACACAAACACCCAACTCTAACCCCACATGTAGTTAAGACAAGTTGTCTTGGTTGGCTTTCTGTTGCTATGACAAACAAAATTAAAAGCAACTTGGAGAGAAAAAAAAGGTTCATATTAGCACACATCATTAAGGGAGACCAAGGCAGGAGGTACAGGTATGAACTTGAAACAGAAACCAGTGGAGGAAGGGTTTGAAATGATGGATGGTTATTATCTATATATTTTCTGCCCTTTGAACCAAGGCAAGAAATATAGCGGGAAGAAATCGGTACTAAAATCATGTTGAAATGGTAATGAGAGATTGTTTTTAGCTTCGGAGGACGATCATGGATCTCATTTTAGAGAATGAAATCTTTGTGACATAGACCTAAAGATTTGTAAGGTTAGGTGTTCCATGAAGGTTTTGAAGTCATTTTTGGATTGATTATAGCTTTGTTTTGTTCCTTTCACCTGGTAAGAAAGAAAATGACTTCTTTGATATTAATCTTAGAAATACCTTTACAGAGCTGGAGTGCTCTGTGACATGGCCTTTACTGTCTCAGTCCATGGTGTCCTGACACCTATTGAATTAATGGAAGTTCCTACAGGCTGCAATTTGTGGTGAATGTCAAGCCAGACTTTGCACCCTCTTGGTCCTGACTTTTCCGGGGCTGGTGGCTTTTCTGGAGGGCTGTCCTAGCTTCCTGCCCATTTACACACAACCATATCTATTTTCATGTCTGTAGAAGTCTATAAGCCCAACATCAGCTGTGCTGGATTTGAATTTTTCTATTATCCACAATGGAGTCAAGTTCTTTACAAATTATATTGGTGAAAACTCTGATGGACTTGGTGGGAACACTAATGAAATATTTTATTCACATCCACTAAGAATTTTGCTGGAAGTTTACTGTAAGAAGTGTTAAGGAATTTGGTAACCAAAGAATGAGAAGTGTCCTAATATTTTATCACATATTGGTTATAAGTCAACTGAATCATCAGTTTTAACAGTGCAAGGAGTATTGGTGTAATAAGAGTGTCTTTCTGTACTAAGAGAATTATTATTGTTATTATTTTAGCTCTGTGTGTGTTTGGTTGTTGGTGGGTTTTTTTAGTACTTGCCATTGAATGCAGGGTCTTGCACATGATTGGTAAGCACTCTGCTGCCCTTTACCACCAAGCTACGTGTCTTCAGCACTTTTTCTATTTCAATTTTTTACGCCCCAAGACAGGGTTTTTCTGTGTAGCCCTGGATTTCCTGGAATTCATTCTGTAGACCAGGCTGTTCTTGAACTCAAAGAGATCTGTCTGTCTCTGTCTCCCAAGTACTGGGATTAAAGGCATGTGCCAATGCTTCCTGGCATCTATTCCAGTTTTTGAGACTGGGTCTTACTCACTTGTCAAGGTTGTCTCAAACTCTTTCTGTAGCCTGAGTGGACCTTGGATTTGTAGTTTTGTGGTCTCAGCCTTGGGATCAGCCAGGATCACAGCCAGGTCTAGCTTGTTCCCAGCATCTTATCAGAGGGACATCTTAGTTCATAATGACGGGGCTGTACAACAGCAAAACTACTTTTCAGCATTAGTGTTGATTTATATATATCTTTGCTAATTTATCAAGATTTAGCTATTCGAAAAGATAAGCTTATATATGTTTATGGAACATATATATATATATAGAGAGAGAGAGAGACTTTTATCAATGAGTTGCTGTTTTGGTGGTGTCTGCTTTTAATTAAATGGCATATATTAGAATGGGTTGTTAGGGCTTATTTAGGCTAATTCTGTTCATTTTAGGACTTCAGAATATTCTTTTATGGCCTAATTCATTTATTTAAAGGCTTAAAATGAGTACTGACCTTTCCTTAACTAATTTTTGCTCAGGTCTTAATTAAATAACTTCATTAAATTCTTTGTTGTAAGTTGTAGAAATTAAACTTTGGTTTTCCTTGATGTAACAAACACCTGAAATAAATCAGCTCATGAGAAGGATCAGGTTTATTTTGGTTTATAGTTTAAGAGGTTTCAGTTCATGGTTGTTTGGACAAGATATTTCACCATCTTGGGAGCATGTGGCAGAGGAAGTCACTCATTTATTGTGACCAGGAAGCAAAAGGAGAGTCAGGAAGTGACTGGAGTCCTTTAAAGTTATGCCTCCAATGGCCTAACTTCCATAGGTACTACTTCCTCAAGGTTCTACCACCTCTCAATATTGCTACAGGCAGACTGGTGACCATGCCCTTAACAGATGGCTCTTTGGGCAGCATTAGGGTCAAAAAACTGGACTCATGTAAATGGTCTGTTAAAAAGGACAGACGCATACTTGGAAAGCCACCTCTGTTTTCTCTCTGCATGTCTTCATTTTTCTCTTCTACACTGGTGTCTACTTGACACAGACATGGAGTGACCCTGTAAGAGAGAACCTCAGTTGGGGAATGGCCTAGGTCAGGCTGGCCTGTGTTTATGTGTGTGAGGCATTTTCTTAATTTCTAGGACTCCCCAGCAAGGGCTTGACAATACTGTTTGTACCAGACAAGAGAACTTGGTATCTTTGCATGAGAGCCTTTGCACAGGCTGATCTTACCAGCATGTCAGTGGCACTAAGGTAGTGCTTGCTGGCCATGCACTGTTCCAGTTTTTGAGGCACTTGCTTTATGTTCTCAATTTCATCCAGCAGGTTCAGGACATGCTTGTGTTCAATTCCTTCAATCCACAGTTTACGAAGTTCATCCCGTTTGCAGTGCAACAGCATCTTGCAGGAAAGTAGATTCTCTTTTACCTACAATAAAACATATCTGATCTTCACTCAATTCAAAATCTTGTCTGCCTAAACCACCAATCTGGTTAGTATTCCCCACTGGTCCTGTATGTGTAGCAGTTCCTAATTCCCTCCCATTTATTCCCCTTAGTTTGTTCCCTTTCTAAATTCTAATCCTGATTCTGGTCATTTGGATGCATCACTACCTCTCTGTTTCTATTTTTTCTCCCATGAAATGAGAAAACTACTTCTAATATACCTTTGAGTGAATCGTGAAATAATTATAATGGATATTAGGCACTCTGAAAATATGAAGCACCATACAAATGCAGATTCGCCTAAACAGAGGAATGATCAGTATGAGAGTCCAGTTCTAGTATTCCTTCCCCAAATCCCCTTGCAGCTGAAGGCCACACAGCCCATAATTATAGCTCTAGAACTCCAGCCAATGTTTATGACCAAGAACCTCAGTGCTCTTTCCAAATGACCACAATAAAATTAGGCCCAACATTGAAAAAGGAGTAAACACATGCAGAAATAATCTCAAAGACACACGACATATTTTTTGCCTCCCACTTTAAGTATCAGTAAATTTGATATTAAATAGACAATATCCAGCATTCTGTATACCTGTACATTCTCACTGCTGCACATGAAAAATGTGATTAAATATAGAGAAGTTAGGGGATAAAAGGGATTGGGAGACAGATAATAATCACAATCACATCATAAAAGTTAAGTTTCTATTTTCTACCCAATAAAAATTTCAATATTTAAAACATGGAAAAGCAATTAAAAAAAAAATAAGGTCTTATGTAGCTCAGGCTGGCTCAAACCCACTGGTCTTGACCTGGTAAGTCTACTGCCTCCTGCTCCCAAGCACTAGGACTTCAGCATATGTTGCTGTACTTGGGTTTTTGCAAGGGAATTTTTAAATTCATTCAATAAATTATATAACTACTTTCAAACACTGATGACAGTCCTAGCATATGCTTCTATTTGGAGCTCAACATTTGTTTAGATTTGTCTCTATTTCACCAGAGGTGACTTCAACTCCAGTGGAGACTTGGTACATTTTGACAGCCATGTACACCTATATGATCCAAACTGCCAACAGTGTGAGGCTTGAGCATCACCCTAGAGTCTACGTGTCTATTTCTCCTGAAAAACCAGATTCCTCTTCAATGAGAATATTTTGAGAAGGAACATACTATTGACACTGTGCTTTTGATTACTGTAAAATGAAATTTCAGTATTTGTCTAACAAGCATAGAAAAAGTGAAAATAGATTGCTAAGGCCAGAAGGTCTCTTGAGGAAAAAACTAATCTGATTTTATAATTTTATAACATCTAAGTCAGTTTTCTATATAACTCTCATGTAAAGAAAGTAGTCATGGATAAGAGGAATTTGTGATGTCCTTTGAGAAGCATGGTGGTATGACTCCATGGCAGGGATAGATAAAATCTGACAGAAATGATACTAGTTCTCACCATTGCTTCCTGCAATTCTACCATGGTAAAAGCAAAGAGATTCTTTATAAACATGACATCGAGAAAAAAAAAAAAAAGAACAGAGGGGGGAAGAGTAAAAAGAAAATCACAATACAATTCCAGAAGCAAGCCAGAAGGTGGATGGTGGAAGCTGGCAGACCATGGAAGCCTGAGTGTCTCTGGAGTGTGTTGGCTACATTGAAGGGCAGCAGCAGAACATGGAAAGCCTAAGCAAAGAATTCAGACTCCCCACAGGAGTATCTTAAGGACCAGCATCCCATCAAACCACATGGGCAGGTGAGTGTACTTCTGTCAGCAATTGTCAAAGCTGGGCAATTGGAAAGGATATGGGTCAAGGAATGGTAGGTACGGCTGAAGGCAGGGTGAGAAGTACCAAAGAAAAACAAGAGGATGTAGTCTGAGGGAAGCCTATTAGCAAGATCCTTAGGGCCTAGGGGCCCTTAGCAATGTCAATGATTCAAAGCTAATAATAATGACAGCTTCCCTCTAGCACCAATCAGAGAAAAGTAAGGGCATTCCCTCTCAGAAAGTGATCTGGTTCAAGTTTAAAGGCACCTGACTTTTCACTGAAGAAACTGGGAGTCCAGGCCCTCAATTTGCTATAAGCTTCCAATTAACTCCCTTGCATACAAATGGCAGCCAAGGATCATCAGGCAACCAAAGAAAATCCTGGCAAGTCAAGTCCTTTGGCCATATACATAAGGCAACAACTGAACATATTCAGCAGGTTGTACTGATATGTTGATATATTTATAATGCATATATAACAACAATGACTAAAAAAAAAAGGAGGCTAGCTGTGACTTCAGAAGGGGAACGTTACACATGGGTGGGGTAGGAAGGAGGAGAAGGAATAATAAAATTGTAGTTTAATTAAAAATTAAAAAACAAAAGGATTGACAAGCATCAGAATAAAAGGAAGGGACTAGTAAAAAAGAAACTAAACAGAAAATAGTTTTTTAACTACAATTAACATACTTAGTGAAAAATAAGAAAAGCTATTACATCAAAGAAACAAAACAGAACATGACAATTTTAGAAAATGAAAAACTCTTAGAAATTTTAAAAATGATATAAAATTGATAATGAATAAAAAAGTTAAGATACTCTAAGTGTGTAGGTGTGTGCACAGGAGTAAGATTTTTAAAAATTAGAAGATTGATCTGGTGTTCAATAGTTACCAAAGAAGAAGCCTAAAGGAAAGAAAAATTATTTTCATAATATAACAAAGAAAAGTATTAATAAAATTTAAACAAATAAAAATTCCTAGTGCAAAGAGTATTGTTTCTCAAACTGAGAAACCACATGAAGTGATGAAGACAACAAAATGGGAAGAGATTGTGTCAAGCGGACAAGATGTAGATGGCAGTCTGGCCTTTGAGACCCTTCTTAGAGAAAGAGGGATAAAGAAGTGACACAGGAAAGTTAAGAGAGGAAATGAGAGGGATAGAGCAATAGATAGACAGCAGAGAAAATGACAGCAAGAAGTGGCGAGATATGAAATGAAAACCTAAAAGATTTTAAAAGAAAGCATCAGGGCTAGACAGAAGTTGGTGGATTCGACAAAGGGACACTATCGCTTCAGAATTCTGAGAGGGAATTATTTCCCCGAAAGTTATCAATTGAATATGAGGAAAGCATAATGACATTTTCAGACATGCAAGTACTCAGAAAATAAACATTGCATGGACAGAATCAGCAACCTCCTGAGAAATGCTGCTCCATCAATACAAAGCCCAGATGAAATGGCAAAGGCGATTTCCTCCACAGAAGAAGGCTACAAAGTCACCCTCATCACCCTAGGGAAAACAATGGCAGCAACAAACTACACAGAAGAAAACATAACCATGCAATGGCTTAGATGTGAATATTTACAAAATTATAATAAAGAGGCCCAGATAGCTTAACCAAAACAGGAATGTCTATTGTTTTTAGAGAAAAGGAAGGAGGAAAATGTGGTGGTCAGGAGAGGGAAGGACTAAATCAACCTTCATATGTGGCAGAAGTCAATATACAGTTTCTGAAACAGAAAAGTCAAGAACAGTATGAGCACACTATCAGACATGCAAATGCTCGAGGAGGGGAACTCTGGCAAGTTCTGGCCTTACATGGCTGGACTTGGGACCTGGCAAGGATAAGGTGAGAGAAGCCTTGCTTTAATCATTATTTCTGGTTTTGACTCAAATATCTCTCAAGGTCACTCATAAATTCCCTTGTATTCTTGATCTAAGTAGTTGTTATTAATCTTATTACATTTTAAAAATCTGTTAGAATTTGACTTCTGATATTCTCCTATGACCTTAATTCTACAAGTCTAGTCTTTCCCATGAAAGTAGGTAAAATATATATTTGGTCAGAACACCCAACTAGGCTCTTGATCAAAGGTGGGGGATAAACTCACAAAGTGTCAGTCAAGCTTAGCAAATTCCTATATGGTAGGAAAAGGCCATTATGGAATTTCATACTAGCAAATACACATACAATTGGACCACTTCCCTGCTTTTACTCACTACATAAAAACTAAAGTGAAAATAAGGTAGAATGGCAGGAAAACATAATTGAGTTGTACATAAAATGAACATCACCAAGATTATTCCCTAAACTGAACCAGCATGGTAAAAGACATAAGAAAGGACAAGAAATTTTATTACCTTTCTTAGTTATGGTTTCTATTGCTGTGGAGATCTCCTATGACCACGGGAACTCTTATAAAGAAAAACTTTAATTGGGTGGCTTACAGTTTCAGTCCATTATCATCACGGTAGGTCATGGTGGCATGTAGGCAGACATGGTGTTGGAGAAGGAGCGGAGAGGGGAGGAGGAGCTACATCTTGATCAAGCAGGCAACAGAAGTGAACAGTCTCATTCGGTGTAGCTTGAGCAAAGGAGACCTCAAAGCCCTCCACCACAGCGACACACTTTCTCCTACAAGCCCATACTTCCTAAAAGTGCCTTGCTTTGGAGGCCATTTTCTTTCAATACACCATACCACCAAACTATCCTGAGTCTAAGAAAATCATGAAAACTGGGAAATGGAGTCAGTCAGCAACAAAAAAGAAAACCATGGAGAATATCAAAACTATGTGATAAGAAAAGAAGCCAGTTATAATAAGGACATGTTTATGAGTTCCCCAGCAGGCAAGCCTAATCCAGTGACAGATTTTCTATCAGCAGTTGTACACAGCAATATGTGGATGAGAACTAACTATAAGAAGCAAAAGGCCACACATGGCAGTGCACATTGTATATCCAACGTATTAGGAAAGCTGAAGCAGAAGGAGCCTAAGTTTGAGGCTAGTCTGAACAACAATAGCCAAGTTTAAAGTTAGCCTGGGCTACATAGCAGGGGTGAATGCTCTGATATAATAGTAACAAATTCAAATATATAAACTGTAAATTCATTGACATGTAATAGCAAAATTCATGTATATTACTGCTTGAAAATTAAATTTCAACGAAGATGAGGAATAAACCATTAAAGGAAATAATATAAAGCCAGGATAGGGGACACACCTTTAATCCTAGCATTCGGGAGGCAGAGGCAGGCAGATCTCTGTGAGTTTGAGGCCACTGTGATCTACATAATGAGCTCTAGCACAGCTACATAGACAGACTGGCTGTCTGTCTCAAACAAAAATAATAATGATGATGATGATGATGATGATGATGATGATGATAGTACAAAAAGAAGGGAGGAATGGACGGAAGGAGGGAGAGAGGGAGAGGAAAAAAAGAAAAGAATATGGAGGTTCCTGATTAAAATAATAAATAAAACAACAATATGAACCAAGAATCCCACTTCTGGACATTCAGATAGCTTCCAACTCATGATGTCAACTTCCTGTGACAAAAAAGTGGAACCTATTCAGTCCCTTAAATGTGATCATTTTCCAGGTTAGCATTATGTTGTATGATACTCTAACAATGCTGGGCAGCAGCAACAAGCTACAGCTCCCAGAGAGCCACACAATCAGGAGAATAAACAAAGGACGCTTCACAGTGCACTACATCCAAGCTGGGAAGATAATGAACAAGATATATTAAGTGTACTTTTCATTTTGTGGCATTTTCAATTATGATAGTAGTACTTAGATATAATCCAACCATAAATCAAGGAAAATCTGTACATCTAAAGGAAACAAAATCAGTATGTCAAAGAGACATCTACACTACCATGTTTATAGTGTTACTCACAAAAGCTTAGACACAGAACCAATATAAGTGTCCAACTGACCAATGAATAAAGATAATAATGCACATAGGTACAACATTCATCCTTTTTAAAAATGTATGACATCTTCTAAAAGGAAGGAAATCCTGACATTTGCAACTACATGGATGAAGCTGAAAGACATCATGCTGAGAGAAAGAAGCCAAGCATATAAAGAAAATACCTCATGAACCCACTTACATATGACAAATTTAAAAGTCAAACTCAGAAGAGAAGAAAATGACAGGTATCAGAGGAAGAGACTGAAGAGATGTTAGCCACAGGGTACAAATTCTTAATTAGATAAAAGAAGTAAACCCAAGAGATCTGTTGTACAACATGCTGACTGAAGTTAATAGTAATGTGTTTTATGCCTTAAAATTGCTAAGAAATACTGCAAGTAGCTTTACTTAGTTTTACATAGAAAGGGTATCCAGGTAAGGTGATGCACATATTAACTTGATTTCACCATTCCACAATGTGTTCATATTCCAAAATACCATGGTACATCCATAAATGTACACAATTTTTATTTGTCAATTAATAAATTTAAACAAATTCCTTTTAATTGGGGATGTAAAACATAGGCTCGATCAAGAAAGTATCAAACTCATATAAACATTCATTTCTCAAATCCATGTTCTGTTTTTATAAATATGATGACAGTATTGTCATCCTGTTATGTCTAATTTATAGGGATAATTACTATTGAAAATCTATATTACCCTGCTTCATTCATAAACAAATCAATGCAAAGCCAAGTTGTTAAAATCACGGCATCATGTGTTGCCTCCTCAGCATTACAGTAACTTGACATTTGCTCCAAATCATGTGTTCAGCAGCACCAAGAACTTCAGGCTCAATATACAGAATTGTAAGTCACTCTAATTAGAGACCAGAAGAAAATAAAAGCAGGGCTCAAGAGGCTATTGAAAACAGAAATGTGAGATGATACAGGTGGCAGAGAAGTAGTAATTTTTGTAACCCAACCTTGGAACAAACAAAGGAATGAGGAAAACTAACTCAAACCTGCCTCAGCTTTTGTAAGGGGAATAGCAGAGACAGAGAAATAGCAGAGACACACTTAAGAGGGGCTGATAGATAGCTGCCCAGGGAAACACAAGAAAGCCACAATCTTCAAGACACAAAAGCAAAAGAGTACTGAACTCAAATCAAGAGAAATAAGGAAGGAAAATTCCTCTGAGTGTGCTACCACCCATAATAAAGCACAGCACATGTGCAAGCATCTTAGGACGCCTGCAGGACAGAAAGAACCTGAGAAGTTCTCTCTTGATCAGGCAATGGTCACTAAAAATCAATATATCAATATCACTTAGTTTATAAACACAAAACACTGTTCTTTCCCTTTTGCGGCAGTGGAAGTAAATCTACATCTAAGTGTTTACACATGCATGTGCCTGTGAGGAGGGCCCAAGTTTGTCCCATAGAGTTTATAAAAAGTTCACAGAAAGAATAAACTTGAGAAACGACAGTCATGTTTAAACTACCCTCACATTTTCATTTTCGGTTATTCCCCTTTAGTCTGTTTTAACTTCCATTCTCAGGTTTAAACTATCAGAAAACCTCCCCACAATTCATTCCAAGGGCAATTTATTCCTTTTTAGCTGCTAGATGCAGGCACAGATCAAGAAACCCTTGAACTTTAAGGAAAGACTACCTCGTGGTCCCTACAACTACTTAAGGCTACTGTTCTGCATGTAAATTACAGCTCTTGTTACTGGCGATTGTTTAGCATGCCCATTCCTGAAAACTTGAGGCTTTCTTTCCTTTTTCATACAAACATTAAGAATTTTCACTAACATTTAGGCTGTAAATAACATCTTGCAAACACTACACTGTTCTCCTATAATGTTCTTTGTATTAATTAAGGCTATTCTTCATCCTAATTCTACCTTTCAAGGTATACTCTCATATAAAAGTCAAAAGTCATTTTGGGTAAATGTTAAGTAATAAATGTTGCATTCCTAAATAATGGAACCCCTAACAATATCACTTGAATAATTATTCATAGTTATTTCTAGTTATAGTAAAGAAGAGCAGGTTTTCAGTATCGGATCTAAAACCAAGAAAACATCCAATAACAAGTAAAATGTTGTGTCCGTATACAAGAAAGCTAAGTGTATGTTATGTTCTCCTCTTCCTACCCTTCTATGATAGACATCAGACTACTTGATATTTTTGAAGAAATCTGCACTGAAACCACTGAACCTCATAGAAGAGAGAGTGGGAAATACACTTGAACTCATAGGCACAGGAGACCACTTCCTAAATATAACCCAATAGCACAGACACTGAGAGAAACAATTAATAAATGAAACCTCCTGAAACTGAGAAACTTCTGAAAGCAAACAACCCGGTAAACAAGACAAAACAACAGCCTTCAGAATGGGAAAATATCTTCATCAACCCCATATCAGACAGAGGGCAGATATCCAAATATACAAGGAACTCAATAAATTGATCACCAAAAGATCACATAATCCAATAAAAAAAAATGGAGTATAGACCTAAACAGTGAACTCTCAACAGATGAATCTAAAGCAGCTATAAGACACTTATGGAAATGTTCAACATCCTTAGTCATCAGAGAAATGGAAATCAAAACAGCACTGAGATTCCATCTTACACCTGTAAGAATGGCCAAGATCAAAAATACTGATGAC
>LOEQ01002030.1:143010-158927 GCA_001685075.1 Bramus lutescens | reverse complement strand
GGCCAAGGCAGTTTCTTTATTAATCAATGAAAGTAACACATAGACAGATGACCCTCCTACATCACTGGAGGACAAGAAAGAGTGTAACAATGCCATCAGCACAGCTATTCCTGGGCAAGAAGCAGCTAGGGAGTCCTCTAGAGCTCACAGCCCAGAAAGCAAATCCCAAACCAGACTGCAGAGGGTATAATTGACCAGAGATGCTTGAGAGGCAGTTGGCAAAAAGGAGACCAAGCATGTAGCTCTGCATACCTCACCCCAACATTACAAAGCAGAGATCTCTAGCCCTCTCAAAATCTGACATGTTAGGGTTCTGCAATGTCTCATACTTATTTTTTAAAAGGTGAAAGGCACTACTTGAAAAATACTGAGGAAAAATAAAAAATGCCAGTAAAGTCTTTAGAGTCAGGGAGCCCTGAGTTCTCATTTTAAATCTGTTGAGATAACAGAAGCAATCATGCATATACCATATGTGCATGCATGCATACCACACACACACTAAAAAAATAAAAATACATAGCTAAGAACTACAAAAATGATGTGATGATATGTAGCCTTTTTCTTTCTTTCTTTTTTTTTTTAGGCAGATCAGCCCTTTGGCCAAATATAAAAGCATCTCTTAGAAACTCACTTTGTCCTTTAGGCACTAAAGGCAAGGTACCCAGAAAACAATAGCTTTCAAACTTCCAGAAACAGTCTTTATGGTCAAGGACCATTAGACACTACTGTGGCACTGCTCTAAACCACATCTGTAAGGGAAGGTGACCACGGCCAGACAGGAAGAAAGGAGGTTCACCTGCTTGATTTTATTCCGCGAGTTAGTGATGCGCTCTGTGATGCTCTGGTAAGTGCGAATGGCTGTTGTCAATTCTGTGTAGTGTTGAACGATCAATTCATCCAGGTCACGGTCGCACTTCTCATAGGCTTCTTCAAGGCGACTTTTCTCATTTTCTCTGTCTTCAACATCATCGCTGGTAGACAGAGTCCTGGTGAAAACAGAAATTATGAAGCTGTGTCAAACTTCAAAGCAACAATCTGAAGAACAAACAGTATCCAGTCAATACACTAACTAGTACATTCATACTACAAACAAGGAAATGATAAGAGTTACCAGAAAATATAAAATGACCTTCAAAGTTCATTCCAACACCCACCTAAGTACATGCACAGGATGCCTAGCCAGGGTTCATTCTTCATCTATTCTCTTGACCCCTGAAATTATTTTAATCAGACAGGAGGTGGGCATGAATATGGAGGGAAGCTGGGTAGTTCTTGATTTGTAAGAATCATGATAATCCCTAACAGGTCCATTCTTCTTACAATTTTGAGTAATAAAACCTACATAACATCTAAAGAAAGGTCGTTTCTCCAGCTCAGGACAGTGACACATAGAACTGAGATTCTCAGACACTCTGTCATCTGTGGAAGCAAAAGGCAAGGTAACTGTTACTGCAGCTGTGTCATGGGCCTCATGAAACAGTCATCCCTGAAGCTGCCCTCTCCTCAAGACTTCTTGTTAGGGGAGATAATAAATGTTATTGTTTAATCACTCTGGATGGTCTTCTTTCACATGCGGCTGAAGTGTACTAAGGGATAAAATTTGTCTCACCAAGGAACCACCTTCTAAAGAGCTCATGTGAATGGCCTAAAATTTTAACAGAAGCCCCAGCAGCCTAGGGATAAAGTCATGTTAATTCTAAAATCTGTTACAACAGCAGTAACCTAAGCTGCACTACAAGACAGTGCCTGCATTCACTATTCTTCAAACAGCACCAACAAGATTGATAGGAATCAACAATAACCAGACAATGAGATAGGTACAGTTATTAAAAATCTTTCAATAACTCAGTTTGATACATGGGCCACAGATCTTTGTTTCCTCCATTATCTTTCTTGGATAATTTTTTTTAATTTAGTATTATAATAAAGAAACCTTTTTCTCTTATCTGCTCCCTGTGGTAATTTAGAATTTCATTAAATTCCCTCAGATTTGTCAGCTTATACATTCAGCCTAGTTTATTTCATTTTATATTTTTTTAATTTAGGGAGGGGGTATTTTAGGTTCTCAATGATGGATGCAATCAATTATAAGTCCATCATTAGAACTGCTTTCTGAGATGGTTTGTCAGGAAATCAATCACATACCCACTTCCAGATACTTTCAAGCAAAATACTGTACAACGGTCTTCTCCAAACTGTCACTCAGAGCAAGGGGTCTTAATTCATGAGCCACACAATATATAAAACTTCTTTTTCAATTTAGAGGGAAATTAAGGAGATCTGTCTATGACTTCAATGTACCTTCCAAAATGAATTCTGTAAATGTGTTAGGGATGCCAAGAGATCAAGTGTTGCATGAAATGAAACAGTACTGGGAGCTATGAAGGGCAGTACCAAACCAGACCCTATTTCCTCCTCTTTAAACTCGTGATCCTAAGACAATTTCCAAGGCTGTTTTCAGGTAGAGAGCACACAAGTATTTAACTACTAAAGTAAATCAACTTAGTCTTAAAGGGAGAGCCAAAAAAATCACCTTCTGAGTATCTTAGCATGTCTCTCTGTTTTTTTATGATATATAACTTTGCTCTTTAAATCTGAAAGCTTCCAGGATGTTAATCTAAAGAACAATCAAGAAATGCCTTCAATTTATCAACTGTCCCATTGGTAAGAGTTTCTGGATATTTTACTCAATCCCTTCCACAGTGCTACACAGCATGAGCCTGCCATTTTCACAATGCTTTCCACGTTTTTTCCTTCCCCCTCACATACACACTGCCATTTGTAGAAAGAAACATGCCAAACATCTCACACTATTTACCTTAACTAGTCAGAATTACCATTAAGGAAAATGTCAGGCCCAGGGAGGACACCTTCTCCGGCATGATCTGTCACTGCAATGCATTACTGGATCATTAGGAGTTACTTAGGAAAGAGAAAGGGTTACTAAAACGAAGATTAGGAGTAAATTGAGTTCACAGGGGATCTTTTCTCCTATTTTCATTTCCAGAGGAAATATTTATATAAGAAATATCTTGTGCCAAGTTTGACTCACACTAAAAGTTCATCCTCTTCCTTTTGATGGAACCTGGGATGAATGACAGTTTGTCTTTAGTCAAACACATATTCTAAAACTCTAAAAATACAAACTGTTACAGTAATTTTTTTAATTAGTGAAGAAAAAGGCAGTAAGATAACGAAAATAATAAAGACCTCTAAAATTTAAAGAGGCTAACACATGCCAGAAACCAGATTTACTCGGCGTTGTATCAAACACATGCTGGAGAGGAGCCTGTCGTTATCTTCTGGCCCCCTTTCCACACTAAGCAGCTGAGCTTTGAAGAGATTAACTTGCCCCCTCACACAATAGTAGAAGGAGGTCTGTTTACTTACAGAGCAGGTTTTAAACAAATGTAGAGTAATTAAAATCTATCTCTGAACTCTAACTACCTAGGTTGAGCTCCTTATTCCTACTACCCAGTTTCACAGTGTGGAAGTCTGCATATGCTGCCATGTCAATGTTAAAAGGTGTGGGGCTTTGAAACCTACTTCCAAACAGAAAGAGGTATTATATATCACAAAATAGGCACAGTTATTCTAAGCATTTTTCTCAGGCTTTAGTTTGGAGCAGTTTTTATCTTTGTTTTGAGGGTGTTTTTTGTTTTCATTTTCTAAGACAGTGGCTTGCTAAGCAGCTCAAACTGACCCACCAATCATTGTGTAGTCTTCAAGGTTGACTTCTATGATCTTCCTGCCTCTGCCTCCCAAGTGTAAACACAAGCACCACCACACCTGGTACAATGCAGTTTTAGTGAAAAAATGATCTATGATCTGGTGGACAGTTGGTGCTGATGAGACATATTTCATGTGTGAAATGTCAATACTAAGCCCAGAAATGTACGCATCACCCATTGTCCTGTGTCCAGCACATGGGGAAGGAGATAAATGTGAAGCATGAGGTACAAACAGAAGCAATGCAGTGGTCAGTCACATAGTAAGCACATAATGAGTTGCTATTTTTCCTGCCTCAATCACAAACTGAGAATTTCACCCTAATCATGTGACAGCTCACCTAGAAGAGAGAGAGAGAGAGAGCGCACACTGAGTAGTGATGACACACACCCTTAATTAAGAAAAAGATGAAAAGATGAACATGAGGCCCTACAGGTTTCTCTTTGAAGGGGACAGGAGGAGAAGGGGCAAGGAGGAGAGAGGGTTCGAAACAGGATTTTCCTTGTGCATCTCTGGCTATCCTAGAACTCATTCTCCACAGAGTGCCCTAGAACTCACAGGGATCTAATTGTCTCTGCCACCTGGGTGCTAGGATTAAAGGCATGAGCCACCACTGGTTGTTTTGGTTTGGTTTGGTTTGGTTTTCAGGAAAAGATTTCTCTGGCTAACTCGCTCTGTAGAGCAGGCTGGCCATGAATGCAGAGATTTGCCTGCCTCTGTCCCCTAAGTGCTGGGATTAAAGGTGTGTGTCACCACCACCCAGTTCTTTTCTTTTTAAGAAATGCTGCTGTACATGACAAAAAGGTTTAAAAAAAAAACAGAAATAAATAGGCAGAAGCAAAGGACAATAATGTAAAATTGACACTCCAAGAAGCATTCAAATTACACAACCACTCTTTAGGTTTTACATTTTGTCCCTACTTCATAATGTAAATCTTGATTATGATTTACAAACTGCTGTGGAGTTCACACTGGAACACAAAGGAATAAACTAGTTTGCAGTAAAACTGGAAACGGAGACATTACTAAAGCATTAAGAATTTCTCACTAAGACAGCTCTGGTATTTTACGTGATGAATTACATCTTTAACCACGACTAATTAATCCCCGGGAAGGAATGTGTTCACCTAACAGGCTAAAGGTCCACCAAATCTTTCTAGCAGGAACAAGGATGGGAGATGGTGTCAGTGGATTCACAAGCCACCAGCTCCCAATGAGTCCCACAGACAAGCATTAAAACATGGGATAAAGATACGGAGACTGAAAATGGAATTCATTCTTTCTTTTCTTTTCTTTTCTTTTAAATAGTAGCTTCAGTCTTTCAGTTGGCCAGTCAAATGTTGTAAAAGAAAAATAAGCACTCACGGTCAGCAATCCCTTCTATGGAGCAATCCTGCTCTCACTTTGGACTTTAATAGAGTAATGGAGTCCAGACAGAACAAGAGTATAAAAATCAATGCCGTGGTTTTAAAAGATCAATGGAAGTGCAAACAGGGAAAAGCATACCTATGAAAATCTGGTTGCTCACCAAGACAGCCCATCACTTACCGAAGCTAGAACTTTTGGTCAAAAACAGAGGAAAAGAAGATAAGAAGAAAACAACCAAATCCAGACTGCTGCCAGGAATACACCAAACCCTTCTTAGGACAGTCAGCAGGTATGTATGGTATGTCACATAGAGGCATTCGGGTTTGCAGAAGGAGCTGGTGGGACAGCACTTGCCCAGCATGTGTAGGGTCCTGGGTTCAGTCCACACCAGTGCATAAAAAAAGTTCACTTTTCTTTCCCTATACTACTTATCTATACAAAAAGCTGAACATATTAGTCAGGTGTAGTGATGCACGCCTTTAATCCCAGAAGGCAGAGGCAGGTTAATCTTTGTGAGTTCAAGGCCATCCTGGTCTACAAAGACAGTTCCAGGACAGCCAGGGCTACATAGAAAGAGATGGTCTAAAAATAAAAAAAATAAAATATAAATGTATAACATGCAAGTTTATAAACTGAGCAAGGTATGGTAATCTCAACACTTAAGTGAGGTAGAAGCTGGAAGATCAGGAGTTGAAGCCAACCTCAGTTACAAAGAGAAGTTGTAGCCAACCTGGGTTATATGAGACCATATCAAAAACAAAGCAAGAAAACAAAATCATAAGAAGTATCCTCATAAAATCCAACAAATAGTTGTTTTCAAAAGTAAAACTGCAAACTCAAATAGGGCTTTGCAGTGGGGCAAGCCAGCACTGTCTTCTAATCCCAGACACTTAAAGACTAAGGCAGGAGCATGACTTTTGAAGTCAGCCTGAGCTACACAGTAAGGCCCTGGTCAAGGCCAACCGGGTCTACAGAGCGGGTTCCAGAACAGTCAGCACTGTCACACAGAGAAACCCTGTCTCAAAAAGAAAAAGAAACAGAAATTCTTAAGGGAAAAAAAAAAATCAACTCTGTAGCCCCAGTTAGGGCCTCAACCTCTCTGGGTGCTTTTCCTTGAAAAACTGGCACTAGAGTAAGAACACCTACTTCTCCAGGATGTTTTAAGGGCTGAAGAAGTGTGGGAGTGTGCTATGCAAAATATAAAGCAGAACGGAATGTGGACTCACAGCATCAGAACTAAAACAAATCTATGAATCCCAACATTGTTAGCCCAAATCCCCTCAAGCCTCCCCACCCCAAAGTTCCTTTAGATCTATTACAAAAACATATCAGACCTTTTCTCTAGATTCTCACAGTGTCTAGCACATTAAATGTTTAGTAAAAAGCTACATAATGAGCAGTAGCAAGATGCAGGATGTGGAAAGTCATACAGGACAGCTCTCTGCCTGGGACGACTGCAATGCAATGGTCTCACTGGAGATCATGCATGCTCATAACGCCCTGGAAGGAATGCAACAGCTCCGGTGGCCCTGCCCAATTCACTGATTCTCGTTCAACAGCATTCATTAAGCACCGTTACTTACCAGGTAGTTCTAAGTGGCTAGACACACAGCAGTAACTAATGCAGCCCTCCCTCAAGAAGCTAAGATTTCAGTATGGAGGGGCAGACCATAAAGTAGGTAGGTAGGGAAGTGCAGGAGGTAGGAGCTGTAGTACAGCAGACACAAAAATGGCCTCTTCCAGCAAGGGTACAAAAACAAGGGATGTGAATCACACCTCTGTAAAGACACCCTCTGGGCGGAAGCTGTTCTAGTAGCTGCATGGGCATGCAGGAGAAAGAATTCAAACTGTTCAAGCTCTGGCAAGGAGATCACTGTGGGTACTGACTGCTAGAGCAGCAGTGACTGGAGAGGAGGTTAGGAGGCAGACGGGACACAGATCTGTAGGCTTTGCTCTGGGTGGTGGTAACTTATCAGCCAGTGTTTTAGGGGTAATAGCAAGTAACCACATTTACACTGGTTTCATTTTAATTATATCTCATCTCTTTCAAAGAAACAAATATCTGAGATGTTTTCTCTAAGAATATAGTAAAATATACAGACTATCATTATATAAAAGTAAAATATAAGTAGGTCACATGGCCACAGAGTTCATAGTAAATGAGTTCCTAATCACAATTGAGCTTCCAAGCAGCCAAGGCAAAAAGTTCTAATTCTCACTTTCTAAAAGATTCCTTTGGGGGGGGCTAGCTCAGTGGTTAAGAGCACTGCCTGCCTTCCAAAGGTCCTGAGTTTAGTTCCCAGCAACCACATAGTGGCTCACAACCATCTGTAATGAGATCTGGTGCCCTCTTCTGGCCTACAGGCATGCATGCAGATAGAATACTGAGAATACTGTATACATAATAAATAAATAGTTTGTTTTTTTTAAAAAAAGATTCCTTTAGCAAAGTCAAATTTTCATTTAAAACAAGAAATACATTTTACAACATAGTGAAAGATGTCCTCAAAAATCTAAAAACGAAGTAACAAATTTTATATAAACATCTCTTCAGTAGCCTAATAAAAAAAAAACTAAATTCAGGCTTCCATATATAATAGATAGATATTTCAGGGAGCAGGGAGAGACAGGGTTTCTCTGTGCAATGGCCCTAGCTGTCCTGGAACTAGCTCTGTAGACTACTCTGGCCTTGAACTCACAGAGATGTGCCTGCCTCTGCCTCCCCCACCCCAACCCTAGTACTGGTATTAAAGGTGTACACCACCACCACCCAGCCAGGCGTCCCTATTTTGAAAAACAATGGATGTAATCCAAATATATCACTTTCCAATGATAGGTTGTTTTTTTTTCATTATCATCTAAAGACAGAATTTAGAGAAGTTCTAGAACTAGGTAAATCAGACCATCTTAGCAAATCTTTCCAGTTGAAACCACCACCTAGCAGTTCTCTGGAACACACATTCAGTATCGACACAAGACTGGTAACTATCACAATACAGTGTGACAGTCCGTGGGCGAATGCAACAGCAATCACTCCTGCCTGAGCCTCCAGGGTACCTGTTTGCAGATGACAGGCTCCCACTCTGGAAGCTTACGGTATTTTAACAAGGTGGTAAAGAGACCTAGCTCAGTTATTAACTGAACTGTGCACCCCCACCAAACTTTTTTTTCTTTTTATAATGACATCTCAGTTCTCAACTCAGACTAGGTTTAGAGACGAAGGCAAACAGAGGAGGTTCAGCAAGATCAGGAGAGCTTCATCTAAAAGTGCTGTTCTTATGAGAAAAGCAAGAGACAGGAGGAAATCCTGTCCACACAATCAGAGGGAAGGCCCCCACAGGGACAGGGCAAGGAGGTGACCACCCAGATGACAATAAGAGAGGCTTTGCCAACAAGCCATCCTGAGGGTGCTTTGACCTTGGACTCGGCACCCAAAGGAGTGAGAGGGTACATTTCTATTGCTTATGTCACCCAACCATAGGTGGTTTTTGATAGCTGCTTAAATAGAAAACTACTCACTGCCTCAAAACTCACAGGCAAGTGTTATTTCAGTTGGTTAATTTTCATTCACTCTCTGTTTGCTGTTAGTTTATCTTGTGTGTGGTGGTTTGGAGCTGCGTGGGGGGCGGGGGAGGTGTGGTGATTTTGCTTCGGTTTGGTTTGCTTTGGTTTGAGACAGGGTCTCTCTATGTATCTCAGGTGACACAGAGAATTCCTAATGTCCTGCTCTAGCTGCACAAGTCCACAGATTGAATGTACACCACCAGGCTCAACTTGGTTTGTTAAATTCTCAAGACAAATGTTATAAATTAGCATAAGCAACACACATTCTTGACAAATGTGCCTGTAGAATTAACTGCAATACAGCCACAGATGGCTAAGACACCTAAATTTTGGTGACTCCTTCAGAATAAGCTAGAACTGAGCCATGTTTTCTGAAAGCTGACAAGGGGCTTGCTTACCTGTCTAATAAGGGCATTCTTTGTTAGCCTACACTGGCCTCTCTTCTATAAATAATAAAGACTAAGAAAACAATTAATGGGACTGGAGAGATGGCTCGGAGGTTAAGAGCACAGGCTGCTCTTCCAGAGGCCCTGAGTTCAATTTCCAGCAACCACACAATGACTCACAACCATCTATAATAGATCTGATGCCCTCTTTTGGCATGCAGGCAAACATGCAGACAGAACACTATATACATAACAAATAAATCAGATGGATGGATGGATATAGATACAGATACAGATATAGATATAGAAAGAAAACAATTAATGGTAATCCCTTCAAGCAACCAAGAAAACTTAATTACAAGTACAGCTTCATGAATCCAAAAATCACTGATCAACAAACGACAGAGCACCATCTACAATAGGAATCAAGTGTTCTTGGTTAGCCCCTTTCTGAGAAGTACTTCATGTGGGCCTAGGACATCAGCCAGGTGCTGCAAGGTCCCTGTGCTTCTTATCATTAAGAACCTCAATCCCCAGCCTGGTCTATAAGAGCTAGTTCTAGGACAGGCTCCAAAGCTACAAAGAAACCTTGTCTCAAAAACAAAAAACAAAAATAAAAAGAACCTCAACCCCACCCCCAGAGATCCCTTCTCTCCAACACCAGAGCACAAGACAAGAAATGAACTTGAGGGTGGACTAGTTTCCAAGTCTTACTCCACAAAGTGAAAACGGAGTGCTTCATAACTGGTCTTTTCAGAAGAAAATAGCCCTTTCTGTTAGTGATCCCACAAATGTCTAGAGCCGATATGAGCCTTCCAAAGTTGTGTTTTCTTCCCACACTGCTCCGCTACATTATCAGTTCTACCCAGCACTTGCTTCAAAGTACTAGAGACACATTTTCTTTCCCAAAAAAGAAACCAACCCATCTCATACCTGGCTGACAACAAAATACACCTACAGCCAACAGGGAAACTACAGACAACAGCTCTAGGCAGGAGTACAGAGAAACCCAAACCCATGAGGAAGAGAAAGAGACTGAAGGAAACAAACACTACACAGCTCAGTCAGAGTTCCAAGCTGATTATGCAAAGCAGGACCCACTGCTACACTTTGTAGATGGTGAGTCATTTGTAACTGCTTCCAGGGAGTTATCAAAATAAGAGGCCCTCATTGTGAATCTGAGATTGAATAAAGGATCACACATTAAAGAGATGCTAGAGATGTGTATCACTACATAATCACACAGATACACTTTACTCAAAGCAGAAATCGGCACCTCGCTTTCAAATCAGATTTTATTCTATTCAATTATACATTGTGATGCCTTGATTCTTAATTATGGCTTATTAGAGCCTATGAAACACAGGATAATCCCATCCTGATAACAATTCACAATGACAAGTCCCTCTGAAAAAGTTTTCTCATGCATAAGAGCATCCCTTAACTGTAGAGAGAGACTTGTATAATTTCAAGTGACAGTAAACAATGTCTGCTTTAAAGTCAGTTGAAAACTAGAGTCTGGCTTCAGACAGCACTTAGAGCCAATTACTACACCCAACACAATGTGCACACAGTGCTTCAATAGTGCAATTAACTCAGTTATGCACAACAGTGCTGGAGACCAAAAACTGTAAATTGCTGATACAACAAAGAAGGCCATTATCTAAAATTAAGTAAAATCACCCAATCCACTCATAAAACTAAGCTTAAGGCTGACAAAGTCAACTTAAAACTCCACCTCTTTCCCAGTTTCTTATAAAGTCCAGAATCCCTCAGAAAGCATTGTCCACAGAGATCCTCACTGCCTGGGGAGCTCCTCACAGTGGTGTTTTACAAGATTCTGACAGGTATTATGTAACCAAATACATACTGGAAATTGGAGGGTAGGTTTCTTAAATGCAAGCATCCATGAGGCTTTAGAATACAGATGTCATGGAGAAATGACAAGATCTAAAGTAGTGGTTCTTCCTAATACTGTGACTCTTTAATACAATTCCTCATTTTCACTGCTACTTTATAACTATAATTTCTCTATTGTTATGAATCATAATGTATATAACTATCTGATATGTAGTATACTTGATATGTGACCCCCTGTGAAAAAGGTCGATCAATCTCCAAAGGGGTTAAGACCCACAAGTTGAGAACCATTAACCTAAGGCTATGTCATACAGCATTTCAGTGATTTATTGATCTGCTTCAAGATATAGTGCCACATTCCAATCTGGCCTCACCTATTCCCAAACTGGTTTCAACCCTGTTCTCCAACTACATCAGCAAAATCCTAGGCATGATTTGTATTGGCACATATCTTATCATGCAAATGATCATCTCAACAGCAATGCCTTTTTAAACCTTGAAGATGCATTTTCTTTTTAATTGTACATGTGTATGTGTGTGTTTACATATGTGAATGCAGAGCCTATGGAAGCCAGAGGCATCCGATACCTGTGGCCCTAAAGTTACAGGTAATCTGAGTTGCCCAATATGGGTGCTGGGAACCGAATTGTGGTCATCTGCAAGAGCAATATATACTCGTAACTGCTGAGTCATCGCTCCACACTGAGTAATACTCTTTTTCAAAAAGCATATTCGATAAAAAGAAGAAAAGCATAGCTTTATCATTATCTCAACTTTTAAAAAAGGTAATAATTTGAATTTGTTTCTTATATCTTATTTCCGCAGTAAAGTATGTTGAGGAGATACTCAAGATTTATCATGCTTTCAGATCATCTGTACAGTTATAAAAATGCAGATTCGTGTCATATGAGTAAGGCAGTGCCTGAGATGACACTTTCCTAGCAAGCTTTCCAGGATGATTTGGATATGGAATGATGTAAACAACAATTCCTGAAAAGAAATGGTGTCTACAAAGACTGAAAAGTGCAGTGATACAGCAACTGGAATGTTGTACATCCAGAGGCTGAATGCCTTGTCTTGGGCTAGCTTTAGCCCCTGGAACAGGCATTCCTTGCCCTCCTCTGTGTAAGAACTAACTAACATCCTGTAGCTAATTAAAAAAAAAAAACTTTTGGCAATCTACTGATTTAGAAGACTAATAATGTCCACCAACCAAAAGCTAAGAACTTCATCAAATAGCATCTTGTGCCTATAGAAAAGCCTACCTCATCTGGTTCTAACTGCTTCTCCCTCTGATACACCCACCATGTATTTTAAACATCCCTTGATTTATGACTTTCTTTGTTTCCTAAAACTATAAAACTGTCCCCACTTTGAAACATGGAACTTGGGGTAACCTGAATCTGTGTTCCCAGGCCACAGACCCTCAAAATGCAGAATAAACTCTTTCTTATTCTCTTTAAGGTGAGAGCTGTGTCAATAGCACTCTAAGTTTTAAATGAAAAAGAAACAAGATCTTCTGAATTATGTCCTACTTTACCTTTCAAAAGGGTTATAGAAACAATTCAGAAAAAATTCTCATAAAAAACTTGAAATGCATAATTTTTACATCAACACCACCAAAGGCAACACAAAAGTATTCTTTTATTACTTTGTGTTAAACTGTAAGTCCCAACTGTTTTCAAGGCTGAATCCCTAGCACATTAAAAAGATAGGCTACTACTCTGCAGAGCAAGGTCATAACTCATTTCATAGCTTGAAAGCATCTAACGAAATGTAAACAGCAGCAGACTCAGACTGTTTGCAACAAAAAGCAGAACTTACCACTGCAAACAACTGCCAAAACCCCACCAAGTAGTCATAAAAGCCTCTGAAGCCTGCGCAAAGAAAACCTACTGTGACCACATTTAACACCAGACCAACAACCTACAACACTACTACTGAAAGTGGCAAAACAACAATAGAGCTATAGCTTTAAAATAAAGATCTATAAGGGTGCACAATCATTTCAAGACATGTCTCAGAAAAAAGGTTTAATGAGATACATAATAGTGGCTGGGAATTTAGCCCAGTGGTAAGGACTTGCCTAGCAAGCACAAAGTCCTGGGTTTGGACACCAGCTCTGAATCTGTTTGCTTGCTGTGCTATAAACTGGACCCAGGCACAAGGTCCTGGGTTTGGTCTCCAGCTATGAATTATTAACTGTACAATGAATTGGACCCATTAGTAAAAATCAAGTTTCTAACCAAAGACACTACAGACACTAGAAATGAAAAATTAAGCATCTGTTCCAACCTGTACAAGGCACTTTCATGTCCTGTCTCATTTCCTGTTCCCCCCAAACCACACCAGGTCTTCTAATCATCCTGTTCCCTAAACGGGAAAGTAAGACTGGGGGCAGTATGGGGACTGATTAATTCCAAGTTATAGGACTAGTTAAGTTTTCTT
The DNA here is from genome assembly GCA_001685075.1 of Bramus lutescens. Lineage (NCBI taxonomy): Eukaryota > Metazoa > Chordata > Mammalia > Rodentia > Cricetidae > Bramus > Bramus lutescens. The sequence continues at coordinate 145,572 of LOEQ01002030.1, read as the reverse complement.
ATCTAACCTAAGCCACACACTGAACTTCTCACCAAAGGCTGTGTTCAGACACATCTATCTATAAAGGCATGAGTTGGAAAACTTGACAGTTTTCCAATTATCACCCAATAATAAAACAATACTCAAAGTTTTCAAGAAATTCCAACATTAACATTGATTCCTGGGGCTTTATAAACCAAGACTCATGTCTTAGCTAGGGTTTCTATTGCTCCAACACCATAACAGACCAAAAGGCAAATTAGGGGGGAAGGGTTTATTGGGCTTATACTTCTACATTGCAGTCCATCACCAAAGGAAGTCAGGACAAGAACCCAAACAGGGCAGAAACATAAAGGAAAGAGTTAATTCAGAGGCCACGGAGGGGTGCTGCTTACTGGTGTTCTCATCAAGGTTTGCTCAGTCTGCTTTCTTATAGAACCCAAGCTCACCAGCCTAGATATGGCCCCACCCACAAGGGTTGGGCCCTCCCCCACTGAACACTAATTAAGAAAATACCCTACAGGCTCTCCTACAGCCAGATCTTATGGAGGTATTTTCTCCACCTGGGTTCCCTCATCCCTCAGATGGTTACAGTTTGCAAGCTGACATAAATCTAGCCAGCAGAACTCGATTCCCAAGATATTAATTCTGCATGTGCAACCAGGAAATGGAGAGTTTTCTTCTCATTTACATAAATGCCTTTATCCGCAGTCCCAGAACCTCCTGGAAGTTTAGTGTCTGTTCTGTTTCCAAACAGCATCTCATGTATCCCTTATCCCAAGTGCTACAATTACAAGTATGGAGCACCACACCCAGTTCTGACTGGGGCTCAAACCCAGGGCTTTGACTGAGCTCCAGCTCCAGGCCTGACACTGTTTCTTCTGAGGGTAACCTGCAAACAGCACTGCATCACTGAGAGAGCAAGGCTGAGGGAAACAGGGTAAGAAACCTAAAGGTGATTTTGATTTGGGCTCAGATGAAGAGAGATGGTGCTAGAAACAGAATCTATGCCTAACACAACTCATGGGACCCAGCTCAAAACAGAGTGGCCAAGTTCTTCCTGCCACAAACTGTCACAAACCTCAAAGGTATCTGTTCAAAGCCCAGATCAAAGCCAGGACCCCTCAACAAACTTTACTTTGAATTAACTATGGGCTGACCAAAATATCCTCTACAGAGGAAGGAAGGAATTTAACAGGAGCCTACAATAAAGGATTTTCTACGTTTTTGAAATTCCAACTTCTGTGAAGACATAAAAGTTGATGAAAATATGAGCCTCCAAATGCCTTCAAATCTCCTTGACATCTGTAACCAGACTGTCTACAACAGCTCTGCTCCAATGTTTCAATAAGGTCTCCTTAAGTCACAGCCAGAGTCTGTCTACCCAATTAAACTGGCTATTTGCAGGCTGACGTACAAAAAAGGCATAGTCAATGTTTAATTAGAAAGCAAATCACCTAACAGCAAGTGGTAGACATATTCCCCAATTAAAAATCTGACAAGAACTCACAAAAATAAAATAGCATCTTCGAAATGCCATCTTGCTTATTTCACAACGCCAACTTCACACCAAACAAAAGGTTGAAGTGGGGTAATCAATATGAAAGAAGGAAGACATGGTGTGTGTGTGTGTGTGTGTGTGTGTGTGTGTATGCAAAGCTATCCAAACTTGACTCAATCAACCCAATTAGCTCTGTTGTAAAGGACCAACAGTGACTAAACCCAAAATCTACACAGTTAGTGGCAGTCTCCAAAAGATCAAATCACAAACACTATCTCTCCTCACCAAAACCCTTACGGACCTGAGGAGTTCTAAACAAACACAAGAGCAGACCATTACACATCTGACTGGCCGGAAACGTGTTTATTCAGGGTTTATACGTGATTAAAGATTTTAATTTACATATTTTCTAGGTCCCTTCCCATCAAATATAAGACTGCAATTGCACTGCAATGTGGTGATGGCACACCTGGGAGGCAGAGGCAGGTGGATCCCTGTGAGTTCAAAGCCAGCCTGGTCTACAAGGTGAGTTCCAGAACAGCCAGAGATGTACCACAGAGAAACCCTGTCTCGGAAAGAGAGAAAGAGAGAGAGAGAGAGATACTGCAATTGCACTGCATTTCTATTTTTTTATTTTAAATTCTCAGTGATGGACTCACAAAGCACTGATTCATTATCTAATTAGTTACTACCATGTTAGAAAATGGCAGCGAGAACTGGGGTGTGATGGGGCAGGTCTGTACCACAGCATCAGGAGCTGGTGTCAGAAGAATCAGTGTTCAAGATTATCTGTGCCTACATATCAAGTTCAAAGCCAGTGTGAACTACATGTAACCCTGCCTCAAAACCCATATGCAAACAAAAAGAGCAAATGGCAAAGAGACTGGGGTATTTCCTTTGTGTACACTAGCTCAATCCTTACATTAGACTTCATCTGGAGTTTAATTCAGTACTAAAAAGGGTCTACAACAAGAAAGGCTCTTCTCTTCTATCTACTAAGAATAACACTCTTCCAAAGGTCCTGAGTACAATTCCCAGCAACCACATGGTGGCTCACAGCCATCTGTAATGGGGTCTGGTGC
>LOEQ01002030.1:120492-137794 GCA_001685075.1 Bramus lutescens | reverse complement strand
GAAGGGACTCTCCAGGGAGCAGTTGCCTGGGGGAGTGGTCAAGATTTGGCAGGTTGTCTTGACCCTCCTCCAGGGGAGGGGTCAAGGCTTGGTGGGCCGCCTTGACACTCCTCCGGGGAGGGGCCAAGGCTTGGCGGGAACAGGGGCGGGGCCTCCATCTTCGGAGGCTCTAGACCAGGATTTACATTCCACACTGTTTGTATAAGGGGTGACAGGAAGCTGAGGTGATATCTTGACTAACATTTAGGCTCTCTTTAGAAAAAGGGGCGATGACTCAATTCTGGCTACTTCCTGCAGGCATGGAGCGACATGGGGAAGGAGAGAGCTGGGTGTTGGTGGGTCCACGCTCAGTGAGAGGTGTAGCTGGAAAGGCATCCTGTGTATCGTCATCCCAGAGACACCAGGCATCTGTTCCTTGGGGGAGGTGAGAAGGCAGGTGTCTGGCGAGGTCCTGTCCATTGAAGTTCGAGAGACCTAGGAGTTAGCTAAGGATATCTCAACCCAGTAAAGGTGCTGGGCAAGCAGGTATCACTAAGAAAGAATGAGAGAAAAATTGTACTGCAAGAATGTAGGGCAGTGGCAAAGTTTTAAGTGGGGAGGAACAGGTCCATTCTACCCCCATAACCGAAATTGGTGAGGGGAACTTAAGGCCCAAATGAGATGTTAGAACAGAATAAGTATCTCTCCTGTCCAAAATAAAAGTAATGGACTTACCCACTACCTGCATCTTTACCCTAGGCTCGGATAGGTTACAGGATATCCAAGTCTGGGCAGTGTCAATCCTCTGCAAGGCTGAGGGAGTTTGAAGGCTGGCACAGTTTCACTTGCCGATGTTGGTGAGGCCGGACCTTCATGGCGTGACATAGAGGACAAGCCTGCACGGGAGCATTGTGGTTTCCAGTGTCCAGGTTACTGGCAGGTAGGGCATGGCCTCGTAGGAGACTTAGTGCAATATTGTGCCACATAACCATTTAGGCCACACTTGTAACAGCCTGCCTGTGAGGCTGACTTAGGCTGGGCTTCACCCGGGTAGAGACCTGTGGTTGGCTTCCTTTGTCCCCCTTCCTGAGACCTTAGGGCAGCTGCTAAGGCCTGAGCCTGCAGATTAACTGCTTGTTGTAACAGCCTTGTCTGTCAGTAAGACTCAGCTGTTTCTTTTTGGGCGTTAAAAACTTTAAAGACCATTTTTACCAATTCCTGTATAGGGGTTTGGGGACCCTCCTCAGCCTTTTTTAACTTTTTTCTAATATCTGGTGTTGACTGAGAAATAAAATGGATAGCCAAGACCGTGGCTTTTGCTGGGGAGGCTGGATCTAGCCTGGTATATTGGGCAATGGTCTCTTGTAACTGATTTTTAAAAAATGGCTGGATTTTCATCTGCTAACTGTGTGATCTCTCAGAGTTTGTCAATATTAACTACGTTTTCCCAAGACCATTTCCATACCCTGAAGGAGACAAAAAACCATGATGTCCTGCCTCTGTCAGCCGCTTTGGCCAGGTTGGTAGTCCCAGTGTGGTTCTGGAATTACAGCCCAAAATTGTCTGTAATTCCAGTTCCAGGGGACTCGACACTTACGGCACTATAAAATAAATATAAATAAATTTTTAAAAATATTGCTGAAAACAATAAAGGAATCCCTAAGTGCATGAAAAACATCATAGATGAGAAAAATGATCCAGCTAAGATGATAGGAGGTTTTTTTAGAACAGAACAGTTGATTCTAAAACTCATGTAGAAACATAAAAAATCCCTGAATAACCTAAACCATCTTGGAAAAGAAAAAAAAAACTGTGGAGGGCTGGGAAAATGGCTCAGCCATTAAAGTGCTTAGCAAGAAAGCATAAGGAGCTGCATGTTATACCCAGAACCCGAGTAAAACACCAGGCACGGTGAAATGAACTCATGACCTCAGCACTAAGGAAGCAGAGATAGAAGGATCTCAAGTGCTCACGGACCAGCCAGGCTAGCCGAACTGGCAAGCTACAGGTTCAGTGAGAGACCATAGCTCAAACGAGGTGGAAAACAACGGAGGAAGGCAGCTGTGGTTGACCTCAGGATTTCATACACACAAACACACATTTGCATTTTCTGGTTTAAAATCACATGAAAAAAACCTAGAGTAATCAAAAAGAGAAGTGTTAACATGTGGAAACACAAAACTGGACTGCAACTGAGACTCCAGGCTATCAGCTTTTTTTTCCCCTATTTTTAAGATTTATTCATTTTAATTTTATGTGTCAATGTGTCTGCCTGCAAGTATGTATATGCATACATGCATGTGCCCTGGTGCTTGCATAAGCCAGAAGAGGGCAGCAGATAACCTGGAACTGGAAGTCCAGATGGTTGTGTGCCAGGAAGCAGACCCAGGTCTTCTGCAAAAGCAGCAAGCGCTCATTTTTTAAAAGATTTATTTATTTATGCATATGGATGCTCTATTTGCTTGTATGCCTGTATACAGGGTATCCGAGCCCATTACAGATGGCTGTGAGCCACCATGCAGTTGCTGGGAATTGAACTCAGGACCTCTGGAAGAGCAGCCAGTGCTCTTAACCACTGAACCACTGTTCTAGCCATGATCAGTTGGTTTTTTGACAAGGATTCCAATATCATTCAGAATGATATTTTGATTTTTATTTCTGAAATATGAATATTTCAAATATGGGGGAGAATTGTCTTTTCAATGAATGACCGTAGAACACGAAAAATATAAGCACGAAAAAAGATGAAGTGGACACCTACCTCATACCACACACAAAAGCTAACTTAAAATGTATCAAAGTCCTAAATTAATTATTTAAAACTTTTGGTAGAAAATATAGAGGTAAATCTTTATGATCTTAGATATAGAAATGGATTTTTAGATAGGACAACAAAAGTAAGAATGACAAAAGGAAAATATATATTAAAAATAGAACTTTATTTTATATATTTAAAATTGTAAAAGCTCCTAAGGATGTGCATAAATGCTCGACATTATTATTAATGAAATGAAAATTAAAACAATAGCAGCTACCGCTTCACATTCACTGGGCTGACTGTATTTTTCTGGATTAGACATGTTTAAACAGTTTCTCCAAGAGCACACATGGAGGTCAGAGAAGAACTACAGGAAGCAACCCTTTCCTTTCACTCTGTTGACCTCAGATGCACACAGATCTACTTGTTTGTGCTTCGTTTAAGGGCAGGGGCCACTACACCCAGCCCAAAAAGCAAAAATGAATGCTGGCAAATACATAAAGAAATCAGAGCAATGTTGCTGAGAATATGAACTGTTTCAATCAATGTGAAAATAGTGGTTTCTTTGACAAGTAACACCCAAGAGAATTATATGTTCAAAAATAGCATGTACATAAGCATCCATAGAAGCATCCTTGACAATAGTGATAAATTTGGTGTAATATGAGATGTGCAGTTGTGGTATAAACACATATAGACTGCCCATACAATAGAATATGTCACAGTCGTAAAAAGGAATGAAATACTGGTGCATGCTGCAACATTAATTCCTCCTTTAATCACTGTGCCAAGTAAAAGAAGCCAGACACAAAGACTGAGGGGTCCATTTATATAAAATATCTTAGTCAGGCAGTGGTGGCTCATCCAAGCACTGTGGAGGCAGAGACAGGTGGATCTCTGAGTTCGAGGCCAGCCTGGTCTATAGATCGAGTTCCAGGAAAACCAGGACTACACAGAGAAATCTTGCTTCAAACACACACACACACACACACACACACACACACACACACCCCAATAATAAATAAATACATACATACATACATACATACATAAAATCAAACATCCAGAAGAGGTAAATTCATAGAGATAAAAAGCAAATTAGTGAGTTTGTAGAACTAGGGGGAGAGTGGCTTTATAAAACAAACTACATAATACTAAACAGTTTCGAAGTTTATACTTGCACAACTTTTGAATCTATTAAACCCATATATTTAAGATGATAAAAAAGGTAGTTTATGTTGTATGTATTTTAAAGTATGCATTTGTGCTGTAGGACTGCCTAGATTCAATTTGAGGTCTCAATCAATTCCACCTTTACTTAGAAAAGAGATTTAAGCCATTCTGGGCCTGGGTTTCCCTATCTGTTAGGCAGGTAGTAACATGACTTCACTTTAAAGCATGCCTTCAAAGTGTCTAAAGTATCTGGCAGTAACGTAAGGCTGCTTTAAGACACAGTAATATGAAGCCAGGCAGTAGTGGAGCAAGTCTTTAATCCCAGAACCCTGGAGGCAGAGGCAGGTGGATCTCTGTGAGTTCAAAGCAAGTTCAAGGCCAGTCTGATCTAGAGCAAGTTCCAGGAGAGCCAGACCTACACAAAGAAACCCTGTGTTGAAAAAAAAAGGGCACAATAATTTGGATAATTTTTCTTTTATTTGTATGCTTTCCTATGGGTATTTTAGATTTTAAATGGAAATAAATGCATTGTATTTCAAAGCAAGATTTGGATAAATGTCAAAAATGATGGACTGCTCTTATCACATATTAGAACTGAAATTAGGTGATAACTAAATTATCACACACCAAATTAATCCCTCAAGAAAGTGTTCTAATTGTCCTGTTTCATATCACACTTCAGGAAAACTTAACCCCACATACTTTTCATCTTCAAATAATAAATATAATCTTTGACATTGTTTCTAATCTTGGTTGTCTTGAAGAATAACTCAAAGCTGGTACTAGAATGTGGAAAGAGTGTTTTATTTTCTTTTTAATTCTTCAGGATGATTAGTAGATCTACTCTCTTATAACTGTCAGCCTTTATCATAGACTCCCAAACTCAGCAGGCTACTGAGAACTAAACATCATTTCTCATCATATAAGACATTAATTATAGATTAATTATAGGGATGATGACATGTATACAGGATAGGGAATTTAGAAATGGTTACAGTCCAAAGAACTTACTGAGTACTTACTCACACACACACAGTGACAAACTGCTGTAGTTAGGGTTTCTATTGCTGTGAAGAGACACCATGATCATGGCAACTCTTACAAGGAAAACATTTAATTGGGATGGATCACTTACTGTTTCAGAGGTTTAGTCCTTTATCATCATGGTGGGGAGCACAGCATCATGCAGGCAGATATGGGGCTGACTACATCTTGATCAGAAGGCAACAGGAAGTGGACTGGGACACTGGGAAGTGTCTTGAGCATAGGAAACCACAATGTCGGTCACACAGTGACACACTTCCTCCAAGAAGGCCATACCTACTCCAATAATGTCACACCTACTAATAGTGCCACTCACTTTGGGGGCCATTATCTTTCAAACCACCACACAACATAATGAAAACTAAATATTTTAAAAAATTGGAATAGAGGCTTAAATTCCAGAAGAAGAGAAGGAGGAAGGGGGAGAAGAAGGAGGCAGACGAACTAATGCACAAAACAAAACTGTGAGTAGTGTCCGAGGAGACAGCTGGTCTTGAATAAGTGGATTATGGATGAAAAGTTGTGTCACAGATGAAAAGGCACTCAGACGACCTCAGAAAGAACCTCGAAGCCCACAGCTAGGCCCTGCCTAAGTTTATACAATGAGGTTCAAAACCAGTACTCGTGCGTGTCTTGTTTTGTGTTGTCTATTATTTTGCAAACCAGGGCAGACTGTTTTATTATTACATTTGTAATATGCCCAGAGGCTCTTAAAACCATAGGGGAACATCCAATTAAATGGAAATGCTTTGACCTCTTTGGATGAGCAGCTCCGTATAAATCCAGGGTATTGATATTCTTATTATTGCAGATAAATGAAATGTGTGAATGTGGCCAGCTCAGCAGCAGAATGGCTTCCCTGAGATTCATAAAAACTGTCCAGACCTTGGTGTCCTCAGTGCAGCAGACATAGGCATAGGAGATTGAAAAACAAGCGTCTCTCGATATCAGCTACGGGGACAGAACTCTAGGAAAAGAGCTCTTTTATGCCCCCATCAGCACTGCCTCCATACAAGAGCCAACTCAGCTAAGTTATAAAAAATGCATGTTAGGCATGGCTGAGTAAATCAAGGCCTGGGATCTAGATTATATGAAAGAGAAAAAGTCAATGATACGTTCCTCATGAAAAAAGCAACTATCTTATTTTACTTAGGATTTAAATTTTATACCAGCTTTTTCAATTACCATGGCATAAATAAATCTTACCTAAGTGTAAGTTTAGCTGAAGATATATACATATTGCTGTCTATTTGAAGGAAAATTTTATAAGTAGATCACAATAGGCTATAATTCTCACCAGTAAATTATATTACTCATACTCAGTATCTGGTTCATTTTGGCCTCTAATAGAATCCATGCTGATTTGGGCTTCTGAGTATGGTTTGGTTTCTGGAAACAGGTCAAGAATAGTATGTTTAATTTGATTTTGTTGAAGGAGAGGAGTAACCATTGTTTCTCTGGAACACAATCCTGTCTTCTGGCTGTCTAGAGCAGCAACATTTCCAGTTCCTCCCTAGACTCCCCATTCGAGAAGTGCTGATGGGCTGGAGAAATGGCTCAATGAGCAAAGGGCTTGCCATACAAGAATGAGGACCTGAGTTCAGATCTCCATGTAAAACCAGGCTTAGTGCCATGTCACCATGGTCCCAGGGCTCTACTAAGGTGAGAGGTAGGGACAGGAGAGTCCTGGAAGTACCCAGGCCAACTAGTCTGATGTATGTGACAGTTAACAACAAGGTATAGGAGAGGACAGACATGGGAAGTTGTCCTATGACTTCCACATGTGCAATATGACGCATGCATATCTTTAATCATCCACATACATGTATATATGTAACCCCCAAACACACACACACACACAAAGAAATATTGAATGCTCCAGACACTTCATGGAGCCAAATACCTCTGGGAGAATCTCCTCTATTTTCTCAACTATGTTTCATATTTCAGCAAAAATGTTTAGAAACTCTGTGAAAGGAGGGTGCTAGAAGTGAAGCTTACTGTATAGTATGCATGCAAAAAGTCACGAGGTTGGACTCCAATACTGCACTCCAAAAGAATTTATTGCTGGGAGGTGGTGGTGCAGACCTTTAATCCCAGCACTTGGGAGGTAGAGGCAGGCAGGCAGACCTCTTTCAGTCCGAGGCCATCCTGATCTACAGAGTGAGTTCCAGGACAAACAGGGCTATACAGAGAAACCCTGTCTCAAGAAAAGAAAATTATTTTTTAAAGGGAGAAAAAGATCCATAAAATGAAGCAACAAAACCACAGTATGGAAAAGAATTGTTCAAATCACATAGCTCATAATGTTCTAATATTCAGAAAATATAAAAATTACCACAACTCAGTAACAAAACTCATAATCCTTTTTTAAAAATGAGAAAAACTCTAAATCTTCATTTTTCTCAAAAATAAATATATAAATGATCAGTAAACATATAAAAATATGCTTGGTGTTATCATCCATCTGGTAAATGGAAATCAAAACAACAAGAAATAACATTTTCAATTTTAGGTATTGTTACTATTATTGTGTGTGTGTGTGTGTGTGTGTACACCTGCACAGTGTGAGTGTGGCAGTAGGTCAGAGGTCAGAGGACAGCCTTCAGGAATAAGTTCTCTCCTTCCACTTGCTCACAAGACAGGGCCCCTCTTGTTCCTGCTGTGCTGCACACTTCTCAGTCATTCTGCCGTCTCTGCCTCCCACCTCACCATGGCTGACATCACAGATGTAGTAACTGCTTTCAGATCTGAGCTGGGGAGAAATGCAAATCAAAACAACTCTGAGATTCCATCTTACACCTGTAAGAATGGCCAGGATCAAAAACACTGATGACAACTTATGCTGGAGAGGATGTGGGGAATGGAATCCTGCAATGAACAAGAACCAGTTGTGAAATGGCCTGTTATCCATACTTCCTCATGAATTGTGCCACCTTTGGGCAGCCTGTCCACGGGTCTGGCCCTAATATAGACACTACAGATGCTTAAGCACTACATGACTTCGGCTGTCCTGATCAGACCTTTATTCTTTTTATTTATTTATTTATTTATTTATTTATTTATTTATTTATTTATTTANCCTATCAAAAGGCCAAGGCAGTTTCTTTATTAACCAATGAAAGTAATACATAGATAGATGACCCTCCCACATCAGTATGAGATCTCTCCAAATGCTTTTTTTTTTCTTTTTTAGATTTTTATTTATTTATTTATTATGCTGGAGGAGGGCACCAGATCTCATTTTGGATGGTTGTGAGCCACCATGGTTGCTGGGAACTGAACTCAGGACCTTTGGAAGAGCAGCCAGTGCTCCTAACCTCTAAGCCATCTCTCCAGCCCCCAGACCTTTATTCTTGAACCTAGACACTGCATGTGGATGTTAGTGCTTGTGTTCTGCAGTGCAGAAGCCAGGCTGGGGCTAGCCAGTCAGGACAGCAAAGGGCCATGGGAGTAGCTGTTTGACAGTGGGTTTTGATATTGTTGCTAGAGTTATAGGCTGGGATGTGCAGCAGTTAGCGTTAGTAGCCCTAAGGTGATTGTGACCTTCCTGTACTTGGGGATTTTAGTAAGGGGATAAAGAAAATGTATGACCAAAGTGGCTGAGATATACGGAAATCAAGCTGGGAGATGGGAAGCAAGGCTCAGGGGATTGGAGAGGTTTAGGGTTGGGGCAGGGGTTACTGAGAGGAGCCAGGACTCTAGAGCACTCTAGAAGTGCTGAGAGAACCCCATGTCCAGCGTGTTTTGGTAAGTTAAACAGGCATCACAGTTTTTGAATTTTACCTCAAAAACGAACTTTGAGCCCTCTCATGAAGATCTATGAAGTCGTAATTCAATTAGTAACACGCTTCCACCCATTCTTCTTCGAGGAGTACTAAGGAGGTTTTGAGGCAGCCTCACAGTGTAGCTCCCTCAGGCTGACCCTAAACTCTTTCTTGACCCTCTGTTTCACCCTTCCTGGTACTGGAGTAGTGGCCACGAACCATCACACTCTGCCGGCCCATGGTTTCTTCTATCTGCCCTTTCCTTCACGGTCCTGCCCCCATGGCCTTCCCCTGGACCAGGGCCTCACAGTCTTTTCTAGAATCTTCTAATTGCTTCCTCCTTTGTCTGTCACTGCATTTCTATAAATACTCTGAAGTGCCCGGGGAAGCATCTGCCCCTGCATTAAGAACTTCAAGGACCACTTTGCCTACAGCGCTGTTTTCCAAACCACTCACCAGAGAAACAGCTCCAAATTATTTTTCCAGCTTCTTTATGGATTCTCTCGTTATACCTAACCCTAGATAAGTTCAGAAAACCGCGGCTTTGCTTCTGCTTCTTTTCTTCTTAGATGCGTCTGCTCCCCTTAACGTCACTCTGAGCATGGAGGCTACAGCTGTTAAAATGTGGCTCCTGGTTGTTGTGAGACTTTTAATTTAACTCCTGTTTGCTTGTCAGGGCCTATAGTCAGTCAGTCGCTCCCCAGCTCAACCAAGCACGGGTGATCAGAGGCACCATGCACTGCGCACTCTAGCGCTCTTGGTTTTCAGGGAGTGCGGCTTGTAACAGGATGATAGGATCCATCTGCTTTGTTAGAGAGCACGCGTCTTTTCTAAACATGAGCATAAAAGCACGGTTGCTTTTTCCTTTTCATACCCAATCAATGCCTTGCATGGAGCGGGGTTTTCAGTAAATAAACACAGGACTTGTTGAATCGAAGCATCTTCTAGTCTACTTTAATATACTATGGGGCTAAGACTAAGCACTTTCAAAAACACTTCATTTTAAGGAAAATTACACCAGAGAGGCTGATAAATGTTACTACAGTCATCAAATCAATGATAAATGATTTAAATATAGTGTTTCCTTTAACAATTTTTTCAAAATACTATATCATTTCAACAAATTAATTCAAACTTATGCTGCCTTTGGGAGCCATAACAAAACTATACATCATTTTTGATTGATTTACTGATTATAACTCATTTTGGTGAATAACATTAAGAGGAACAATGAAACAGAATCAGTAAATCAGTAATGCTCTTTCACGCCTGGAATTTCTCATTCTGTGTGTAAGTGCTTGTATTATGTTTTAAAATCTCACATATAAACCCCAGAACACCATAATAATGATAATAGCAAAGTAAATAAATAAAATAATGATCAGGCAGTGGTGACTCATGCCTTTAATCCCAGCACTTGGGAGGCAAAAATAGGTGGATCTCTGTGAGTTCGAGGCCAGCCTGGTCTATAAAGCAAGTTCCAGGATACCCAGAGCTATTACACATAGAGACCCTGTCTCTAAAAAAATTATGAATATTCATATTTATGAATATTCTAGCTTGGTTTCTATTGCCATGACGAGCAGCTCAAGGAAGAAAGGCTTTATTTAGCCTTGTAGCCTTTAGTCAACGTGAAAGGAATTCAAGGCAGGATCTCAAGATGAGTGCTGGAGCAAAGGCCATGGGAAAACAGTACTTGCTGGCTTGCTCCTCAGGCTCACATTCAGCTCCCTTCCTTAGACCAGCCAGGCCCACCTGCCCAGGGAGTCACTGCCTACGGTGTTGCACACCAATCATTAATCAAGGAAATGTTTTCACTGACTTGCCTCCAGGCTAATCTGATGGAGGCATTTTCTTAATTGCTATTCCCAAATGCCCTTAATTTGTGTCAAGTTGACAAAAAACTAACCAGCACAATGAGTCAAACTACAGTTAATACAATAAGCCATTTGCTTGGCCTATAAAATTCTACTCACAGGTGTTTGCTGTAGAGAAAAATCAGTAGTCAGATAGTAAAAGCTTTTGAATTTCCTCTTTGCTTATTTGATGCTTACGCTTGTCCTTAAGTTGGCTCAGCAGTGATAGTGGGGTGGTGGGTGGAGAATCAGTTTATACCGAAACAGTGAAATGATGTAACTGGTGGTTCCAAGATTTCAAACCTTGATGTATCAAGAAAGCCAATCTCCTAAAATCACACTTCTTGCTACAATGGCTGCAACCGCAGGAGTACCAGGAAGCCTCAGCTCCCCCCGCCCCAGGCTCTTCACCCATCACACACATATTTCCCTTAGTTAGGACACTGCTCTATAGATAGGCAGGGAGCCCAGCTCGCAGGTGGATTGAGTGCTCCGTGTACATTGGTGGATCTGCTCCTGATTCATCAAGTCCAGCATAGCCCCTCTAGCATGGAGCACTCAGTCTTTGGATGTCCTTAGTACCGGGAACAAGGACGAACCAAAGGGGATGAGAGAGAACAGGAGAGAATGTTAAATAAAAACCAAGTGGGTGTCTGTGATAGCAGCTTGTGGGAGGCTGAGATAGATAGAGGAACGGCGAGTTGAGTGAGAATCCAGGGAAAAACACGAAGGGAAGAAAGGAAAAACGAAAGTCATAGCCAAGGAAATGATTATAGAGTCAGAGAGAGGGAGGTGGGCATGCATAAAGAAGGAAATCACCGCCAGTTCTCGCTGGGTACCCTCACTGATCACGCAGCATCTACCTCCATTTCTTAAACTAAATTTTAAAATTATGAAAGTAATATTTGTTATAGAAAAAGCAACACATTGAGTAAAATAGTTCTAGTATACACCACTCAGACGTAACCACCATTAACATATTTTCTAAGATTTCATTTAGGTATGTAGTATATGATAACTCATCATTTTCTACATTTTGAACAACAAATAATAAAAGCATGTTTCATTGAACAGTCTACTGCTACTCTCATTTGTTTTCAGACAGTAGCTAAATATAATAGATCTGAATCGATAATAGAATCATTTAACAAAACATGCAAATGTTGAACATGTGAATCTTACTTGTGTCGGGAGGGGGTATAGAATAGAATTTACAAGGAGCAGAGCTTATCAAGTTGAATTGGTTCTGCACAAAGATGAAAAGATCCACCTGCATAGTTTCATTGATTAGTGTCCTTTATTGGTCCTATTTCACTGTCGTTGTTGATCTCACAGAGGACCTGAGTTTGATGCCCAGCATTCCAGTTGAGCAGCTTACAGCCACCTTCAACACCAAACTCCAGCTCTAGAGGATTCAGCGCCCTCTGCTGGCCTCTGTGGTTACCCACACTCACATGCACACACCCACAGACACACATAACGACAAACATAAGAGTAAATAAAATTAAACCTTAAAAATGTCTTGCAGTATTTACCTGGAATTTCTGATGAAGTCCCTCAGAATTCACACATAGAAGTCTGTTGCTTTCAAGCCTAAAACTTCCCAGATGTGATGAAATTATTGCTGACTATCTTAACAAATTCTTTGATTACTATCTTTTCTAGGAAACAACCCTTCTTACCTATGTGCACCGAGTGATACAAAATAGCTGACACATTTCTATTTTTAGGTTTGTGCAATTTATGTGCTTAATTTCAAAACTATTAAGTAAAAATAGTCACTGCCACCTGTTGTCTATTCAGTGCCAATATTTATAAGCTAATAAATTTGCTTTTCCCGAGCACTGAAAGTTGGTTTTTTTGTGTGTGATAAATATGTTCTACATTGCAAATATGATACATGAATATATATAGACACATTTATCTTATATCAATTTATACATGTACATGACTCTTATTGTGATAGGCTAATATAATTAAATTTTTTTATTACATTGTATGTATTCATTGTGTGTTCATGTATGCATATACCACAGGCACATATGGATGGCAGAGGACAACTTGTGGGAGCTGCTTGTTTTTTCCCAAGCTTGTTGGGAGCTACTGGGGGCTGTGGACCGCCAGACCCTGAATTCCCTGTGAGTGGCTTGTTTTTTCTGTGTTTGCAGCTGCTCTGAGCAAAACAACAACAAAAGGAGACGAGACTCGTCGGACGTGCTGCTCTGAGCACGAGACCTTGATAGCAGGCTTGTGGCTCTGCAGCTGAAAGGTCCTGAGCGCTGGGGCATGGCCAGAGCCCTATATAAGCTTCCCCTGAGCACAATCAACTTGGCATTCTTATATTAAGGGTGGCCCGTGTTCGTGTCTCTGTCTGTCGGTGTCTATATGTTTTTAAGTCTCCAGCCCAGTTCCTGGCTTGTACTGACCTGTAGTGGCACAGGAGCTGCGGGCATAGTACCATATAGTACGTAGTACAGATGCTGGGTTTTAACCCAATCTATGGGTTCTGGAGTTTGAATTCAAGTCAGGACTCCTGGCAACAAATACTCTGGCTCTCAGGAGCCCCAGATTAGTACGGACATGACTCATACAAATGAGTCATATATATGATAGGTTAGCATGAATATAATGAAATTCAGAATGCAGAGATTCTTTTTTTGTTTTTCTTTTGGTTTTTCAAGATAGGGTTTCTCTGTGTAGCTTTGGAACTATAACTACCCACCCCCTCCCAACTTTGTGTCCTTTTTTTTAAAAATAACTCATTGAGTATAATTTGTGTTGGCTAGATACTCATGGGTGTGCTGCCACACACTAGGAACTGGAATGTGTTCTGCCTACCAGGGCTCGTACCCTTAAAAAAAAACCGACTCTCCCAGAAGCCATCAACTGTCACTAGATCTTACGGCTGCTGTTTGATCCTACAGTGTCAGTGTGCTGTGTGAGTTAGTTGAAGAAAGAAATCACTCCAAGATGAACTATTAAGGCCTGTGTGGCAGCAGGAAGGCCCAGCCTCTCTGATGGACTGAATTCTAAACAGCTCTACAAAGGTGTATTTATTCATTGTTACACAAAGTTGCTTTATTGAGTAAAGTATTTCCTCATACCAAGGTCCCTAATCTAATTTACATGTCTTACTAAAGGAAAGCATCACAAGCCCTGGAGACTTTAATCCTTTATTGTGTACCATTTGCAATACACAATAATCCAAGAACCTCAGATGTGCCAGAGGTGTCTTGTGACCAAAGTCATAGGATGGCTATACCACCCCTTCAGGAAGACAATTCTACAAATCACTGTTTGCCACAAAGATTCTTTACTGTTTACCACAATGATGCGTCAAGATCAAAGTACTTCTAGAAAACAACTACTCGTTCTAATATCTACCCTAGATACAGTGACTCTGCTAAGCTCCTGTAACTGCAGGGATCGGAGCTCTAGGATGGCCACCACGTAGGCAATGTGGATCGTGCCAAAGCTAAGCAGAGGGCCAAAGAGAGCAGGAATGGCCATGTGTTCTGAAGAGACCGAGAGCAGTGCTCTCCTTCTAACCATGCACTACTCCAGACAGCAAGCAGGCAGCAGCAAACAATTTTTAGAATACATGGTACAGCAGTAGAATTTTCACATAAATATGTGATTTTCAACCCTTAGAAGTGATACTTTGATAGGCAAATGCATCTGCCTTGGCAGAGGACACAAAACCCATGAACCAAGGCACCAATGATACCAGAACCATTTTCTTCAGCATGCAGAGTGAGATTCTGATGGTTAGCATTGTCAAGTTGGTGGGATCTAGAATCACCTAGAAGACAAATCTCTGAACATGATCATGAAGAAGTTTTTACACTGAGACAATTGAGGTGATAAGATCCACCTTGAATGGGGTAGAGATCAATAAATTTTATTCACAGAACTGAATAAAAAATAAAATAGGGCCTGGAGAGATGACTTAGCCTTTAAGAACCCTGGCTGCTCTCTCAGATGACCAGGGTTCAAGGCCCAGTACCTACATGTTAGCTAACAATCATTTATTTAATCCCAGGGGATCTGACTCTCTCTTCTCCTCTTCATGGGCACAAGGTATGCAAGTGGTACACAGACATACTTGCAGGCAAAACTGTCCATACATTTAAAATTTAGAACTTTTTTTTTTTTCGGTATTTCAGGACAGGGTTTCTCTGTGTATCCTTGACAGAACTAGCTTTGTAGACCAGACTGGCCTCGAACAGCCATCCTCAGGCCAGCCTGAGCTGCATAGTGATATCTGTTGGCATTCAGGCATTTATACCAGCCTGCCCTCAGGGACTTAGCAGGACAAGTATTCAGCAGCAGCCAAGAAGAGACGCTGTGACTTCTGCCCCACTGAGTAGAGCATGCTCATTATGCATATTCGCTAAATCCATTATAAAAGGCAAGCCCTTTTCACCACACTCTCCCTTCTAAGCTCTTGCCTCTGCACCCTCCAATAAACCTCCTAGGTGAGCTCTGTTTCATGGTGTGGCTTTTGTGGTGACCCTTGGTTTTACCAAAGTTAACTTCTGCCATTAAACTAGCACATTGGTGCCATGACTCCTTGGATAGAAAATACCTAATCCAGTCTCTCACAGTTCCCTCTACTAAAGAAACTTTTCACTCCTAGGAATAGCTGGTTTCTTACATTCCTGGATCTCCCCCCTTTACCTCCTTATCCACCCTCTATATGAGGAAGCCCTTGGCCCCTCACGTAAACCCTTTCTCGCTCCCATTACTAAGTCCTTTCAGAAGCTCCAGCAGACCCTCCTCCAGGCCCCAGCACTACACCACCCAGACCTAATCAGCCTCTTCTCCCTCTATGTAACAGAAATAGAAGGATATGTCCTTGAGGTCCTAGGCCACCAAATGAGACCTTACTTTGCACCAGGGGCATACCTGCCAAAAACTTATACCTTACCACCCAGGGATGGGCACCCTGCATACATGCTTTAGACACTGCTGAGCTCCTCATTTATGTGTTAAAAATAAACTAACTCTTGAGTCACCCACAACTACCTCCTTCTCTCACAACCTGCCCTACCTATTAACATACAAAGGTTTACAAACTCTACCTCCTTCCCAGGTTCTTTCTCTCTAGGTGGCATTAGTAGAAGATGCCACACTTACTTTCCAATCTTGCCCACCTCTCAATGTTTCAAATCTTCATCCCCAACCAAACACTAAGTATTCCCCATCTCATTCTTGCACTTGAAACCCTAGAGGAACGGCTGCCACATCCCTCACACATATGGGAGCACACATTGCCTCGGGCCATTTATACCTGGTACACAGATGGCAGCTCCTTTTTACGTGAGGGGACCCGAAAATCAGGCTATGCCATAGCGTCAGATACTGGGGTGGTTGAAGCAAGAGTGTCCCTGCCTATACCACTAATAAACAGGCTGAAGTAATTGCTCTCACCTGTGCTTCCCAACTGACACAAGGACACTCCCTAAACATCTATACAGACTCCAAATATGCTTTTCATAGCCTCATATCCCACGTTGCCATCTAGAAAGAATGTAGATTACTTACAACAATAAGAAGGTTCATAACCAACTGAAATCAAATTAAGGCCATGCTAAAAAACCTCCCATCTCCCCACAGTTATAGGGATTGACCACTGTCCGTCCCATGAGACCAAAAATTCCATCATCTCTAAGGGGAATAACCAAGCTGAGGTGACAGCTGGAGCTGTGCCCTTCAGAGACCCAGACCCACCTTACCCACTGCAGGACACTACAATCCCTATCCCCACTCTCACTCCCTGACACTTGACAAATTCTGTCCTGTCTACACCAGCTTTTCCTTCCTATTATCCAAGTTTGGTCTCACTTTGTCAAGGCCCACTTGAAGCCCGCCCCTGAGGATTTGCATTTCTTAAGGGCTATTATTGCCTCTTATAAAATCTGTTAAATGTCAGACCCCAACTCCTGATACTGCAAACCTCCTTTTCCTACCCACTAGGCAAGAGGCTCATTCCCTGGAGCTGACTGGCAACTTGACTTTACCCACATGCCCACAGTCAGATGAATTAGGGACCTTCTGGTCTTAGTGGAACATTCTCAGACTGTGTGGAGGCATTCTGCACCACTAACAAAAGGACTCGGACAGTTTCTGACCTCCTCCTCCTCCTCCAGAAGATCATTCCCTGATTTGGAATTCCTGCCTCTCTCTAATCAAACAATGGTCCTGAATTTACCTCCCAGATTTTCCAAATCCTATCTACAACGCTCAACATTCCTTGGCATTTCCATATTCTATATCATTCCCAGTCTTCAGGAAAGATAGAAGGAACTAATAGCTCCTTAAAAGCCAACCTTGCTAAAATGTCACAGGAACTTCACCTTGTTTGGGTAAAGTTCCTGCCTCTGGCTCTTCTCAGGTTCCAGGCTCTCCCCAGTCAACCTCTTTTTATCTCTCCATTTGAACTCATGTATGGGTGGCCAGTTCTGACGCCTGATCTCTCACCCAAACCTTCATCTCTCCCTGATCATCTACTCAGTCCCTTACTCTGTCATCTCTGCTCCCTTCTATGGAACTTTACTGACCACTGTCTACCCCGGCCATGGACAAACCCTAGTTAGTCCCCAGGGGATAAGGTTCTTCTCTCTCCCCAATACCAATGTCCCTCACCCTTTTCCCCTAAATGGCAAGACCCCTTCATGATGTAGGAGGGTCATCTGTCTATGTGTTACTTTCATTGGTTAATA
>LOEQ01002030.1:80845-116534 GCA_001685075.1 Bramus lutescens | reverse complement strand
TCTTTATTAACCAATGAAAGTAACACATAGACAGATGACTCTCCTACATCACCCTCTGCATGCTGTGAATGTCTTATTAGCGTTGGTTAATAAAGAAGCTGATTTGGCCAATAGCCAGACAGAATAGAGACGGGGAGGAAAGAAGGAGAAGTCTGGGAGATGCCAGCAGTCACTGGAGCGATACACAGATTATTACAAATGGGTTAATTTATTTTTTTTTGCTTTATATAAGCGCTTTGTTTGAAGAAATATTACAACATATAAAAACTGCATCGTCTTGTTTGCTACCTGCATAGTGGCAGATCAGATAGAATACAGAATTAAAAACCAAAAATCTTTAAAATCCCGGATGCACAAAGTACTGCACAGCTTGATCACAAAGTAAACCTCACACAAACAGCTTAGAGTCAGCCGTGGTCACAGACACTATGCACAACGTTGCAACTCATTGGGCTCAACAGCTTAAAAACATAAATGCATGTGGAGTTCTGGGCGACAGCAGAACTATTCCATCCTGGCAGTCTCCTTTACTTTAACTGCATCCGAGGTGATCTCCTGAGCTCTGGTCAACATACAGAGCTCTATCTCGAGGCCAATGGTGGTGGCACATCATTACTCACCTGCCAGCGTCTGTCCAGGATGTTGCCGAAGAACTGGTAGGTGTCCGGAAAGTCCTGGGAGCAGGCACACTCCCACAGGCTCAACATCCAGTGCTGCTCTGGGTGGAGAACACGGTCCTGCTTGCCCATGGGCTCAGGGTTGGTGACAGTGGTGCTGAAAAAGCCATCCCACTCCAGGTGCCCGTAGAGGCCGGCCCAGTGTTTGCGGTTTCCAGTGTGTGGCAGGCACCAGGGGATGAGGGTGTTGAACTGCCTGGCCATGGGTTTGCAGGACTTGCAGCTTCCACACAGGAACAGACCCTGCGCGTGGCACCAGTGCTGCTGTGGCCATACTGCTTCTTATAGAAAGTGTAGCATAGTTTCTGGTCTTAGAACTGTCCCTCGGCAGCACTTCCATATTGGCCAGGTCACGCCAATCTGATCCTGGGAGCAGTAGAATGTTCCGCAGGCTGGCAGCCACCAATGAGCTCATGTCCTTGCAGATATAGTCCCTGAGGATGGGCTGGTAGTGTGAGCCCCGCAGCTGCCTCTGGAACCAGGACTGTGGCTCTTCATTGTAGGAGATCTCAGGTGCCGAGGCTCCCTTCTGGATCTCAGGGAGGTCAGACATGGTATCCCGCGCCGTGACGGTTCGGAAGACCCCCCTCCCCCGAGGTCAACCTGGTGATGTTGCTAACAAACTTCTTGTCATCCACCATAACACTCAGTTGGCAGGCGTGAGGTGCAAACACAAGCAGAGGCTCTGGAAACAGGGGCAGCTTCTCTCCTGGGGCTGCAGCTATAATGATGGCTCGTCTCCGTGTGTGTTCCACACCATACTGTCCAACCTGCAGCATACCAAAGGTGTACTGGTGACCTATGCGGACTAGGCAGCAGTGTGAGCTTCAGCACCATGGAGCACTTTAAGGACACCAAGTTCCTGACATTCTCCAACAGGAAGAAATGCAGCCGGTAGTAATCGCAGTCGCTGAGGATGGAGACCACCAGGGAGTTTTTGAACTTGGAGTAAGTATGGGAGTTGAAACGGTTCAGGCCGCTGAAACCTTGGCACCGTGGTCCACCACACAACATCTCAACATCGCCCTTCTGCATCCTCTGGCCAGGGAGCTGGTCACCTTGCCAGCCAAGACCAACTTAAGCAGCACATTGCAGTCCTCTATGAACACGGTGGAGCCAGGGTTATCCATCCAAATGCCTGGGCTGCTGGGTCCCACATCTCAGTGGCCTACAGCGTCTCAGAGATGCCTGCTTGGTGGAATTCTTCTGACAACCCTCCAAAACCAGAAAAGGCAACCAGAGTTCACAGCTTGGGCAATTTGATGGCTGTTCTGGGCTCTCTGGGCTCCGACACCTGAGTCTTTGTCTTTCCTTTCAGTGGGTTAATTTATATGTAACAGCTATCCAGTAAGAAGCCCGAGCCATCAGCCAAGCAATTATAATTAATGTTAAGCCCCAAAGTGGTTATTTGGGAACAGGCGGGCAGGAGAGACACCTCTAGTTACATCAAACAAACCCTGTATCACTGCTAAGTTCAGCTTCTCCAATCCTGAATCAGTAACAAAAGGCAAAACTGGATTCCAATAGACTTATTTCTGTCCAGTGGGGCAGAATTTGAGGGTTTCATTTCAAGGAATCATGAAAGAAGTTTGGAAGTTGAGAGCCAACCTGGGAAAACAAAAAACATTAAAGGAAAAACCAGCAAAAAAAAAAATGGAGTTACACAGAGGAAGAATTTCTTGACTCTAAGTATGATCGTAAATCGCACTGGTAGATGACTATGGGGAGACTTTCTCTCTCTCTCTTTCTCACACGCACACACACACACATGCACGCACGAACGCACGCACACGCACATACACCTGTGTCTGTGGACAGTTTTCACAAGGATCTTTGAGCCATGGAAATTCTGCCCTATAATAATGGGATTGCTCTGCCCTCTCCTTCACAGGCATTAACCCCACCCACCTCCTCTACCCCCACATCACTAAAATAAGCAAACAGAAGCCATAGCCTGTAGCCAGCTCTAAAAGGCCTTAGGCAGATCACACTGGTTTTGCATCAAATTTATTGCTGAGTTTCCCTGGCTCCTTCTGATTTGCTTTATTGCTGATTTTGATCTTGTTTGTTTTAGGCTTCTGAGTCTTGGCTGCAAAATACCTAATATATTCTTTGTAGTTAGAACTGTATAAACAAGATGCATCACACTCCCATTATGACCTCACTATATATCTTCCATATTATGCGGCACCCATAGGTGGCCTGCATTTGTAATCATTCTTCTCAACTCTAAATTAATACAATGAATTTAGAAACCCCTCCACCTCTCATCAGAGTAGATAACTGAGTGTTCTATTATAATAAAGCATTTCTCATTGTAAGAACTCCTTCCCAAAGGCAGTCTATAGGCAATAGCGCTAAAGGATGCTATGAGTACAGTTAATAATATTTGTTATTTTGCCTTACATCTTAAACCACTTTTACGCTACCAAGCCCTCCCTGGATTCTGCGGCAAAATGTTCTGTTTTTCTTGGTAGGAAAGCAGGCTTCAGCTTTCCTCAGAGAAAGCGCAGCTTAAAGCACATAGCAAACACAGGGCTGGAGTGGGTGATTCCACTTCTCAGGCGCTCCTGTCCTGCTCCATCTTCCTCTCCAGCAAGCGTGACTGAATCCTGGTGAGGTCTAAGAACAGCACATCGGGGGCTCTCTGAAATCCTTCCCCCGCTTTTCCTGTGATTGGCACTCAATGAGTGCTGAGCCACCGGACAAAAAACAACACGTGGGCTTCTGACCTGGTTCACCTGAAGCAGAGGCCAATAGTAAAAATGGACAGCACCGTCTCTGAGAAATTGCCCAGGACCAACCAGTAAGGTGGACACGCACACATGTACACAAGCATGCACACACTAAACCACCTTTTCTCAGATTTGCAGAAGAAACATGGAAATCTGTAGGTATATGAAAACAGGCAACTTTGGGAGCTGAGGATGTGGTTCAGAGGTAGAGCGCATATCTAACATGCACACAGCCTTGTTTTTTATTTCCACTACTGAAAACAAACAGTCCCACTTTGATGTAAAGATTCTCAAGGTTCCCTTGCCAGCTGCAGCACAGTTGGGTTGGCCCTGGTGGCTCAGGAGCAGGCAGGCTGACCAACTCAGGTACCACCCAGTCCCAGACCACAGGCTTTGAGTTGCCCCCCCTCCCCAGCAGCTACCCCATCTGGGAATTACCGGAGTGAGTGAAGGGACCAGTCCCGCAGGACCAAAGCTTCAGGAGCTCCATGACACAGGCCAATAGGATATCCAAAAGGAGTCCACTGAGGATCCAGTATTGATTGTGCACAGAAACCAGTGGCTTTAAACCAATCCGGTGATTCATCGCAATGAACATTCGCAAGGAAAGCTGTTTGGGCAAAGGGGTTACTTTGTAACACACCACAGCTTCCACTTCGAGTTTTTATTTTACTTTAAGGGGAGGTTGCAAGGAGCAGAGGGCAGATATGCAGCGACAGGGAGATGAGTAGGATTAGAGTGCACACTGTGAAATTCACAAAGAGCCTCAGGTTTAAGAGCTAATATAAATGGACTAAATTAAGACTAGGGGAATAGTTCAGGGCTACAGATCTTGCCTAGCATGTCATGTGTTGAGCTCTAGGTCCAAGTTCCAGCAGCAGCAAGCAAACAAAACCCCACAAAAGCAAGAACACAAACCCTAAACTCAAATAAGGGTTCTTGAAGTGGACATCTAGCCCCCTCTACCACTGCCAGCTCTAGTCTGTCCACACATCTAAAGAGTGTCCTGTAAGGAAAGTACGAACTTCCCACACTACTGTGGGCCATTTATATACTGTTGCTAGCAGCAACTGATCTTCAAACTGAACTTGGCCATAACTGATCCACAGTGCCATTTCCTTCCACTCCCAGCTCTTTCACACCAAGAGCAAAGTGTGCTGTCTATTCAGCACAGAGGGAGGGACTTGCTTCTGGTGTGTACAGGGAGGAAGGCAAGTTCTGGGTGGGTAGGATGGGGTGTCCCAGACACCAAAAGAGCTAGTCTCTGAATCTTGTCCTTAGCAGCAACCCCTATTTTTTGTTAAGCAAGAAAGGTGTCTGGGAAATACTACGGGGGACATTGGGAGATAAGTTTAACATATCAAGAAATTAGCCATGTTCAGGAAATAAAGATAACAGATAATTCCTTAACAGGAAAAAGTGAAGGGGCAAGGGCAAGCTTCTGGGCTGTGAGCCGTGTTCTCCTGTGAGCTGGTGGGAGCTACACAGCCCTGTTCACTTGTGGCAATCCAGGCAACCGGGAGCTAAGGAGTTGTGTCTTCTTCTGAGTTATACTTCATTTAAGATGCTCATTGAAGAATTAAAGAATATTGAATACATTTAACCTACATACTATTGGAAAATTTAAAGGAATTTCAATGAGTTATAACCATAGGCTAAATAGAAGTCCATTTAAAAATTATTCAAAATGGCATAGGATTGTGCTCAGTTGGTGGAGTGTTTTTCTGGAGTTCATGAAACCCTAGGTCCCTCAGCACCACACATAGCCACACCTTTGTAGTCTCAGCCCTGGGGATGTAGAGGCAGGAGGATTAGAAAGTCAAGGTCATTCTTGGCCACATAGTAAGTTCAAGTCCAGGCTAGGATATATGATGCTATCTCAAAAATAAATACAGTAAAAAAATATAAAAAATATTATATTTTTGGGTGTCTGGGAAATAAAATAAGATTTACAAATGAAAGTTTAAAATGTAAGGAAATTGTTATCCAGCTATATAAAGCAATGAAGTGCTGATTTGTGCTACAAAATGGATGTACTACTATCACATTAGGCTGCTTAAAGTGAACACAAAAGACAGCAGAGGATTCTTTTATGTGGAATAGCAGTCACAGGTAGGTTCACAATGATAGGGATCAGACTGGTAACTCGGCAGAGCTGGAAGGAATGGGGAACAGCCACTCAATGGGTAGTAGAAAGAGAACCATGGAAGTATCTGGGGAGACACAAAGGATGCTCTGCATCGGGAACACACCCACCACCCCTATGCTGTCCACTTTGAAATGCTCTATTTTATGTGTGCTTCACCTTAATTAAAACCTTAAGGAAGGTTAGATTTAGAAAATCAAAGTTTAATACATTCTATAGCATTTTTAAAACCTCTAGGTGTGTGTGTGTGTTTATGCACGCATGTGTGCGTGTGCCCAAAGTATATTTATTCAATAGCACGCCAAGCCATCACACTTTCTTTTAGCTTTAATGTGGACTGTGGGGGCTATTACGAGGGTCACATTTGTGGCTGCATGTGGGAATGGGAGTTTTGTTCCACACTCTGAGATGGTTTACTGCCTCAGCGGGTCTGATTTCATAGTTCTCCAGAGAAATGAGCATTGAATAACGCAGATGGAAATGTAACTGATGTGGTTTAGGGAACTGCCCGTTCTTTCCTCCTGCCATTTGTTAAACCTGAACTTGATCCTTTTGTTATGGTCTCTGAAGTGAACTCACTGCCAGGAAGGAGATTCTACAAACATCCTCTGATAAATCTTTAAGTTCCAAGAGTAGGATTTACAGGGAGACTTGATGATGATAATGACTTCCTACATAAGTAGGTGCTCTTTGGTCCTTCAAGAGATGGATGTTGGGTTCACTCTAGGATTTAATTGGAGATCTTTGCTACCTTATAGGGAGTTATCTTGGTGACAGCAGGATGGGTTGAGAATTTCTGTAATTTGGGTGAGAAGAGAATGAATTCCAGATTAAATCTGCTTGAAAATGCTTCCCAGAATCTGCAGATTGGGACCATTACCTGAAGTGTGAACTTGGGATAACTACAGCTCAACACTAATACTTATTTACAACTAACATGCAGGTCTGAACACAAGATGATGACCATCCTGATAAAGGCCAGCACAACAGCAAAAGATGCTCTCGTTCTCCTCAGCTTCAGTTGGATTACATTCGCTATCGGAGCTTGATCTGAAGTCTAATTAGGTTAGAGTTGATAGATATAATAAATAAAATACGAAGCATTCAATTAAACTGCAAGTCAGAGCAACGAAGAGATTTCTAGTATAAATATGTTCTGTGTATTGCTTGCAAGATACTTGGATTTTAAAAACTCTGAAGTCCGACTTTTATTGGCCATCCTATATTTTATTGGACAATCATAAATGTGTGTGTGTTTCAGAGAGAGAGAGAGAGAGAGAGAGAGAGAGAGAGAGAGAGAGAGAGAAACTGACTGATGCTCAAAGAAAACACATCTTCCCCAGTTTATGTGATCTACCATGCTAAGACAGCATAGTGGCTCATTTATTCTAAGACCCAACAAATAGGTGAAATAACAGTCTGGAATTTGGGATTTCCTTTATTGTGACTTTCTTCCCAGCCCTCATTTACTGCCTCCATCTTCTGTGCTTTATAGCTCAGGGATTTCTAGTTAACCTCGTCTCCCCCACTTTGTGGTCATTTTCACGGTTTACGTCCTCTGGTGAACCTGCCTCCTCTCTCTGTTTTCTTATGAGGCCCCTGAGGTTTCATTTTGTTGAAGAGTTTTCTCAACCCTAGCAGAAAGTAAATTAGGACTGTTAATCCACCACAGCCTGGGCCAGGTGGAGGGAAGGAGGCAGCAAATACATGAAGCAAAAGAAAAGGGGGAAACCTGTTTCATTTGCTGCTGTTTGTCATATATCGCACAATATGGGACCTGCTGTGCCTGTGGTATTTACTGTAGAAGCAAGCTTTGTGTAAACTGGGTGAGCTGCTTGATCTCATTTTTTTTTCCCAGAGTAAATAAAAATAATCTCAACCTAAGACTGCTGGTAAGTTCTATTGGGAAAAAAAAGATATGAAAATACTTTATAAAATGATAAGAGTCGTGATTATAGGAATCATTTTTCCTCTTGTAAGACCACACAACTAATATAGGCTTTGAGCTCTTTGAAAGAAACACTATCAATATATTCTCTTTACCAGCACTTTATCCTCAGCCACTGGTCCAAAAGCATTGACTGTAATAAGGGAGCTTAATCAAGGTGCATCATATGCCACCTCCAGCATAGATCATGGGACTTTTTGGTTCCCCAGGGTCATTCTCCTTTAGGAACCAGGTGATGATCAAGGAGAAACAGTGGTGGATTTGTTCTTAAGCTACCCTGAGTCTCTAGGAAATTACAACATTTCAGACGTATGAAAAAAAGTAGTCAGGAGTTAAACATCAGGAAACATCTATCAAAACACAAAAGAAGTGACAAGTTACTTTATAATATGCAGAAAAATATGCATTTGAATGATCACCATGAGAGATGTGGGGAGGGGAGAATACATTTCTAGGTGGCAAGCAAGAGATGGGTGACTACCTTATTCTTTTACTAAATCTCCCAGACAAGGAACTTTAGGGGACTCAAAGACGATTGTGAAGTTCCTTTCTTTCCTACTCTTTTTTTTTTTGATTTTTGCCTTTAACAAAGCACCACAACCTTGATGGCTACAGCCATCATCTTGGAGGACCTCCTGCTGTATTTGCTTTGTTTAGTTTTTAAAGCATTCTTCCTGTTCTCCCCCTTTCTCCAGCTCCACTGAAACTGTGTGTGTCTCCTGTTTCTTTAAAAACAAATTAATAATACTTTTTAAAGTTTATTTCACGGCTTTATACATTTATACAATGCATATGGACTCTATACAGCCACCACTGCCTCCCTCCCACCCTGTCTCCCTTCCAGTTTCATGCCTGTTTGTATTCTTACATCCTGTGCATTTCATCCAGTTTTGCAAACCCAAGCTACATCCATTCTCCTGTCTCTGATAAAAGAGATTATGCATCTCAGGAGCTGCTGTTGGAGGTCTCTCGTGGCTGTTTGACACCGTTTGTCAGTGTGATGGTTTGAATGAGCAATGTTCCCCATAGGCCCATGCATTTGAACTCTTGGTTTGGTCCCCAGTTGATGGAGCTGTTTGGGGGAGATTATGGGCATGGAGGTCTGCTGGAGGAAGTCCATCACTGGGGGTGGATTTTGAGTTGATAGCCTTGCTACATTTCTAGTTTTCACTCTGCTTCCTATGGGTAGGGTTGAGATGTGATCTCTCAGCTGCCTGCTCCTGCTGCCATGCTTTTTCCTGCCATTATGGACATCTAGTCCTCTGGATCATAAGCCAAATAAACTCTTTCTTCAGGTGCCTTTGGCCATGTTATTTTGTCACAGAAATAACAAAAGTAACTAATTCAGTTAGTATTTGCTGCCAGTGAAGGATTAGATCATAGGTTGAACAGATATACACAAAAACCAGAGATTGCTTAAAATCTTCTAATTATCTGTATGTTTGGTTTAATCTTAAGAAAAGCCATTCCGCCAATGCAAAGAACTCCAGTCAAACCAGATTAGACCAAATTAAAATGCCCACGTTTAATAAATGTGGCACTCTCGGGTGGTCTGAGACAGCATGGCAGGAAGAAGAGCCCATGCAAACCTGAAACCACGTATTCCTTTTCCTGGTGTGAGACTAAATAGCCTGTAGGAGTAGTCGTGACCCTCCCCGGGAGAGGTGTCAGAGCTTGACAGGCTGGGAGTTGGAGTCTGAACTGGGGCAACTCCCAGGCCAGGGGCTTCCAATCATCCCAGACTTGTTGGATATAGGGCTGCTAGAGGGCTAGGGTGATGACCCCAACTTAATATTATATTCCAGACTCTTTGGATATAGGGGTATGACAAGGAGCTGAGGTGATATTTATAACCAACATTTTAGACTCTCTTTGGATAAAGGGGCATTGGATCAAGTCTGGCTACTTCCTGCAGGCTTGGGGCGACATGGGAGAGGGGAGATCTGAGAGTTGGTGCTCACACTTGGCAAGAGGAGTGGCTGGAGCAGCATCAGTTTGCTGTCATCCTGGAGTCCTTAGGCAGCTGCTTTTTGAGGGAGATGAGAGGGCAGGTGGATAGGAGAAAAAAATATTGTTATTATTGGCCCAATGAAATGGGTCTAGCCATGGGATGGGACACAATAGCAGATAAACCCTGGGCTTTTAAAACCAGATTTTAGTTTGCAGGTGTCCTTAATCCAGGAGAATTGGTACCAATGGTAAAGGCTAGGAGCTGTTGCAGGTGTTTGGTGTTATTTGGGGAGCGNNNTTTTTTTTTTTTTGGCCCAGGCAGCATGAGTGACCTGTAAAATATGCTTGAAACTGGCTGGGGTTACTGCAGCAGAACTTTAAGAAAACTGGAACAGATTTTAGAAGACAATTAAAAGAAATCAGAAACAAGCATTTAGAAACCGCAGCCTTTTGGAGTGTTGTTAATTTAGGTTAGTCCCAATTTTAAAGGATTTTTGTAAAAGGCCGTCTAAGGGCCATTTGG
Source organism: Bramus lutescens (assembly GCA_001685075.1). NCBI lineage: Eukaryota > Metazoa > Chordata > Mammalia > Rodentia > Cricetidae > Bramus > Bramus lutescens. The sequence continues at coordinate 106,555 of LOEQ01002030.1, read as the reverse complement.
AATCGGCTTGGAATCGTAAGAAATCCATTTTAAAAGCACATGCCTGTATGACTCAAGCCTGTTGCAATGCATCCATCAAAGAGAGCCCTTGATTCAAAACTGGGGTGCATGAGGAATGAGTGGGGGATGTCCATGGATCAGGCTTCCGAGGTGGGCCGTGACTTCAGCGAAAAAGCGAATGGGTCACTCCAAGATCTTAACGGCAATGCAGTTTAAAGGGGGAAACTCACCAAGTGACACTGACTGATCCTGCCTGGTGGAGGGCAAGCACGGGAAAACATGGACCCTTTCAGGGGAAAACCTCCATCTGTTTGGTTTAACCTTAAGAAAAGGTGCTCCACCAATGCAAAGAACTCCAATCAAACCAGATTAGACAAAATTAAAATACCTGTGTTTAATAAATGCAGCACTCTGCAGGAAAAGAAGCCTGTGTAAACCTGAAACCACGTGTTCCTTTTTCTAGTGCTAGCCTAAATAGCCTGTGGAAGTGGTCCTGGCCCTCACTGGCGGAGGTGTCAGTGCTTGGCGACCTGGGAGTTGGAGTGTGGGCTGGGGCTTCCCATCAGAGTACTAGGTAAGTGATAGACATTAATGGGGGAGCCGGAAGAAGGGGGTCCTATGGACAGCCCAAGGACTCTTATTTGTTTAGCTTGCCAGTCAGTCTATTGAAAATCCTGGCTGAAGGGTCCAAGGATAAGAATATAAAAATGTAGATTGTAGAAATAGGAATGTAGAAATAAATAAATATAAAGATGTAAGCCTAGAAAAATGAGAACAGACCGTCAGCAGCTTTCTCAGTAGCTTAAGGATTAACTATTAACAGTTACTCTGCTTTATAACCCACAGCCCTATTTACAAGGCCAAAGCATCTTTCTGCGAACTGAGAGCTAGCCTTACAGATATGAGCTGAGCCAACTTTTAGGAAATAGATATATGACCTCTGGGTTACACATTATCCCTGCTATGTGAAACTGGCAGCATCAAAGGGCAGAGCACAGGGCTTCAGTAAACACCACCTGGAAGTACCAAGGAAGACAATAGATTAAATAGAAACACTAGTTTAACTGAGAAACTCTGTTAATGGAGCTTGTAAAGTAAGGCAATCTGTATCTGAGTTTTACCTTGAATTGTAAAAATTCCTTTGTTCAGACCTAATGCTTGGTGCCCCTACTATAAAAAGGTGGGTTCAGAAACCAGCCTTTACCACAGCCTAACAAAATCCATCTCTGGCTGTGGCCTCAGCTAGCTGATAAACTTTTTGTGCCCCATGGAGATTTTTTATTTTATTTATTTTTTATTTTTTCCTGGATTCTGGTTTCTAGAATAAAGTTTGCTTCTGGTTTAATGGTGGTCTGTCCCCATCATTGCGCGACCCCCCCCAACCCAACACTATCCTCAGTTTGCACTGTAAAACCTCAATTACAAAAATAATAACAATGTGTAGAATGAGTTCTTGCAGAGGACCTGGCTTCAGTTCCCAGCACACACAGGCAGGTCACAATTGTCTGTTATTGCAGGTCCAGAAGATCCAATGCTTTCTTCTAGCTTCCATGGATACCAAATACCATGCGGTACACATCCATATACATAAAATAAAAATTTAGGAAAAAATTTTAAAATAATAACAAAATGTCAGTGCTGGGGAAATGATCCTGTGGTTAAGAATGCTTATTGTTCTTTCAGAAGGTGTGGGTTTCATAGTCAGCACCCACATGGTGGTTTACAAGCATTTGTAAATCCAGTTTCAAGGGGATCTGATGCCCTATCAGAGGTCAAAGGCTCCCTTAAGCATTGCACACATAAGGTATGCATGCATGCACGCAGGCAAAATACTCATACATATAAAAATAATATAAACAAATCTAAAACTAAAAATGTCGTAGCTGACAGATAAGCTTCATGGGACTTGAACATTCTCAAAAAGGGCTTAACTGGAAGCCACCCAGCACATGAAACCTGCCCTAGGCTGTAGATGGGTCACTCCTGTTATGGGGAAAATCAAGGTCCCAGGGCATGCTCTTCCCTTCCTCGTGGACTTCTCCAGAGGTTCCTGAGAACAAACAAGCAAAAAGAGACATCTGGTCCACCACGATTTGGAAGGGAAAAAGTGTGACCTTATTTCATCAATATTTCACCTGCTTCATAAATATTCATTAAAAGTTAAAAAAAATGCAGAACCCTTATAAGGGCCACTCATTCTAGTCTCTCTTTGGAGTGCTTCCTCTTCATTGTTAAATAAACTTCTGCTTAGAATGACTGTGTATCTCAACATCCCCCTCATAACATGAGCAAAAATAATAAAACATCTAGTTATATTAAAAACGAAAGTGCTAAGCTTTAATATTTAGCACGTGATCGACACTGACAGCTTGCCTTGGTTCATGACATTCATTGACAGTGGTATCCTGGGGAGAGAGGAATGCTGCTCAAAGCTGGCGAGCTGGCATTGACACTGACCTCCAATCTCAGTCTCTCTCTTGCAGAGAGTTCTGACATGTTGCAATTTGCATGTAAACAGTTACTTGGATTTACTGATTCCCTTATTTAATTTTAATCCACGAAAATGAAATGAAGGCTTTAAAATATTCCTGCAGAGACCATGAATCGAGTTGAATTTTAATAATAATGCACAAGGAAACAATGAGTTGGTGACTGAGACTTTTCCTCTGGGATAAACTGAGTGGCAAATTGTAGGTGAGGACAGTGGTGAGCTAATCGAGTAAATGGGTTTCTCTTGCTTAAAGATATTTAGCTTCCAACGGCAAGAAAAATTATATGACCGCATTTAGTAGTATATGCATGTTGTAAAAACTAACTACAAAATATTTGCAACTATAAGCTGAAAGGAATGTTATCAATAAGAATATGTAACCAGCTGGGTATGGTGGGATACACCTTTAATCCTAACACGCTTTTAATCCCAGAGCTCAGAAACATAGCCAAAACAGATGAAACTCAACAAGAGTGTGGAGTTGATAAAGCATGCGGCAGCCCAGCCCTGCAACCTCCCTTTCCCTGGCAGCTAGCTGTGAGCAAGCTGCAGCAGCACATAGAGTCAGTCAGCTAGAAACCCATGGTAGGGCTCACCCACACACCCAAGAACCTACAAACAAAGAAACACACTTTGTCCTCTGGAATTGGAGGCTTTCTCTCTCTCTCCCTCTTCAAGTCCCTATTATTATCCATGTCCCTGGCTTGATACTAGTAACTCCAATATTCTAGGAACTAGATAGTCTGTCTTTTTCCCTTCAGGACCCCATGTCCTGAGATTTGTGGCAGCTATCTCTTCTAATATTCCCTTATTTCAGAGCCTCATTATGGCTGGCTATGGCCCTGAGCCTATAACCCTCCTAATAGTGTTTTTCTGAAAGGTAATTTCCTATTATCCCTTTTCTCCAAACCTGTTTTCTTCAGTAATTTCTAACATATATGGGGGGGTCATAGTCTGGCAAGCACACATGTGGATCTTTTCCCCAAATCCACATTCAGTGACATCACATGAATTGCCTGAACTTAGCCTTGATTGAAGGATTTAGACCAAAGACATCAGAAAACACAAGTAGGGAGAGACAGAGACGGACATACAGAGAGAGAGACAGACAAACAGACACAGAGACATGGGTGTGTGCACTTGTGTGGGTACATATGTATGTGTGGCGGCCAGAAGTCAGTCTTGGTTGTCATTCCTCAGGCCATCAGTCTTTCTCTCTTTTGAGACAGACTCTCACTGGGTGTCTTAGAGTTTCTATTGCTGTGCTGATACAACATGACCATTGCAATTCTTTTTTTTTAAACAATATTTCCTTTTTTACAATTTATTTATTTGTATTTTATGTATGTGAGTATTTGCCTGCATGTATGTCTGTGTGAGGGTGTTGGATCCCCTGGAACTTGAGTTACACACAGTTGTGAGCTGCCATGTGGGTACTGAGAATTGAACCCAGGTCCTCTGGAAGAGCAGTCAGTGCTAAGCCAACTCTCCAGTCCTATCACAGCAATCTCTTACAAAGGAAAACATGTAATTGAGGTGGCAGCTTACAATTCAGAGATAGCATGGCAGAGATGGTGCTGGCTACATCTTGATCAGAAGGCATTAGGATGTGAACTCAGTACCACACTGAATAAAACTTGAGCACATATGAGACCTCAAAGCCTGCCTTTGCAGTGACACACTTCCTTTAACAAGGTCACACCTACTTCAACATGACCTCACCTCCTCATAGGGCCACTCCCTTTGGGGACCATTTTCTCTCAGACTACCCCACTGGGCTAGGCTGTCTCAGGCCTTCCAGGTGCTTGAATTTACAAGTGTATGTCACCACGTTTGGCTTCTAGATCACCCCATTTCCAGCTTTACCCAATTGCATAATTATAAAGTATCTTCTCATTTCTGTTGCATCCACTCTAGCTTTTCTAACATTTGCTTGCTGCACCACAGGCAGAAAAAAAATTAAAAATTAAAAATATGAGCCAGATGGAGATCTGCATGTGAAAATGCCTTGACTTCCGCTGTTTTGAGGAATAACAATTCAAATGTGGCCCTATGTTTTTCCTGTTTTTAATTGATCCCTGAGACCAGCCCTTGAACAGTGATACTGCACTTGGCTGCCATGATTAAGGTACACTTCCACTTGCCTGCACTTCCACATGGGATTCGCTTCAGGCACCCAAGTGGGAGTTAGCGTGATCATGCACCCTTTACTGGTGCTGCTGCTTCCCTGTCTCACCACCTCCTCATGCCTGTATTAAAGATTTCTACCTTTATTTCTTTATTTATTTTTAAATTTATTTATTTATTATGTACACAGTGTTCAGCCTCCATGCCTGCAGNCCTCTGGAAGAGCAGTCAGTGCTCTTAACCTCTGAGCCATCTCTCCAGCCCAGATTTCTACCTTTCTAAAATGTTGCTTGCCCTTAAACGCTTATGTGGTAGTTAAAATGCAGCTGGCCCCCGCAAACTCATAGGGACTGGCATTACTAGGTGACGTGGTCTTACTGGAATAGGTGTGGCCTTGTTGGAGGAAATGTAACTCAAAGTACCAAAAGAATGTGTTAAATCAAGGTCCGTAACTTTCTATCCTTCAAGTCTGCATGCCAACCCTCTAGTTGCCTCCAAGGTGGCGAATTCCTGGAGTCTAGAACATTTTTATTTCTCTATTCTTTCCCTCTCCTTCCCTACCCCCCCCAAACTCACACACAAATACCACAAAAGAAAATAGAATGACCTAAGATACAGTTTGAGGCTATTATAAATAAGAAGTGAAGAATGAGGAAAATCAATGGTGATTTTTTTTTTAACTTGAATAATAGGGACACCAGCAGAGCTCTTGCTAATTCTGAAAAGACTGAGGAGGCACACATTTGGGGGTAAAATCACTAAGAATTATGTCTTCAACATTTTATGTTAGAAATGTCAGTCATTTAAGTGAACCAATTAAGTAGGCAGTTTAAGATACAAATCCATACTTTAAGGAGAAGTCTGGCTTGAGGTATAAATTTAGGACTTAATAACATTAATTTAGGTGTCAAATGAGAGATAACATGTAAAGTCAGTGGTCCAAACTTTTAGTTTTAATATTGTGGAAGAGATTTCTGCCCCAGTGCCAGATATTTTCTGTTTCACAGAACAGAACTACTCTTTCTGCCCTGCTTGCTGCCATCTAGAGAATGTGTCTTAGTCTGTTTTCTATTACTATGAGCTTGGTAGTCTATTAAGTAAAGAGGTATGTTTGGTTCATTATTCTGGTGGCTGGAGCCATGCACATCCTGTCAAGGGTCCTCTGGCTGCATCCTAAACATGGTAGAGAAGCAAAAGAACAAATAGGCCACACCCATTATGGGCCAGTGCCTGTGTAGTATGCTTCCTAACTACCTGTTCCTAAGAAACCCAACCCAGTCATGTAAGAGACCTCAACCCACTCCCCAGATCCCTAGGTAATGGACCTCCTGATCTAATCATCTTCTATTAGGCTCTATTTCCTAATGTTTCTACTACTCTGATGCCGTATATTGGGATTCAAGCTTCCAGAACATGAACAGCACAAACCACATCTAAGCCATAGCAAAATGTATATACACAGCCATCAGTGGGCTCCCTGGTCCCCCAGTTTAGTTCAGTACCATTTGTGAGGCCACTGGCCTCATTCCCAGGATACAAGGGAGAGGCAGAACGAGGAGATCTGTTAGTGGTCCTTCTGGAGCCATCTCACAGGTTTCTGGTTCCTTCTCAAGATGGCTCCCTCTGCGCACCTCTCCTGAATCCTATCGCTTTCCTTTTAACTCTTTCTGGCTCAGGGCTCAGCAACCAACCCCTCTGCTGAAGCCCTGGCACTGGAGAAACTTTCACGGTTCCCTATGGCCAGCTCAGACCTTTGTAAACAATCCAACTATTGAATGAATGTTCTTCAAATCATCCTAAATTAAAACTCTGCCCTGAGTTTCCTCTTAGGACCCTGGATAACACACCCACCTTTTTCCTCTGGGGAATCACAGGGAAACAGCGAGAGCAATGAACAAAAGCACGTACCACCGTGTCATTTATAGACACAAACAGAACTTCTTTAAAAAAGAAAGAGACAAAGGATAAAAACAGGAAGATGACTTGCAAGATTCTACAGCTACCCACACCTACCTGCTCCTGCCGGATTCAGACCCAAGCACTCACGGCCGTACTCACTCTCCGTGAAGCTCATGTAGTACAGAATATGGAAGCCCTGGCATCCATATACCCAAAGAGCCTGGAATGTTTGGATGGAAGCTCCGTCCCAAGGCCCTCTCCCCCATCCCTCTCCAAACCCTGCTATGTCTCAGAAAGCTTACCATTAGTGGCTCCATCCTTAGAGGGCATTTCTCCACCCCTGTGAAAGCCAGCCATTGGAGGCTCCACCCCCTGGAAGGCATTAAAAAGCCCCCACCTCGTGGGTTCCCCTCGTGGTCATTTTAACTTTTTCTGGGGCCACTTAGGAATGCTTTGCTCAGAATAAACCTGGATTTATTCATTTGGTTTGATTGGCTTATTACATCAGTGGAGGCAGATTCCCAATAACCAGGGATTCAATTTAACACCACCAATTCCACCTTAAATTCAATCTGCTTTGACTTCAAGTTCTAGCAGAATGTTGACTTAGTTGATGGCTGTCCTGATGCTGTGCGATGCAATAGTGTTTCCCAAAGCTCCATTGTTCATGCTAAATTTATGGCAGCCATTCTTTACCACATTTAGGGTATATTTTTCTTTTCTATTTTAGCATGAGAGGTTTTATATGTTAATCAGAAACAAGGGTTGAATTTGAGAAGACCTTAAAAAAGCATATATCAATGTCAACTTCAACTTTCTCATTTGTTAATGTAGAGAATTACAAGAAAAGGTCTCCAAATGTTGCTTTATCCTACATTCCAGGAACTAAATCATGTGGGGTGGGAATGGACATTTCCCTGGTAATATATTATTTAGGAGAGTCATTTGCACTCCTGGCCATGTGATTTCTCTTGTTCTGTCTGTGTAACAAGTTGGGAGGCTTTGTCTTTTCTCTGTTTCTGAAATAATTTATATGAAGTCAGAGTTATCTATTTCTTGAATGTTTGACAGAACTTGCCTATAAATTGCCTGTGACGGTAGCTTTTAAACAATAGATATTTGATTGCCTGTTAAATTATTTTTATAGGTATTGAATTATTCAGTTTTTCACCTTTCCAGTTTACTCAAGTCAACAGGAAAATTTTATATTTTCCTGGAAAATAATCAATTAAATCAATGCTTTCAAATATAATGCTATAAAATTTATAAAATCAATTTTAATTTTAAAAACCATTGCTAAAACTTTAGCTTCTTCACTGCTTTTCCTTAAGGTTTACCTTGTTCTCTCTCTATCTCCTCCCCCCACCAAAAAGGTCTCAAGTACCCCAGCGTAACCTTGAACTCACTGTGTGGTCAAGGATAATCTTGAACTTCTTATCCTTCTGCCTCTGTCTTTTGAGTACTGATATTACAGGTAGGTGACACCACACCTGATTTGATGGGGTGTTGGGGGTTGATCCCAGGGCTTCATGTCTTCCAGGAAAGCATCCTACCAACTGAACTCTATCCCTACCCATTATTTTTTTCTCTTTTATGTTTAAAAGAATTTCCAAGATCATGCTTATTTAATGACATTTATATTTATCTTATTCCTTTAAAATAATTTGTTTTTATTTGTATTGATCAAGCCATTTTTTATGTTTCATTCATCAAGTTTCTACTTTTTTAAAAAACAGACTTAATTGACTTTATTTTTTTTTTTTGTATAAAAACCTTTATGTGGTAACCACAGCTAGAGCCTGGGTCCTCTGAACTAAGATGCTGGTGTGGGGTTTTACAAGATGGCCAGGGAATTTCTGATGAGGAGACTTGGTGAATACATTCTCTTTCCAGAGGTTGGGAGTCAAGTCATAGAGATGGCACCAAAAGTGGCCTTGGCCAAGTTGCCCAGGGTGGCAGTACAGTCCTTGACTGATGTGTAGCGGTCATCAATACTGGTCATCATCAGTAGCTTCTTGAGCATAGGTGTAGAACGATGCCAGTGCCTCTGGGCAAAGGGTTGAGAAGCACCAACACAGAGTCACAGAGGCCTCTCTCTTTGCACATAATAGTATGGGGCATGCTAGTCTTGTTCTCTGAGTAGCCTCTCTGCACAGGGATGATGGAATAATTGGCTAAGATGATGGCAGTGGCTACCTCCTTGGAGCACTTAATACCAAGACCAACATGACCATTATAGTCCCCATAGTGACAAAAGCCTTGAACATGGTCCACTGGCCAGCCTGCTTCTGCACTGGCATAATCTTTAGAACCTCATCCTTTAGGGATGGCCCCAGGAAAAATCATTAATCTCGGAATTCATAATGGACAGGGAGAACAGAAAGATCTCCTCCAGGGACTTGATCTTCATGTCCTTTACTGGGCAGCCTAGCTTGGTGCTGGGGATCCACTCCTTGTTTTTGGCTTTACCTCCACAAGCCCCTAGGCCTTGACCACAACCAGAACCTTGACCACATCCCTGGCTCCTAAAACTGCTGCCAAATCCTCCCCAGATGCCTCCTAATCTTGCCACTCCCTCCCCACCGAAGTTATCCACTATTTGCTGTTTTCCTGATGAAAAAGAAGTCAAAATTCTACTTTTATTTTTCTATTTTTCCTGTTTGTTTTGTTCTAGTCAAGTTTCTGTGGTGAATGACTAGTTCTTTTTTAAAGTCTGCTGTAATTCTTTTATAAAATTTATTATTTTTATTTTGCTTAGGGGTGTTTTTCTTGCATGCATGTCTTTGTACTTCATGTGTGTCTGGAGCCCACAGAGGCCAGAAAAGGTTGTCTGATCTCCTGAAGCTGGAGTTACAGATAATTGTGAGCCGCCATGTGGGTGTTGGGGATCAAACCTGGGTCCTCCGGAACAGCAGCCAGAGCTCTTAAACCTCTGAGTCATCCCTCCAGCTTGTAGCTCATTTATTTGTGATCTTTCTCATTTTTTAATAGATGTATTTAAGGCTATAATTTTGCTTTGATATGCCTAACAGCTTTCAACTACTGAGACAATTTGTGGCTACTCTTCTCCTTGCTGCGGTCTGCAGGAATCATGCAGTGAGATTTCAGCTGATAGAGCAGAAGGCTGACCCACCAGAACAAATGCATTCTGATGGAAATAAACCCAGTTTGTGCAAGGCGCTGGGCCAACCACCTTTTGTTTATCAGCTGATTCTTACAGTAGATCCCTTGTGAAGCCATAAGCACTCTCCCTTGGTGCATGATTTAGCAAAGTATGGATAAGTGGGACAACTCTTTCCCCATGTACTGATATATTGGACCCCCCCCCACATACTGTGGGACCTCCAGTGGGAAATTAAGTCATACAGTCAATAACCTTAGTTCCCACAGTCTAATCTCTGCTTCATTCCCTGGGATACATCAGAAGCCCCCTCCCTGCAACTATCTTCCATTTGGCAGGACACACAGTCAGGAAAGGAGTCTTTCATATAGATCACATTTGGGACCTTCACAGATAAAGGGACGTCCACGCTCAGAGAATTGCCTTTGTTTTGTGTGTGTATATGAACTGGAAACTTTACAGAATGGAGGAGAACAGCAGGAGAAGAATAAAGAAACTGATACGGAAAAGTACGTATGTGGAGGAGAGTTCATTTAGCCTTTGGATCTAAGTTCCGCGTTTGCTGTGAGTCTTCTTTCTGAACTCTGAGGGGACACTGAGGCTGGTACCCAGAGGTCCCCAATATCTCACCAATTGGTAATTTTAGTGTTGATGCATTTTAAAAGCCAAGAATCATTAAAGATTGCTTAAATAATATTCAGTAATACTTGAATTTTCTTCATGTGGTTTGTGTGTGTGTGTGAAACTGTACCCATGCCATGACGTACGTGTGGAAGCCAGAGGACAGCTCATGTGCCAGTCTTCCACAATCTTTTTGACTGCTCTGTGTCAGCTGACCCTCAAGCTTCAGTGGTCCCCCTGCCTCTGCCTCCCGAGTGCTTCAAGTGCACACACCAGCTCAAGTAACAGATAGTTTTAGAGATTTATTTTCAAAAATTTAAATTATGTCTATGTGTTTGTGTGGTGGAGGATGTGCAATTGTGTGCAAATACCCAAGGGGTTCAGAGCCATCCATTCCCCTGGGAACTGAAGTTATATGTAGTTGTGAGCTACCATGTGGGTGCTGAGCAGTGAAGTCTGATCCTCTGCAAGAGCAACATGTGCTCTTAACTGCTGAGCCATCACTCCAGCCCGACAAGTGCAGATTTTTTAAAGTAGCTATTATTATGCTAAATAAGATGAACTGTTATGTGCAAGATGTAATCACCCTTATGTTCCTATGAGATACAGCATTTTTATTAGCTACTTCCCATGTCTAATGTAAACGTCATCTAAGTTTAGTGAGATTATATATTATATTCTTACTATGAGATATTAAAAGCCTCCCTTTTGTTTTGTTTCCTATTTGCATAACTACAATGAAAAAGTGCTGTCCAGATTTATTTTTCTTTTGTGACAAAATAGGGCTCCCTAAGCCCCCCATTTCAGTGGATCTGGAGTGGAAGTCGCAAGAGGGAGATTGTCATTGTGTTTGGGCACTGAGTTGGTGCAGAGTCTCCAGTAGCTGAGGCCATCCTCTTCCTCCTGTGTTTTTGCTAGGGTAGGCAGGCAATCCAAGTACTCTCACTCCTTGGAGGCCATATGACCATGTGGACCACCTTGCTGACTGTAGTTAGATCAACAATCATATTTCCATTCCAACAGGAAGTTAGCTTAAGGACAGAAATTTAGCTTGATAATGTGATTATTGAGGGTGATGTCAGTAAGAGCTCTGAAAGAGGAAGATTGGATGTCACTGTTGAAGTTGCAAGGGATAAACTGGTCCTCCATGTATTCCAGGATAGCCTTTAGGTAGTGTCTTAGCTAGGGTTTCTATTACTGTGAAGAGACACCATGACCACAGCAGCTCTTACAAAGGAAAACATTTAATTGAGGAGGTGGTTTACAGTTTCAGAGGTTTAGTCCATTATCATCATGGCAAGGAACATGGCCGTGTGTAGGCAATAAGAAGTGGTCTGTCTCACCAGGAATAGCTTCAACATAGGAGATCTCAAAGCCTATCCCTACAGTGACAGACTTCCTCTAAAAAGACTACGCCTACTCCAACAAAGACACACCTCTTAATAGTGCTCTCCCTTTGGGGGCTATTTTCTTTCAAGTCACCACAGATGGCTTTCCTTCCTTCCTTTCTTCTTTCTTTCCTTCCTTCCTCCTTCCTGTCTCTCTTTATTTATTTATTTATCATTATTTCAAGGCAGGGCTTCTCTCTGTAGCCCTGGCTGTCCTGGAACTCACTCTGTAGACAAGGTTAGCCTCAAACTCAGAGATCTGAATGCCTTTGCCTCCCAAGTACTGGGATTAGAGACTGGCACCACCATGTCCAGTTAGGTGACTCTTAATGTCCACTTTATTGCCTTCTCAATGCCATTATAATTGATGCTTTCCTACAGGCAACAAGTCAAATTTGAGGCCTAAAGTGGGTGGAGTCACAGAAGGACATTTCAGTGAACCTTCCATGAACCCACAACTTTAGTGACATAGGTAGATGCAGAGGTGATGCTTTGGTTAGCACCACAGTCATCAGACCAGTTTCCCAGAGGGGCAGTTCATAGATTCATTAGTGAAAGTGATGCCATCCATGGATGGCAGTCATGAGACCCTTCATGATGCCCACTCTGTCATGTGTGACCTTGGCCAAGGGGACTAAGTTGGTGGTGCAGGAGTCATTGCTGATCCTTCTTAGATAGATACCTTCTTATAGTTCACACTTGTCATAGAAACATCATCAAAAGGGACAGAGATGACAGCCCTTCTGCCTTCTCCCTTATCCATGGTGGTGAAGACACTGAGGGACTCCATGCCATACTGACACAAACATCAGCCCACTTGATGTTGGCAAGATCAGCCTGATGGAAGAGAGAGATAACCTCAGCCTTGTCAGTGCTATAAAACATGCTGTAGTGGAATTGGGTTGGAATATGCAAACCATGCAGCTGAGATCAATGAAAGGGTCATTTTCACATTGCTAAAGCTGAAACCAGCCCTGATAACCAGGGGCCAAAAGGATGCCTGATAACCAGGGGTCCATAGGATGAGATCTGTTCATGCCAGCCATCACCAACTTGTCTTAGGGATGCAGCCAGTACTGGATAAGGAAATGCTACTGTCTGTCAAATGGGAAGGACCAGGGAGCTGAAACAACAGTTCAGTCACACGTTTTTGTTAGTGAGGACATATAGCCAGAAAGAAGTCAAGCTTCTAGAGCTCAGGTTCTGGGGAAACTGGGGAATGGGAACAGCTGGATCATAGCTATTTACACGATTCCATGTAGAATTCAAACTACCTGTAGAATCCTTGCCACACAGCCAGAATGAAAACCCAAGGCCTCAAACCTCCAGTCCCAGCACGGTCTGAAGAGTCAGAGCTGAAAAAAGGCTGTTAAACTGGTACACTATCTGCTGGCGATTAGAACAGCGGCCAGAGTCCAGGAGCCAGAGAGAAGAGCAGGCAGCAGCTCCTCAGGCCCTTGCCCTCTCGAGGGCTTAAGGGAATTTCCATCTTGGAATTGTGTACAAAACCCTTGCACTGTGTCTCAGAGGTGTTCCACCTGCTTCTCCTTTGAACTTTAGATTGCATTATAAGAGCTAACATTTGCTTGTTTGGAAGGAGCCTGAGCTTCCTCTCGACCCTTTTCCCTGGCCATTTGAGAAAGATCTGGAAGCGAGAAGGATTCTTTTAATAAGGAGACACAGAGCTTCCTCTTGCCAGCCATTCATCTCGCTTTTTAAAAATGAGAATTCAAAGAGACTCTCCAGGTTTGGGGCAGTGCCTTTCACCTGTCTCTCTCTGAATTCATAGATTGGTCAGAACGTTCTGGCCCGTACAGTGGGGAAGCCAAGTAGGGGCAAGATGGAAAGAAAGCTACCCAAGATTGTTTGAAGGGGAATCGGGAAACAAGATGGCGTAATGAACTGACTAGGAACTGAAACAGGAATCCAAACGGTCCATCCCCCTGCCTTCGCACCAATCCTTCAGCAGCTGAGAATAATTATCTCCCAGGTTTCATCTATCGTGCCCTTTCTCAGGGCAAAGAAATGAAGATGAAGGTGGAGCCTGAATGTCAAAGCCAAACACTTCCCTAGAATGCTCTCCACTTCAAAATCATCTAAATATTTCCTGAAGCCCTGGAGCCAAGAAAATAGGGGTTCTTAAAATCTCTTTTTTTGAGGTGTTAAAATGTTATTCCAAATATGAATTCTGCAGGCAATTTATACATAATAGTCTTATTTGTACTCTTTTACAACTTAAAAATCTTTGCAAACTACTTTCTTATGCAGTCTTCCTCAGGAAGCAGTTTGCTTAAGAAAGCAGTTGATGAAAGTTGTAAAGTGACTGAGGAAAATCATTTACCTGCAAAATAAAATATTGATCAAATGGTTAGGACTTGGAGTGAGCTCTCACATAAAAGAAAAAATTAAATGCAAAGATGTAAAGGCACCCAAGTGAAGAGAGGTCGCGGAATAGAATTAATTACCAAGACGCTATTTTCTTCTGAAGAGCCAAAGTGCTTTGCCTGGTATCGCTCTCCTGTTCCTGCTGTGTGAGAAAAATCAATGATAAGACCTGGAATTTACAAAAAAATTAACTCAGCAGAAGCTGGGGGAAATGAGACGTGTGAAAACGATCCCTTAAGTTACAGTGGAAACAACTTCTTCCCCTAGGATTGCCTTTTCCCTTCTTTTCTGCTTTTCCCTTTCCTTTTGTTTCATCAGGGTATTGAATATCCCAGGCTTGGGCTATGTAAAAAAGGATGGTGTTGAACTTCTGATCTTTCTGCAGCCTCCTCCAGAGTACTGGGATTACAGGCATGTGCCATCACCTCTCCTTTTTGTGATGCTAGAGAATGGAGCCCAGGGCTTCAGGCAACTGAGGAGATACTCTACAAATTGAACTACATCCTCCGCCATCTTGGCGAACTTTAAAATAAGAGTTAAGCGGGAAAATACTGAAATATCTTAAAACCAAATCTAGTGATAATGCTTAGAACTCGTATGAAACGATCTAAGTTTTATCATATATGAGGGGTTTTGGTTTGTTTTGCTTTGCTTTGCTTTGCTTTTAAGTCCTGTTGTTGGGTTAGTGCATCTGAAGTACAGGGTACCAGAACAGGAAACGCCAGTGCTCACCAAAAGACATGTCTCTTCTGCTTTACCTGAGCATAAAACTCCTTCCCAGTCATTGTTAGGAAGGCAGCTCGGGATGTATGCTATTACCACCTGTAAACCCACTCATACGCTAGAGACATTGCATTCTCAAGCACCTTTCATTGTTTAGCTGAAAACAGGATTTTTCCATGAAGGGCTCCAAGTCCCTGAAAGATGACAGAACTCAGTGTGAGTCCCCGAATCTCTGCAAAGAAAGCTGCCAATCTGCCTGGAGTAGGACACAAGCAAGATGTGAACCTTCTGTTGTGTTATCAATCTCAAGTTTAGAGGTTATTTCTTACAGTTACTGTGATGAGTACATGCTTATAGAAATTGCATCTGACTTGCACTAGTCTAAGATATGCTGAGTTGGGAAAACTTGAAACAGGGTCCAAGGAGTCCAAATTCTCCAAATGATTCTGGGCTCACTGGAACTTGAGAAGCATGCTGGCTTAGCATTTGATTTCATTAGCAGTGTCTCTACAAACATGTTAAGATGAACTGTTCAAAAATGGAGTTTTTAGGTTCATATATTCTTTTTTACCTAATTGTTTATTTTAGAGGATTATAAGTACATAATTTCCACTTCCCTTTAACCCCTCCGAACCCTCCCATATTTACTCCTTGTTCTCTTTCAAATTAATAGCCTTTTCTATAGAGTTTTAAATGTGACTATAGAAGAATAAATTTGAAGTAATGTTGTTTTCAAATTCAGAGTCATATTTTAAATCATGTTGGTTAAAGTATGCCCAGACCATGTGCCGCTAGACAAGGGTCAACAAGACGGTCCCATTTCCTGCTTCCATGGATCTCTCTATCTACCAAGTTAGAACAGGCAGGTAGCAAATAAAAATATCTGGTGTTCTGAAAAAAATATAAAACTATTTAACCAAGATATTGTAGATTTAGGGAAAACATCCCAATAGAAGCATAAAGATGAATTAGCCTGTTGGAAGGGAAAAGGGAAACAATGGGAAAAAAACATTGACTTAAGTTGGTGTGGATAAGATCAAAAGCTGCAAGAGAAGGTGGGCCATGACATTGACATGGGTGTCAATATTGACTGTAGCTCAAGAAAAGAACATGGTCCAGATGGGAGGAGAGGGGCGGGAACCAGCATGAGAAGTCTGGCAGAGAAGGAATATTGAAGAAGGTTAAAGAGAATACACTCCCCCCAATTTCCTGGAAAGTTACTCCAGAGGTATTGCTAAGCGTTACTGGATGGGTCATGGGCAGAGGAAACCAGTCAATAGATTAGTCTTGCAGAAATCTCATGCTAAATTAACCCATCCATTAATGTGTCCTCTAAGTAATCATTTATTTAGCCCCACACAAAAGAGTTAGGGTAAAATGGTGGCAAGTCAGCCATGATCTCCTTCCTTGTAAACAAGATAGCGATATAGAAATGATAGGTGGTTGTGTGATGTTTTTTACTCTTTTGGCTTTTTAAGGGGCCTACCTCCCAGCTCCCAAATAAATTACATGCAGAGGTTTATTCTTAGTTATGAATGCTTAGTTATGAAGGCCTTAGCTTGACTTATTTCTTGCCAGATCTTCTAAACTTAAATTATCCCAACTATCTTTTGCCTCTGGGCTTTTTCCTTTACTTACTTCTGTATACATTACTTTCACTTTTATTCTGTGGCTGGCCAGGTAGCTGACCTCTGATGTCCTCCTCCCTCTTGTTCTCTTGCTGCTCGCGTCCTCCTTTCTCCTATTTATACTCTGCCTGCCAGCCCCGCCTATCCTTGCTCCTGCCTCACTATTGGCCGTTCAACTCTTTATTAGGACCATCAGGTGTTTTAGGCAGGCAAAGAATCACAGATTCACAGAGTTAAACAAACGCAGCATAAACAAAAGTCACACACCTTAAAATAATATTCCCTAACAATAGGTAGACAGACAGATAGTAGATAGATAGATAGACAGACAGATAGAAAATAGTATCAGACATCGAGAAATGAGAAGTCCAAGATTACAGAATGCTCTGTTTTCTGGCTTGCATTGGTGTAGGAGGGCCTTCTTTCTATATGTTGCTCTCATTGGCTGAATAAAGAAAACTGCCTTGGCCTTTTGATAGGGCAGCCCTTAGGTGGGCGGAGTAGACAGTACAGAATGCTGGGAGAAAGAAGGCAGGCAGAGATAGGTGCCATGAAGCCAGCCGCCAGGTAAGACATGCTGAATCTTTCCTGGTAAGCCATGACCTCGTGATGACATACAGATTATTAGAAATGGGTTAGAATCAAGATGTAAGAGTTAGCCAGTAAGAGGCTAGAGCTAATGGCCAGGCAGTAATTTAATTAATACAGGTTTTCATGTGGTTATTTCAGGGCTTAAGCTAGCTGGGCGGCAGGACACAGCTTGCCGGCTGCACTTCCTACAACATTGCATGATGGATGAGACTTTTTTAAAATACAGGAATAGGAGCTGGAGAAATGGTCCAGTGGGTAAGAGCACTGGATGTTCTGCAGATGACCCAGGTTCCATTCCCAGCATCTACATGGTGGCTCACAACTGTCAGTTCTAGGGGATCTGAACCTTCTTCTGGTCTCCTTAGGCATCAGATATGCACATGGTACATAGACATGTCTGTAGGCAAAACACCTATACACATTAAACTAAATAATTAATTTTAAAACAGAAATAAAAATAAGTTGTAAGAGATAATGGGCTCAATATTGACCTTATGGTACCCAATTTCAAGACTTATTATAAAGACACAGTAATTGGAACAGCATAGTATTAGCATAAAGGTACAAAAGAAATCAATGGAACAGAACAGAAAGTCTAAAAATATCTGCATATGTATATGGTTCACTGAATTTTCACAAAGATATAAAGCAATACAATTAAGTAAATATAATTTTTTCAGCAAATTATTCAGGACTATTGGATAACTATATGCAAAACAGTTGATATATTACATAAAAATGAACTCAAAATGGATTTTAGATCTGATTAGAAAACTAAAAAATGTAACAATAATTGAAGTAAGCATTGAAGAAAGTGTCAATGACCTTAGAGAAATTTTAGATTTAATATAATACAAACTAAACAAAACCACCCTATAGTTAGTAAATGAAAATGGGCTGGGACTACAGTTGAGTGATGGAACACTTGACTAACTTGTGAGATCATGGAGCTGAATTCCCAGCATTATAAACAAGTGATTTTTTTTTAAAAAAGGCAAATGTAAATAAAGTAGAAACATTGGGATTCATCAAAATTAAGAACTTTGAGGAATGTGGAGATAGCTTAATGGGTAAAGATATTTACTGCCACTCCTGAAAACATGAGTTCAATCTCCAGGATCTACATGGTGCCAGAGAGAGTTGACTCCCCCAAGATGCCCTCTGACCTCTACATGTATGCCTTATCCTGTGCATGCACCTGTACACGTGTACACACACACACTCACACACACACAATAAAATATTTCTTAAGTTTTAAAACCAATACTAAGAAAACAATTATATTTTGATATGGTCAAAAGATTTGAGAAATTACTTCACCAGAGACGATATAATGATAAATAATCATATAGGATGTGCAGTATCAGCAATCGTTAGGGAGACTGCACACCTCATGAAATGTCTAAGAGTTAAAGTTCTACCACAGCAATTGTTAAAGAGGATTGTACAGTTAATGAAACTCTTACCTTCTACTTACACTTCTGGTGGGAATGTAACATGCTAATAATTCATTTGGAAAATGATTTGGCTATTTCTTAGGAAGTTTCACAACATTACAATATGATCCATCTATCAGCTGCTAAGTATTTACATAGAAATATGAAAATGCACATCTATATAAAGCCTTGTATATATTGATGTGCATTTTCATACACACACATACATAATATCTGTTTTTAATAGTCCCAACCTGAACTCTAATGATCATTCATTAATACATTCTAGCACAACCATTTGCAGAGTGCTATGTGACAGCAAAGGGAATAAGCTATTCATATATACAACAAGGGATTTCAAAATTACTGAACTAAGTGAAAAAGTTATTAAAAAGATAAACCTTATGAGTTTATTATTTATGTTTTTATGGACTGGGGAGATGACTCAGTGTTAAGAGTGCTTGCTGTTTTTGCAGATGACCAGAGTTTAGCTCCCAGCATCCATATTTGTTAACTCACAACTGCCTGCAACCCCAACCCCTGTGGATCCAACAGCCTCTCCTGGCCTCCACCAGTACCCACATACACATGCATGCATACACACAGGCACACATACATAGATAAACAGAGTTCTAGAAATTTTCAATTCTCTATACTTGTAGGAAGCAGGTAGATTGTCATTTGGGAACTTGGTGGGTATAGTTAAAGTGCATAGGGGAGCGGCTAGAAAGGAACACAAGGGACCTTTGGGGATTGATGAACATTAACTGGATGATGCCATGCTTTCACGGATGCTGACATTTGTAAACTTTTCTCAGGCTATGCATTTTATTTTTGTAACTTCTATGATTTTCATCAATCTATTGTTACCTTAAATGTGAAACTATAATGTCTCTACCATAAAAAGACACCTCTGAGAACAGCAGATGAGAAAAGGCAACAGTCCAAACCAAACTTCTCGAAATGGGAACAGAATTTCTTGACGCTAAAACTTATCTGAAATGTAAGACTCATTGGATATATTCAGCCTTAAATTGGACCCAGCTGAAGAGTGATTTTGTGACCCAGAAGATAGATCAAAGGGACTGGTTCCCCCAAACTGCGTTTCCCAACCAGGTTGTTGTGGTTGACCTCAGCGAGAATAATTTCAGTGGATCAGGGAGAAGCTAGAGCACATGGAAAGGAAAGGTGAGTGAGAAAAGAGAAAGTAAAGAGAACATATTTAGACAATCTATCAAATGCTTGCCCGGGGAGTGGAGGTTTAAATTAGAGTGTGTGGAAGAAGCAGAGAATTTTATTTCTGCTTTTTTTTTTTGAAAATGTCCATATCCACAGAAAAGTTATAATGATGATTCCTTAACACACTCACCCCAGATACATCCAGTTCTTCTTACAACCTAGAGAGACACTTTCCCCATAGCATCCAAAGTAGATCACTGGGCATTTCACACCTCAACTAATGAGCACATGCGTCTCAAGAACAAGAGCATCCCCCCTTGTGTGTGTGTACACATGTGTGCACATCTTTGTGTGTATATGGATATGGATGCATGTATGTACAAGTGTACATGGAGACCAGAGAACAACTTTGGTGTTGTCCAGGCACCTTCCTNCCCTTCCTTCCTTCCTTCCTTTCTTTTTGTTTTAGAAATGAAATTTTTAGTAATAGCTCACTGACCTAGAACTTGTCAGTTAGGACGGGCTACATGGCTGCTGAGACCCTGCCTCCAGCTCTCCAGTACTAGGATTAAAGGTGCATGACATCATCCCCAGGAATTGAACTCAGGGTCTCACGCTTGTATGACATTGTATGACAAGTGCTTTACTGACTAAACTATTTTCCCCAAAGACAAGAGCATTCTGTTTCTGATGTAAGGCAATCAATATGAATTCAATTGCTTCATTCAACATATAAAAATATACATTTCTCCAATTGGCATAAAAATCTCTTATAAGTACTTTTCCTTTGAGACAAGATCCAATCAAAGTTAACACATTGTATTTGACAGTTAAGAGTCTTTAGCTTTCACCATGCTTCTTTCCCTTTTGTGCACATTCAACCCTTTGAAGAATATTAGATAGTGTCCAGGAGAATATTCCACAGTCTGAGGTTACAGGACCATTTTCCTGTCATAAGTTTCAGGCCAGTCATTTCTTTCAAGACACCATAAATGTGTTTCTTCAAAGCTTTGATTATCCATTAGGAAGCATCAACTGTCAGGCTGTTCCACTACGGAGGGAGCTAAGCCTGACTATTTGGTTACTGCCATTTCTCAGAAAGAGTGGAGAAATGTATTAAAGAGTAAATAGAGTCAGAAGATGATGCTGGAAGAGAAAGCATAGTAAATAGAGGGAGCAGTGCAGAGAATAGATGGAGAACAAAGGAAGGATTAGCCCCAGCCAGAAAGAGAGATAACGCTTACATTAAGTCCGAAGGAAAAAGGGAAACCCGCTGCAGATGCATGAAGCTAATCCATCTCCTGCAACTGCTGTGAAGAAGAGCGGGGAGATGGACTGCCAGGAGCTGTCATGGACCAACGCAAGTGGAAGACTGTGGGAGTGCCGACCTAGAAGCAGAGACTGTGCACAGTGGCTTAGTCAAGGGGACAATGAGACAAGAGGGTTGAGGAGGGAGGCAGCAGGAGAGATGGGATTCAAGCTGCTGGATGGAGGGAAAGTAGAACTATGGGTGAGGACGGAGAATCTGGTGCCAAAATGGTCAACTCGCAGACGCAGGGGAGAATAAGGCAAGAACAAACACCAGAGGGCAAGAATGAAGAAACGCTTCCGGAAAAGGAGGAAGCAGATACTGACTTGATCTGGGGACCAGATGACTGAAACAGAAAAGACACTAACAGGTGACATGAGCATCTTGGAACCTGTTACCCAGTGTATTCTAGGTGGGGTGGAGAATTAAAAAAGAACACAGGCATCTGCTCCCAGCTGATCCCAGCTTCTCTCACTCACGCTTTTCCTTAGCATAAATGATACAATAACTCTGGAGACAGTTACACTCCTCAACACACAACTGACCAATGGAGTTTCGGCTTAAAATAGTTGAATTACAATCTGTGTAGAATTCCAGCTGCAGTGGGCCTTCTTTATCCTTTTGGGGCGTTTTTAGGATTTACAAGGAAAATTTCATTAGAAAAATTTTTTCCTTATAGATGATCTTTTCTAATCCCTTACCTGGCATCTGTGTGTTATCACAGAAACTCGAGTTAGTGATGATTGGATGGTCCTGAAGAAACTAGATTAGATCAGCGAGGGGTTTTGGACTTCACTAGTTTTTTTAATTGTTGGCCTCTTGGGAAATTTGGTGAAAATATGGCTCATTTTTCCAGGAGAATGAACATTTGCAGGACCCTACACAATACTGCATTCAATTTCAAGGTGCCTCACAGACTGCCGCTTAATATCCCCTGAATTTGATTACCATGGGTACCCTTTAAGTCCGATATATTATGACTATTTCAACAAAGTCGCTTGGCTTGTTATCAAACATTTCTTTAAAAACTTTGCCGTAATCTTTCCCCCAAAACTTGTCTCTGATATCTATTTTACATACTGAGTGAAATCTGAAGCAGCCATATGAATTTCCCCTATGCCTAGGATGTAATTTCTCTCTCCTACTTGGGTTTGCCGCCATCATAGCCCCTGAGAGCTTTGTACTGTTTACCAGACAGATTTTATTTTAAAAAGGATCAGCAGCAGCTGAGGCTGACATCCACTCTGTCAACTGGCAACAGCCCAACCCTGCAGCTGAAGTGTGATAAAGGACATCAGAGACACTTGCCATTCAGCCAGCTCAGCGCGGCCTGGGAATCCCAAGTCAGAGGGAGGTGCTTGGGCACAGAAGGCAGAGCAGAGACTGATGGATTGAGGAGAGAGTGTCTGCCAAGCACACCTGTGCTCACAGTCCCTAGAGCCTTGGAGATGACAAGACTAGAAAGAAACCTGGGAGAGAAACGAGGAAAGAGAGAAAAGAAATACTCCACTTCTCCAAGCAAGCAAGTGAGCAGGCAGCACACATACACAGTTTAAAATTGTGTGTGGAGATAGCATGCTTTTCCCCCCCTTGGTCTTAAAGTCAATACCTGTTAAAATATTAGAGATGCTGGAGAGATGGCTCAGTGGTTAAGAGCACTGGTCTTGTAGAGGACCTGGGTTCAGTTCCCAAGCTCCACCTGGTGGCTCATGACTATCTGAAATTCCAGGTCCAAGAGATCCAGGGAATTCAGTGCCTTCTTCTGACTTCCATGGACATCAGGCATGCATGTGATGCAATACATATCATATGCATAAAACAAAATAAGTAAATCTTTATTTAAACAAAGCAAAACAAAAACCTACAAAAGCGTCAGGTCAGTCAGTAGAGTGCTTGTTCTGTATTCATGAGAACTTGAGTTCATTGACTTCAGGGGAGTCTTAGGGTTTCTATTGCTGTGAAGAGACACTGTGACCACTGCAACTGTTATAAAGGAAAACATTTAATTGGGGCTGGCTTACAGTTTCAGAGGGTTAGCCCATCATCATCATGGTGCAACCTGGTGGTGTCCATGCAGACACGGTGCTGGAGAAGTAGCCAAATGTCCTACATTTTGACTTGCAGGCACAAGGGAGTGGTCTCAGACACTGGCCGTGACTTGAGCATATATGAGATCTCAAAACCTGTCTCCAATGTGACATACTTTCTCCAACACGACCACACCTATTCCAGCAAGGCCACACCTCTAACAGTACCACTCCCTTTGGGGGCCATTTTCTTTCAAACAACCACAAGAGGGGAAAAAAGCCGGGCGTGGTGGTCTGTCCTTGTAATTCCAGCCCAGGGGTGTGGAAACAGGCCGGACCCCAGGGCTTGCTGACCACCCAGCCTAGCCTCCTTTGTAAGTTTCAGGTTAGTAAGAAACGGACTCAGCAAACGAGGTAGACAGGGCCTGAACATCAGCTCTCAAGGTTCTTCTCTCCCCTATATGGGCACACATGCACACACACACTTGTGATCACATGTATATATAAACAGACACATCTCTTTACAGGGGGCAGAGGAGAGGGAGAGAGTCTGTTCTGGTAAGATGTCTCAGCGTGTAAAGGTACTTTTTGCCAAGCCGAATGTCCTGAGTTCGATCCCCAGAACATGCATGGTTAAGGAGAGACGGTCTGGCAGGCGGTCTTCTGACCTCCACAGTGTGCTGGGGCAAGTGAGTAAAATCCTAATACATTTTTAGAAAATAAGTAGTTTACCCAGACCAGATCATTTCCTCCTGCTTCCCCTTGCGGTAGAGAAGAAGCAGCCTTTGCCCTATTTCTACTCACGCCTTCTCTTTGTCTACGCCAATTCATCAGCTCCCACATCTAACCACACTCCATCAAATTCCTCAAAGGGTAATACAAAAATTGTGTATGTTTTACTTATTGTCTTGGTTTTTAATCTGTTGCCCCAGAGGATTTTAAATATTTACAACGAAATCTGAAATACAGACAGACTAGTAAGAAACCAGCCACTAGGTGGATTATAGCTTTGTCATGGAAACTTACGCTTAATAAAATTACTGCAATTGATTCCAAAACATAGGTCCAAGCATCCTTGAAGCTGAGATTTCAAAAAAAAAAAAGGCATAGGATGACTGTAATGGTTATTGTCTTCATTACCTGAGGAATTAATTATATCAACTTAAGGGATTTTTTTTTTTTGCTGTTATTGGGTTTTAAAACGAGTTTATCTGTCATGGAGATAGTCAGCTAATACAGAACATTTACATCTTCAGTTTATTTGAAATGTGTAGATATTTTTATATGCAGCTTTTCCAAATATGAATATCAAAAGAGGAAACACCAAGTTGTGGTCTTGTTGCGGGTTCCTTGGGGTAGCGTGGGGTGTGCTGTGTGTTTTCTCTGTTACTTATTATGGGAATAGAGTGTAGGCCAGGGAAATTCATCTTTGGCCATGCTTCCCTGAAAATTCTTCTCATTATCAGCTGCCTCAGGTGAGTAACGAGCAGCCAAGGAAGGTAACCTGAGAGCTAAAACTTACATCTTCCACATGGTTGATGGGTGATAAACATGCTCCAGGAACCTTCTGCTGTTGGCTGAGATGTTCTCATAAAACTGAAGGACTCTGTTTATATTCTTGCCTCAATGGAGGACTTTTCTCCGTTTGAACCCTAGGCAGGATCTGGGTGCACATGGATATTATCCAACCTTTCTCAGGAAGCAGCTGCAGCTAAACACAATATTGGAATTTTAAATTAGAAGACTGTGGGCTGGCGAGAGGGCTCAGTAGGTAAAGGCACCTGCTGCCAAGCATCACTCACCACTTGTGTGTGGTTCCTGACCTACGTGGTGGAAGGAACAAATAGACTTTCCAAAGTTGTTCTCTGATCTCCACATAAGTGCTATGGCACGTGTGTACACACACATGCGTGTGCAACACACATACAATTTTTAATTTTTTTAAAAAAGATGAAAGTCATTTAGTATGAAAGCTAGAGTGGAAGGAGATGTCCCTGGTGACTGTTTTGAACTTGACACGATTGATCCTAGGGTTTTCCTTTTGATAATAATCAATGGGATTATTTGCTTTATAGAATGTGAATACAAAGAACAAGACTTCCTCGATCAAAGAAAATGATGTTTATCTTTCTGTTCAGCATGGGAACAGAGATGCATCCAGCTTATCTTAAAATGTACTTGCACCAATATCTTTGGCATGAATTCTGAGGAGTGAGAAAGGATTATAAATTTGCCACGAGGAAGGCAGAGTGCACCTCGTATCTGTTCTACAGACACGTTTCATGGTGCTAAAGAAGTTAGGGTAGCATCGGGCTGCAGTCAAGACAGAGCGGTACAAACCGTGAGGAGCACCAGTTGTTACAAGAGGAGATGTGCACTCCAGCTCTGCAGATGATCAAAGTGGAATACTTTCCTTTAGATTCTAAGGCCACCCAAATATGAAGTAAGTCCACATGAATTAAATCTCTCCGAACAAGAAATTCCTTTGGTCTGTGTCCAATTTATGATTTATCCTCTGGGGATTTGCTTATCTTGTAACTCAATAAATAGACAGACAGGTTTTAAAAAGAATATGGTCATGCTGTCATTCTTCTTAGTTTCAGGATTTAAAAACCCAAACCAATCAATGGTGATATCATTCTGTAATAAAAGGAGTATAATAATAGAAGCCCAGAACTGGAGGGTCATACAGACTAGAAAAAGAAATCTGAAGATGTTTTGACCTGGGAAGAGAGAGCGTCAGTGGGTGGAGAGAGGAAGGGAGGGAGAGAGGGAGGGAGGGGGA
>LOEQ01002030.1:47913-62293 GCA_001685075.1 Bramus lutescens | reverse complement strand
GCCCCACCGAACCGTTTCCACAGGTGCCACTCTATGTCTCCTTCAGCCAGCTTCTCCGGGGACAGGATCTCTCAAGGGTGTCAACATTCTCTGGGCACTCACACTTCTTCAGATTTTGTGATTCTGAGGTGTGACCGATCTGCCTTGGGGTGTGGTGTGGGTTCCTTTTCTGGGTGCTGTGTGTGTGAAAAAACAGCTGACAACTTTAGCTTAAGGAAGGAAGAGTTTGAGTTGACTCAGCCTGCGTAAACCGTCACCTTGGAGGGAAACTCACAGCAACAAGAGGGAAATAAGGGAGCTGCTCACGTGGGGAATGTAGTCAGAAAGCAGTAGGAGGAAGAATGCTCGTATTCAGCTTGTGTTCACCTTTTGTGCAGTCTGGGATACCATCCCATGGGATGATGCTCCCCACAATTCAGGAAGAGTCTTCCCTCTTTAGCTAAACTTTTTTGGTGTCTCATAGACACACCCAGAAGCGTTTCCATGGTGATTCTAATTCCAGTCAAATGAACAAAGTTAACCATTAAAAACAGGTTGTGACAGGGGTTGGGGCGTGGCACGTCGAGTCATCACGTTAGCTGAGCAGCCAATGCTGCAGGTCTTGTCAATACTCCTCCCTGATTCCTAAAAACGGGGATAATCATGTATAATGCAGTGTGCTCGCGAAGGTTAATTAGGATAATACATAGAAAGTTCTTTGTAAGTGCTCTACACTCCAAAAGCCATCAGCTGCTGCAATAGCAACAGTTCTAAGAGTAGCAAGCAGGATGTTTTGCAGGCCAGCACAGCTATTCTCTGTCACATACCAAGGGTGCCTAGCTTTCCTATTACAAAGCGAACCTGTGTTGTAGATTTCTAAGTCTTGAGTTTATCCAAAGCAATTTTCGAACCTATTTCTATTTTCAGTCTGTGTCGCCTTCAGGGGTGACATGTTTCATTTCTTTACTGCTTGCCTTGTCGAGTAGTAATTTGTTGTATTTGTCCTAAAACCACCCCTTTCCAGCTCAAGACAGCTTCTTGGTTCTACTTCAGCAGCCTCGGAGACCATCACCGCAAGGACCTGCTCACGTTCCTGAATCTGAGTGAACGGAACATTTGTACAGGCTCGGGGCTTTCTTCTGTGTTGCATTCCAAATCATGTATTTCCCTGTGTCCATTCCATTCACAGACAAGCTCCAAGTCTTTTACCTTTATGAAAGCATCAGCGTCAGATCACGACTTCGCAGCTTTCCCAGGAGCTGCTGCCTGGGGTGACAATGCTGAGGTGCTGTGGGGAGTGGCACAGTGCCATCACCAACTCCAGACCTTATTTCCGCAACGTGTCCCCTCTCACAGGGGATGTGAACCCCTGTCTATTTCAATAACACAACAAGATATTTTATTCTCCCTCCAGAGTTGCTCCGATCCAAGCCAGAATCAGGAAGGCAAGTGTCTACTGGTTCACAATTTAGTTAATACGCATTTGCTGTGTGTGTGTCTGTGTACACATGTGCGAATAGAGGCCAGAAGTTGATGCTTGGTACCTTTTTTTTTAAAAAAATCCCTTTATTCTTTTGATAAAGAGCGTAATTAGGAACATTTGAAAAGTAATTTCCCTCTAAATAAAACCAATTTAGGCTCTTCCTCAGGTTTTACCAACTGAGATAATCATATTAGCCCAAACTCTGATGCTATTGTGATGTGAGCCACACACGTGACAATTGTGTATCTTCCTCCTATAGAGTCAACTCCCAATTATCTGCGCATATGCAGGGGTGCGGTGGTGCAGATAATTCAAAACCACAAATAATACAAATGCCGTTTCTGCTTGGCTTGAGAACACATTATGCAAATGTGGGGGAGCAAATTTACCTTTTTTATTACATTTTGCTTGGATTCATATTAAAAAATTGTTTGCATTCTCCATGATAGTATATATATCTACAGGGGAAAAGGGGCCAAGGATGGCATCCCTAGAGCTCAAGAGAATCATAGTAATTTAGCATTCAAAGGAACCTTGGAGATTACCATGCAAATTCCTCCTTCATTTTCTAAGAGGAGGTAACCTAGACCCGGAGAGGTTGTGTGGCTTAAAGGACATCCCAGAGTATATGTGGCAAAGCCAGGACCAGAGCCAGGTCTCAGATTCCCCTTTTCCAAGGACAGAAAAACACTGCTAATTAGAAGCCCGACTGGGTGTGCTGGCCCTGCCAGGAAAGTCTTATTTCCTCCAAAGGATGAAGTCACAGCCACTGTAACTTTGGTAGGCACAGAGCTTTCTAATCAGGCTGCTTCCCATCCTCAGGGGCTGTTTCTCCAAAGTGGCCCTGCTGTTGGGTATGAATTGTTTGTCTTCAAGAGCTCCCAAAGATGTCCATTTGAGTTCTGTGGGGGGGGGCCCATGGAACTTCTGGGAGTCCATAAACACTGGGATTGGTAAGCCTGTGCCTCAAGGAGTGGGGCACATGTAGACACTCTGCTCCGAGTCAGGTACAGCACGTCAAACTGGTGAGCAGCCTGGGCCAGGTTGGTTGACCTTGAAGTAACAGCTAAAAAGCAAAGTAGAGAGGTAAGTTCACCTCTCTGGGAAGTACAGCAGAGAGGTTGGAGGGAAGACATCTGTCATCAGTTCCCGGATGTTGGGGAACAGGATGGCTGCAGGGGGCAGTATACTCAGCTGCTACACTTTGGATCAACTTCTACAGCAGTCCAGGATGAACCTGGAAACATTAGCAGGTAATGTTTTGTAGCCTGGAACTGGCTGATAGTTGGTTGAGGATTTTTGTGTGGGCAGGTGTTCCCAGTGTCCTGCACCATCCTGGAGCAATGCCATGAGCATGCTCAAACATCAGAGGGACACAGATCCTAGCAAAGCATTGGAAACTGGGACTGTAACTCAAAAGTTGGGAAACTGTCCTAGGACGGTACATAGGAAGGGTTTGCTCCAATGATCCACATCTATCAATGCCACTCACCTTCCCTGCACACTGTTACTTCTGTCGCAATGAAGGTAAATATTTATCTTTCAATGTAGTTACTTAATGGAGAAAAGATGTTCCTCTTAATCAGAGACTGATTTTATTAATGCTTGTTAATTGTTTGTAGGCAAAGCCTGTTTGTCTGCGGATAGCAACATCTACTCCGTACTACTAGGGTTATCAGTACTTTATATAACAATTCAGTTGGTTACTAACAGTCACACTTAACAATATAAATCTAGTTTATGAAATGATAACATTGGTAGATTGACTTGCCCAAAATGAGAGCACTCTGTTGTTTCCAGGGCTCAGAGAAATAAATTCACTTATCCCCACGGTGCAACAGAAACTCAAAGCCAATTCTTATTCGTTTCTAAACTTTGTGGCTCTCCCTCCAAAATCTTGGGAGGAAAGATTAGATGGCTTATGATAAGACAAAGGACTGATAAGATAAAGGGAAAATTAAACTCAGACTTGGAGTTGAGTAAAATGCTTGGTGCATGGAGGGCACAGCTATGCCACAGTGCATGAATATTCCAAGGCTGGGGAGATAGCTCAGTGATGGGATGCTTGCTAGCATACATGAAAATCCGCATAAGATCCTTAGCCCTGACTATATAGAGCATAGTGTTACACACCCACAGCTTCAACATTTGAGAGGTGGAGGCAGGAGGATCAGAAAATCAATGTCATGGTTGATTATGTAGGGAGTTCAAGACCAGCGTCTTAGTTAGGATTTCTATTGCTGTGAAGAGACGCCATGACCACAACAGCTCTTACAAAGGAAAACATTTAATTGGGCCTGGCTTACAGTTTCAGAAGCTTCGGGTGCATTATCTTCATGGCAGCATGTAGACAGACATGGTTTGGGAGAGGGAACTAAGAGTTCTACATCTTGATCCACAGGCAGTAGCTGTCTCACTGGGTGTGGCTTGAGCATATATGAGACCTCAAAGCCCTCCTCCACAGCGACACACTTCCAACAAGGCCATACCTCCTAATAGTGCCACTCCCAATGGCCAAGCATTCAAACACATGAGTCCTTAAGGGGCCATATCTATTCAAACCACCACAGTCAACCTGGGCTACTTAAGTCTCTTTCTCAAAAATAAGCAACCAAAAACAAGTGTATGAGTTAGGTTATACCTGAATCTGGATTGAGGTAATTGACCAGCACAGAACATTTTGAACAGGTAAGTGCCTACATAAGGCAGTTTAAGGAATATTGGCAAGCATCCAAAATTCAATTTCTTGAGCCCTTCTTAGAACACTGAATCAGAAACCCTGATAGTAGATATAGCTTTAAGTCCTTCAAGTAATTGTGATACACACTGAATTTCAAGATCCCTTGGCTCAGACCAGAGAGAGAATCGAAAAGCTTT
The DNA here is from genome assembly GCA_001685075.1 of Bramus lutescens. Taxonomy (NCBI): domain Eukaryota; kingdom Metazoa; phylum Chordata; class Mammalia; order Rodentia; family Cricetidae; genus Bramus; species Bramus lutescens. Next base: position 57,954 of record LOEQ01002030.1, on the reverse strand, counting down.
TTCTGGAAAGGATTGGTAGATTTTTGTACCCCAATATTAACTCTCTCTGCCCATGCAGTAAACCAATTAAGCTGAATAAAATCCCAGGCTTTAAACTGAGCAAAACATTCTCAAGTGATCACAGGGGAAGAGGAGAAACCATGGGGGAGAACCACATGGAAGGTTGGGAGACCACACCTCAAACAACCTGTAGGTATAGTCTGGGGCATCCCAGGGGAAGTAGCTGACCCCCCTCCCATTTTCTTTGGGATGGGTCTGGAGAGAGCAGCTCCATGGGAGGGGCCGCCCCTTGGTGCACTGAGGGTGGGGTTTGGAGAGGGTAGCTCCAATGGAGATCCCCAACAAGGATCAGATAGTAAATACTTTAGGCTTAGAGCAGTGGCTTATGAACTTTCCTAATGCTGAAAAAATGTATTACAATTCCTCATGTTGTGGTAACTCCCCCAACCATAAATTATTTTTGACACTATGTTGTAACTGTAATTTTGCTGTTGTTATGAATCATAATGTAAATATCTGTGTTTTCTGCTAGTCTTAGGTACCCCTGTGAAAAGGTTGTCCAACCCCCAAAGGTGCATGACCCACGGGTTGTGAAACACTGGTTTAGAAGGCCAGATGGGCTTCATGAAGATTTGTGAGCTCAGCCAGGCAGTGGTGGCACACACCTTTAATCCCAGCACTCGGGAGGCAGAGGCAGGAGGATCTCTGTGAGTTTGAGGCCAGCCTGGTCTACATCAGCTAGTTGCAGGATAGGCTCCAAAGCTACAGTTAAACCCCGTCTCAAAAAAAAAAAAGAAAAAGAAAAAGAAAACAAAACAACAAAAAAATATTTGTCATCTCCCCATAGTGGTGTGAAAGCATCGATAGGTAACATGTGAATGAATGGCTGAAGCTGGGGTCCAGTAAAACTACTTGAACTGATTGATGAGGGCTCACATGCCTAATGGTATTAACATGCAACAGTACCGAGAACCTATAGAATACATTCATGTAAGTAAAACTGGTCTTCCAAAGTATGGTGGTTAGTCCTAATTGTCTACACAATAGAAAGCAGGGATGGATCTCCCTGCTCACCCAGCACAGGGCTTGCTCTAGCTAGATGCCTGTTGCCTGACTCCCTCTGGTTTGGCGTTTTCCACTCTGATAGTCAGGTTAAATCTTTTCTTGGTACAGGTTATTTGAGGGGTGGTACTCTGGCAAGAGCTCCCTTTCCTTAGGTCTGTAGACTTGTACTTATTCCTTCTTTAGTCCTCCTCCTTCATCCCATTTTGTGTCATTTAGTGCCTTACAAATCCTGCTTAACCAGCAGGACAGGCACCCTCTATTCTGCTATGATTTCAAACTCCTTCATTCGTTTTCCCTCTTTTTCCTTTGATTGTTTCCTAATTTGTTGATGGTGGGAGTTTGTATTCAGTTACTCTTCAGTGTTATTGGTTTGGGGTGATCTCTGTGAGGAAACAGGGGTAGAACAGATCCTCTTCTCTGCTCTTAAAGTTGGAAATCTCTGGTGGCTCATTTGAACTTGGATATTCTCAAATTACCTTCTGTGAACTTTGTATCAATAAGTAACAATATTTTTCAAGTATCCCCATATCTTTGCCATATTAATGCATTAGCTTTGTTTTTGTTGTTGTTTATATTTTGTCTTTTATTTTTGAGGTTATAGTATAATTATGTCATTCCCCACTTCCATTTCCCCCCTCCAAATTCTGCCAAGCACCCCTCTTTGCTTGGCCTCTTTTTTTATTAATTGTTGCTACATGCACATATATATATATGTATGTGTGTGTGTTTTAAAATCTTGATGAGAAATTGAGATAGCACAATTTTAACTATATCTTTTGCAAATGGCACTGAGATATAGTAAACCTAAACTTAGTAATTAATTGAATGCATATCCTGTATACAACCATCTACAGACAAATTATTATAACCCCCATTTTGGAAACTACCTTAAAGGGCTCACCTTTCTGACGCCATCTGTAGTGCTGTATTTAGAGCGAGAGATTGCACACAGGTAGGCCTATTCATGTACAATAAAAGGTCCAGCTAAGGAGAATCACGGGAACTCTGGACACCAGTTTACTTTTTAAGAATCTCCTTCCAGGAAACCAGCAGAGGTGACAGAAAAGGAGGCGGGGACTTATCCTTCATTAAGCTTTCCTCTCAGGTCCCTGACTTCTCAGCTCTCAGATTTACGCAGCATGTGTCCCCTAAGCCATTCAAGGTGCTATATAATCTCTTTGACAGTGAAGATCTCATAAACATCATAGCATCCCAGCTGTCAGACACTCTGCTAAAAGGAAAAAACAAGACCCAGAAGTTAATCCAAATCTCTGGGCTGAAGTCACTGAGGGCTGTGGAAGGGGGTGCTTAAAAAAGAAAGTTCTGATGAGAAAGCTAAGTCCTTATTTTGAGAAATGGCCAGTTCTCCTCCACTGAGGATTCTTGTCTCTCTAGAAGCACAGAGATAAAGTACCAAAAACATTAAGGCCACACTTCAGCAAACTGCATCTCCCAGTGATGTAAACACTTAGCTCATGTGTGTAAATGTCCAGCTTCTTTCCCATGTATTAATCTCATATGGTGGCTTTTCTTCCTAGTTCATTACTTGCTTGTATTAGTGGCTAGACTGAGCAGTAATCTCAATCCAGAGAGGATGAATTGAGTAAATAAGTAAGATTCTTTTTTTTTAAGCCCTAATGACTATGCTGGTCTTTTAAAGGCTATTCATCTCAATGCTTTATTTTTTTATTTTATTTTTATTTTGGTTTTCAAAGACAGGGTTTCTCTGTGTATCCCTGGCAGTCCTGGAACTCACTTTGTCAACCAGTGTTTTGTCTCGAATTCAGAGATCTGCCTGCTTTGCCTCCCTAGTGCTGGGATTAAAGGTGTCAGCCACCACTGCCAGGTCACCTCAATGCTTTAAATGGGCCTTTAATGTTCTAAAATGTTTAAAAAGAAAACATTGAGAGCGACTTCCTTGAGAGCTGGGCTTATGGTCCTGAGTCTGCTTCTTTCTTCTTTGACATCAGATGAGATAGAAACACTCTGGCAGACTTTCTAGATGGAGGATTGAGGAGTTTATTCACATTCAGCTTCCATTTCTACACATCATTTCTATGGAGCTCAATGCCATAAAGTATTTCTACATATTTAAGAGACATCCAGCAATTTCATCAATAAGGATTCTTTTGTTATCACTTGACAAAGAAACAATACCCTGATAGACCAAGCCTACAATAGCTCCTAACAATCAAGTACTTTGGAAAATCACAAATTATAATAAGGCCCATTGCATTAAATAACCAATGTGTTGGGAAGTATTCAGAAATCTAGTGTTGTTGAGAATTAGTGAGTTATTACTCACTGAACATAGAAAAGTCAAACTGGTGCCTACATAGAGCCTGTACCCCTATGTGCTAGCATCTTTGGTATAGGAAGATACTCTGCATGCTACCAAAGGAGAAACATAAACACTAATCCAGCAAAGCCTTTGATCTACAATGGGGTCCTGCCTGCAAGATATGTTACTGCAATAGTGACACAAAGCTATGGGAGCAACCAACCAAAATCTACTCCATGAGACAGAACCCATACCTGATACTGCTTGGGTGACTGTGATGATTTGAAAGAAAATAGCCCTAAAAGGGAGTGGCACTAGTAGGAGGTGTAGCCTTGTTAGAGTAGGTGTGGTCTTGTTGAAGGAGTGTGTTACTATCTATGGGGACTGGCTTTGAAGTCTTTTTCTCAAGTTTCACCCAGCTTGACAGCCAGTTGACTTCCCATTGCCTGCAAGATATAGTAGTCTCAGTTCCAGCACCACATCTGCCAGCATGCTGCCATGCTTCTCTTGATGATCATAATGGACTGAACCTCTGAAACTGTAAGTGAGCCACCCTAAATTAAATGCTTTCTTTATAAGAGTTGCTGTGGTCATGGTGTCTCTTCACAGCAATAAAAACCCTAACTAAGACAGTGAGTAAGAACTAGAGAGTAGATATTCAGGGACCTAGGATAAACACAAATACTATTGTTCAGACAAAAAATGTAGCAATGAAATGGCTCCTAATGACATTCTTTATACTTATAGATTAGTGCCTTGCTCAGCCATCATCAGAGAAGCTTCCTTTCACAGCAGATAGGAACAAATAAAGAGACCCAGAGCTGGATAATATACAGAGAATAGGAGACCTTGGAGCACTCAGCCATAAACGGGATGTCTCCATCAGATCCCTCCAGTCAGGGCTCAGTAGGAGGCAGAAAGAGTCTAAGAGTCAGAGGGGAAGGAGGACACCAAAAAACAAAGCCCTCTAAATAAACAGGATCAACACACACATAAACTTACAGAGACTGAGGCATTGTGCACAGGCCTGCACCAGTCTGCACGGAATGGATCCTAGAGTGGATAGGAGAAGCCACCATCCTTAATGCAGAAGCTAACTACAGTTGATAACCACTTGCAAATGAAAATATAATTTTCTTCAAGTTAGTGTCACTGGGGAAGCAAACTACTCTTGAGGGAAGACTGCATGTTCAGCTGTAGACAGCCAACAGGAAACAAACTCAATGGCAGCTTTGGAGGCTCCTTGGCTCATAATGTTGTGCTGAACATTTTTTAAATCTTATTTTTAAATATATATTTTAATTTTAATTATTTTACTTTATTTTTATTTTTTATTAATTTAATTAAATCTTATTTTTATACATATTTTTAACTTTAATTATTTTAAATATCTGTCTATTTTCTCTCTTTTTTAAAAAAGATTTATTTATTTATTTTGCTTACAGTGTTCTGTCTGCATGTATGCCTGCAGGCCAGAAGAGGGCACCAGATTTCACTACAGATGGCTGTGAGCCACCATGTGGCTGCTGGGAATTGAACTCAAGAACTCTGGAAGAACAATCAGTGCTCTTAACCTCTGAGCCATCTCTCCAGCCCCCATTTTCTCTTTTTTACCCTACAAGTTCTTTGTGTATATATTATGACTTCCAGTTCAATGTTTTTATGGAATTTCTGGTGTGCAAACAAGTGGATTTCTATGTGTATATTTGTTTCTTGTGCCTTTTCTTGGGTTCTTTTTCCTTTTATTTGTTTGTTTCATGCTATTCTGAGGTATTAGTTTTTACTTTATTTTGTTATTATCCCTTAAAAGTCTGTTTATTTTCTAAAGAGAGACAGAAAGGTGGATCTGGATGAAAGAGAAAGCACGGAGGGCATGGAAGGTGTGGAGGGGTGGGGAAATGGTGATCAAAATCTCTTAAGTGAAGGGAAAAAATCTATTTTCCATAAAAGAGAAAAAAGAAAGGAAGTGAGTTTTTAATAAATTAAATTTGAGAATTCATTTACAAGCTATAGATTACAGGTCTGGGTAGAGGTGGCTTCTGACTCATTGGGAAACCCATAGGATACAGCTGCTGGCAAAGAAGACAGGAGCGTGCCTGTTTCTCCAGAGAAGAAAGAAGAGGCCAGAGGGTGTGTCACTGCCTCGTGCGAGCCCGTTTCCACACAGGACTGACTAGATCTCTGTATTTGTTCTTCAACAAGTTAAAATGTGTGTCCTCCTTGGACCCTTGGACTCTTTCTAATTTTTTTTAGACTTAAATTACCTAAAGTTTTAAAGTAATTTTTTCCTAATCTGATAGCTCTCTATTTCATAATTAAATCAAATCAATCAATTTGGCAGACATTTAATTAGTAATATATAGTTAGTTGCAAACCCTGGTCCATGAGACTAGTCATCGCTTAGATCCGATTCGTCAGCTGCTGATGGAGTGTCTATGTACCTTGTTAGGAATGTGAAATCATCAGTGCTTCCTATAAGTTATTTGAAGATGGGACTGTGCCCGTTTATCTCTGTAGCCTCCTGTGTGCTGAGGAAAGTGCTTAACATGCAGGACAAGCCCAGTGGCTACTGCTGATGCTTTTGCTCTTGTGTTGATTGTGTCTGGAGCAAACCATCTCTCTGTTTGGGTACCTTCTAAGCTTGCTAGACAAACTGTTCTTTAGAATGAAGTTTAGGTAATTCTACGGAGGATGGATTCCTAGTGTGTCAGGACTCCCAGCTGGGAAAATTGCTTTCAGTTCAGCAAGCATTTGACTATTTGCCCACCCCAACACGGTTATGCAAAGGACAAAAAAGGCCACCAACAGATCCAGGCAGGGCTTTGTGATTAGGTATTAACAAACAGCATGGACAGACTGACATTTTCAGTGAAGAAAAAAAAAGTATTTGGTCACCCTGATTTCATCGACATGGCTATGAGACAAGAACGAAATAGGATTATAGCTAGCCCTTGGTAGATCTTTTCCACACTTGTTGGGAATAAGCGCAACAGCCCATAGAGAAGAGCAACTTCCTTATATGTCCAAGGGCTTAACAAAGAATTAAGGCTAGCTCAACCTTGAAGCTGAAGTGACAGAGTGAAAGGGGTGATTCTTTCTACACCAAATGTGTATATTCCTGGGTATCATCCACCAAAGTGACCCGGCTAACCCCTGGAGTGAAATACACTCTAGCTTCACATGGGCGCACTAAACAAAGCTGAAGGCTCTTCTACGACTTCTTGAAAGGGAATACACAACATCAGGATGAAAAAGTGCTCTCGGTGTATGGTTTTATCGGCCCTAAATTGTGTCACAGCAGCTTCTGGCACCATTAGACAGAGTGCTGGGGAATTTATAGAAGTCATTTTTAACAGTTTGATTGTTGGTATATATCTGCGGAATTGATTGGTTGCAGAGACAGATCCTTATTTTTATAATAGCAATAACCTCTTCTGCACATTACTGCTCAATTTATTCCTGATGCTACCATTACCAACCAGTAGTTATCAATTTATATTGGAAAAATATGTTCTTATTTCTTAATTATCTGTTTAATTGTAGGGAGACTAGTGTTCTATTGATTTCCGATTTGCCAACAGTGGAGAGCTTGCCAGACTTATTGAGAATCTGGAGGTTTGGCTTCTAGTGGTGTGGTGGTTTGAATAAGAATGACTCCTATATGCTCATTTATTTGAATACTTAGTCAACAGGGAGTGGAACTATTTGGAAGGATTAGAAGGGTTAAGAGATGTTGTCTTGCTGTGTGGTGGTGGTGCACATCTTTAATCCCTACACTTGGGAGGCAGAGACAAGCAGATCTCTGTGAGTTCGAGGTCAGCCTGGTCTACAGAGAAACTCTGTCTCAAACAAAACAAACAAACAAAAAAACAAAACAGAAAAAAAAGAAAAAAAAGAGATGTTGCCTTATTGGAGGGGGTATGTCAATAGGGGTGTGCCTTGAGGTTTCAAAAGCCTATGTCAAGCTCAGAGTCTTTCTCTCTCTCAGCCTGGGGATTAGGATGTAGCTCTCAGCTACTGCTTCAGTGCCATGCATGCTTGCTTCATGCAAAGATGAAAAAAGACTAAATCTCTGAAACTGGAAGCAAGCCCCCAATTAAATGGTTTTTGTTTTATAAGCTTGCATTGATCATGGTTTCTCTTTACAGCAACAGAACAGTGTGTCTAAGACAAGTGGGCTCTGTGCCACATCATGAGACAGACCGCTTTGACTCAGTGTCCACAGGAAGGTACTCAGGGTATAGCACCGCAGCTGGCTCTTCCACATATCAACTCAAATCTCTGCAAGCCTGAAGAGGGCTTCTCTACGGACCTATGTCCCTCCTGGGCCTGATTTTGCCAGCTCTAGTCATCAAGAATACTGGTGATGACACCCTCTCTCAAGTCTCTACTAGGTTCTACAGGCCTTTCTGGAAACTGACTGGTGAGATATTATTATCTAATATCCAGGTCCATTGGCATCCACAATCACCAAGCTCTTGGGTCCTGTAGCAAGGAACTAGAAAGGGACACATGGATAGTGATAGAAACAGTACTTGAAGGTAAAATACTCTGGAGGTTGGAGAGATGGCTTAGTGTTTAAGAGCATCTGTTGTTCTTGCAGAGGACCCAAGTTCTATTTCAAGCATCTATAAGATGATTCACAACCATCTGTAACTCCAGTTCCAAGGGATCCAATATCTTCTGACCTCTGTGGGCACCTTACTGGTAAACCATGAGCTTTGTGGTAAAATACAAAATAATAGGAACGGGTTAATTTAAGATGTAAGAGTTAGTTAATAAGAAGCCTGAGTTAAAAGGTCAAGCGGTGTTTTAGTTAATACAGTTTCTGTGTGATTATTTTGAGTTTGGGCGGCTGGTAAATGAACAAGCAGCCTCTTGTCTACAATGATCCAAATATATTTTATGAAAAAATATTTTAAGTAAAAAAAAATTAAAAAGAAAACTAATATATAATATGAAATAAAAAATCCTTCATTTTCTGTACTAAAGTTAATAAATTTGTTTTTCTCTCTTTCATGAGTTGATTTTCAGACTTATTCTGAATTTAATTTATGTACTTATTATTATTTAATTAATTAAAATGGAAACTAGTTTCCAGAGCACAGTGGTGATGCACGCCTTTAATCCCAGCAGAGACAGGAGGATCTCTGTGAGTTCAAGGCCAGCCTGATCTACATAACTAGTTCCAGGACAGTCTCCAAAGCTACATTGAGAAACCCTGTCTCAGAAAAACAAAACAAAACAAAGAAAATAACGGTTTCTGATTTCCACATGGCAGCCATTGTGAGCACGGGATGGTCATTGCATTAGTTACTCTCCTCCTTATTTCTACCAAATACCTGATCAAAGCTAATTGTGGAAGGGGTGGTTGCTTTGGTGCACACTTTGAGAGGAAGTCCTTGCATCAGGAAAGCATGGCAGTGACAGCATGAATGGTCACTTTGCACCCTTGATCAGGAAGAAGAGAGCAATGGCTGCTGGGGCTCAGTTCACTTTTTATTCTCTCCATCAAATGATGCCACCTACAATTAGCATAGGTCTTCCCACCCCATTATCTACTCTAGATGCCCACAGGCACCCTGGAGCATTCTCTCCTTGATGCTACACTCTAGCCTTCTAGGACTCTACATGAAGTCAAAAGTAGAACTGTATTCCGTCAGAACTTAGGCACAAGGACATCAGCTTTAACACATTGGATGCAAGTTCAGGTAAGGAAATTCTCTCCTGCAGGAGGATTTTTTGCTGGGGACAGAAATCATTCTGGGGATTTTTCATCTGACCTTTTCTAAATCACAGCTTTTTGTTGTTGTTGTCATTTCCATCATGATAATCAATATACGGCTCCAATTTGGTGAAGATTTACTTTATATAAAACACATGGAAATTGACTTATATCGATCAGTGCAAGCTTTGGAGCCAAATTGCCTAAGTCCAGGGTTGCCTCTTATTAAGGCTTGAACCTCCCTGTCCCTCAGTTTCCTCAGCAAAGAAGGAAAATGTGTGTCCTCTATGCTTGTAAGGATAGAAGGAGGATGACCCATGAAGAGCAATTAGAGCCAAAGGAGGTGCGTAGGCAGAGGGCGATAAATGTTGATGTATCATTTCATCACCTGGACCAGCAAACAGGTAAAGAAACTTGTCCAAGGCTTGGTGTAGTGATGCTGAAGTTGTATTATCTGTTAGGAAGCTTAGAATTACTGTGTTGCTCGTGGAAGAAGAAACTGACCAGCCTGCATTTGGGCTTCTTATGTAAATTGCAAATATCTCCCTACGTCAAGATATATTTTGTGCTAACCAGCCAACCACTAGGTTGCAAAGAGTAGATAACACAGAGCTAAATACAATTTCAACCTCTAATTTTTACTGACCTAAGGCAAACAGATATCGAAATTGATAATATCTCCCATGTACAAGCACACAGAAGGCGTGGGCATTCCTTATCTCCCTCTGTGTTAAATATCTATTCTCCACACTCCCAGTAACTGGAAAGCGGACCGTTAATCCTTTCTCCTATCTCCCCACCCTCAGCACTCCACACAAATTGGTACATGAGAGATAGTGAATGTAGATGGCAATTCACAGAGCTGGAAATGATCTCCACAGATGTGCTGGATGCAAGGAGCTGCCCATTTCTCAAGAGAAGGAACTGAGTGAGTCCAGCTCAAGTACATTTCAAAGTTATAGCAACAGCA
>LOEQ01002030.1:31464-45839 GCA_001685075.1 Bramus lutescens | reverse complement strand
ATCTTAATTAACCCATATCTAGTAATCTGTGTATCACCACAGGGTCGTGGCTTAATGAGAAAATTCTAACCCACGTCCATCTTGGGCCGGAGCTTCATGGCATCTGCCTGACTCTCCTTTCTTCCTCCCACAATTCTGTTCTGTCTTCCCTGCCTACCTATGTTCTGACCTATCAGGCCAAGTAATTTTCTTTATTAACTAACCAATGAAAACAACAGATAGATAGAAGACCCTCCTACATCATTATTTTACAGTTTCACATTCATTTTTTATTATATTTATTTGTGTGTGTATGTGTATGGATATGTGTGTATGTATGTATGTGTGTGTGTGTACTTGCTAGTGTGTGCATATGTGGATGTCATAGGTCAAAATCATGTGTTTTTTCTCAATTGCCAGCCTCCACACATTCATTTTTAAAAGGTACCTCAGATAGTGAAGAGTTTTTCTTTTTCTTATGCTTTCATTAATAAATAATTTCAGACATGTGTGGGCACATTCAGGGTGGCATGGCTATAGACAATAAAGATTTCTGAATCCAGAAATTTAAGTTCGCATTTCTATATAAATTGTCTGTATCACAAACAAGTAAAAGTTTTTTAAAATATAGAGTGATATTTTTTAAGGAAAAGAACTTTAAAAAGGAAAGCTTGTTAAGAGCAGTTACTTTTGGTGATGATTCCATTGATTAATAATATCCTCTGGTTCATTGAAATATTCAAATAATTTTAAGGAAACCAATGTGGATTTGTAAAATTAAAATGCATGGTTAGAGAAAGAGAGAAAGAACATTTCAAGGCCAGAGTCAGTGCCAGTATTGGAAAGAATACAAACGTAATTCGGATAAACATTTGCAATCAAGAATTCAAACTTGATCTTGATGAAAATAACTTCAAGGAAATGGTAGAACCAGGTACCAGAATTAAGTGAGCAGAGGGCAAATAGAAAGCAGTGAGGTAGAACCCTGAATTTCACTGGCTTTCCCCCAAATTAGTAATTATTTCCCAAAAGCACATGTTGGTAACCCCAGCACTCAGGAGCTGAATGCTGTGAGTCTGGGGCTGGAACCTAAGGCGCTTCACATACCAGGCAAGTGCTTTTCTCTTGATCTACATCCCAAGCCCTTGGTTTCTCCAGATAGGGGTTCACTGTGTAATTCAAGCTGGGCTTGATCTCACCATGTAGTCCACAAATGGCTGTGAATTTTCCACCCTCCTGCTTCTACCTTTCAAGGGTTGGATGCATCCAAATGAAACTTCTAAAAGCGATACAGCAGCATGCTGTATCTCAAGAGAGGGAGGTTTTGGGTTCTGAAAGCCTAACTCTCAGGAATCCTCTTTCCTTAAGAGTTCCCAACCAACTTGAAACTGATGCCTTGAGCCCCACCCCAGAGCTTGTTAGTCATGGGGCGAGGGGGGCTGGCTGCTGTGAGTTGTTCAGCTTGGAGAACATGAACTTCCTCATGACTGTCAATCTTGGAGAAAACAATTGGAGGAGGGGAGTGTTAAACTCTGGTACCAAACCTTTATGGTAGAAAGTTGGCTTAGGGCCTTGGGTCATTCATTCATCAGCATGGCTCTTTAGTGGCCTCACATATAGATCCATTGACTAAAGGAGTGTTGGTAAGGGTCTAAGTTCAAATGTTAAGTCACTTGGAATTACTCTGAGTCGAGTTGAAGCAACAGATATTAATTCAGTCTTATACTTTATCATCTGCTTGTGTGTGTGTGTGCACGCCTGTATGTGCTTGTATGCATGTGTACATGAGTATGGTTGTACATGGACATGCATGCATGCATGGAGAGGCCAGATGTCAACATCAGGCATCCTCCTCAATGAATCTCCACATTAATTTTTGAGACCTTAAGCTGGAGCTTATTTATCTGACCAGAATATCTGGCCAGCAAGCCACATGGATCCTCTTGTCTCTGACTCCTCAGGTCTGGGACTATTTGTGCACACCCTGTGCACAGATTTTTGACATGGGTTCTGGAGATCAACCTTAAGTCCTTGTGCTTATGTGAGAAGCACATAACTTGCTGATTGAACCATCTCCCCATCTCTAATTGCTTTAAAATATTCTGAGGACATGACCCATCCTACATTTTGTTGGAAGGACATCCTCATCCTCAAAATCTGGAATATTTACATTTGTCAGATCCTTGCAAGAACACGGAGATGGTAGAGTTTTTGGCCAAGGACTAATAATTCAGTGCAGAGAATGAACTCTCAGATGGGGCGTGACACCAAGGCGGTCTCTCCTGTACATGTTTGCCCTCAGCTAGCAGTTCCTGCACATGAGATCACATTCTCTGAATACCAAGCATCCAGTGTCCAAGCCAATGTGCACAACTTTGCTGATGTAGATTTAAATGCTCTGATGCATTACAAAGTGCCACATATCACCACAGGTTGTATTCGCCTCTATCTTGGTTTAGGCTGATGGGCTACAACATAACAGGATGTGGCAAGCTGAGAGATGTACAACACAGTGCTACGTGTCCTGCCTGCAGAGCGTGCTCTTAACAGGAATGGCACGTCACTGCAGTACGCGCCACTCTCCACCAATGCTGCATCTGCCAGAGGAAGAGTCAGCTCGGCTAGGTGAAGGGCTCTCTCAACACCTCAGAAGCCACTGGTCAGTTCTAAGTTACATTCTTACAGCGCCTGTTTTCAAAAACCCAATTCTATCAGCAATTCCTTTTAAAGTGTGAAGGATGTCGGCTTCAACCTGGTCACCTCAGGAAAGCGAGGAGCCTGGAACTGCGTGCCTGCGGTTAGAAATGAGGTTGCTTGAGATCTGGGCATTTGCCTTGACTTTTGAAGGCTCACGTGAGGGCACCATCTTGCATAGCTGCAGCAAGTGCATGCTGGGGTTTATTTCCCTCTAAATATGGTCAAGATGCCAAGGAGCTTCCACAGGCTGTTAGCCCAGGAGGTAACTTCTTTAACATGAGAAACAGACACTGCTCTTTCTGCCAGCTGCCCATGAAGCTGCATTCTGACAGGAGCCAATTGCTGTGCAGGGCGATCTGTTCCTGGTCATTTGAAAAGATTGACAACCAGTGTCTTCCCAGATTTCCTTGGTCAGGCCACCTCTTTCTTGCTCGTTGCCATTCACTTGAGCATGCCTCCCTCCACTCGGGTTCCTCTTCAGAGAAACAAACACAGAAAACAAAAGGGATATGTGAACGCCCATTCACCAGAGGAAAGACCAGTTGTGTAGATCCACATCAGGAAGGGAAGACTACATGTTCTAGTATGTAAAAGCGGCCTAATCACTAAACAAATGAGATATTGTAGTTTATTTACAACAGTGGATTTCTTATCCATATATGGTGGGGTTTATTTGAAATTCTTGTACTCAAGGACGGAGGCAGGAGGATTGCAGTTTCATGGGCAACTGAGCCACTTAGAGAAACCCTGTCACCAAAAACTAAAGGCTGAGGATATAGCTAAATAGTAAAGTGTTTACTTAGCATGGGTAAATAACTGGGTTGTATCCCTAGCACACTGCAAAAAAGGCTTTCTCAACCATAAAAGTAATGTTTATTAAAGAGAAAACTAAAATTCTTAAAGTAGGAAACTAGTATAAATATCACTAAGCAATAGTCACTGTGTATTTCTTCCAATTTCTATAGTAGTCATAAATATGAATTAAGTATTATGAGAGTGTATGTATATGCATAAAATGTGTACCTTTCTTTCCTACTTAATGTAATGTTGTTTTTTTGGATAAAGTATTAGCATAGGGATCGCTGGTTCAGAGACGAGTTTTAACATCCTGACACATATGGTCAAGTCATAGGGATATTATCTCGCTTTGCAATCTTTTCAGAAACTCTCAGGTCAGTGCACACAATTCATTATCATCCCTGAGAAGGACACAGATTTATTAAAGTGGCTGGCAACCAAAATGGCTGTTTTGTTCACCAGGTCACCAAGATAGTAAATTTCAATTTTCAAGTTCTGTTTCCATCTGTATGAGATGAACTTGACATTTTACAGGATTCTTAAGATCTTATTGAAATGTTGCAAGGCAACCAGAGGAAGTTCCCAGGCTTCTTTACATGTAGCTTTTATTATCCTTGGCTTTCCATCAAAGCAGGGTTTTTGAGTGCATTTTCTGTTACTATAACAAAGTACTTGAGGCTGTTCTTTGTGTTTGAGTACAAAGAAATGAGGTTTACACAGCTTACAGCTTTTGGAAGCTAAGAGTCTACAAAGTATTACCCTGACTTTGGTGACAGCCTGAGCTAAGTTATGTCACAGTAGCTGACGCCACATGGCAGGAATATGAAGGGCAGAAGAGACCATATCACCAGGCAGGCAGTCAAAGAAACTGGGAAACAGCCATGCTTATTCTAACAAAACTCCCTTGAGAAATAACTCAGATATCCTTAACTCAGTCCTTTCCAAGTATATACCTCCAGAGACCTAAAGGCCTTCTACCAGAGCTCACCTATCAATATCACTGCCTGAAGGACCAAGACTTCAGCACACAAACCCTTGAGGACTATCTTAGTTAGGGTTACTGTTGCTGTGATGAAACACCATGACCAAAGCAAGTTGGGGAGGAAAAGGTTTATTTGGCTTACGCTTTCACAACATTGGTCATCACTGAAGGAAGGCAGGACAGGCACTCAAGCAGGGCAGGAACCAGAAGGCAGGTGCTGATGCAGAGGCTAAGGAAGGGTACTGCTAACTGGTTTGCTCCCCATGGCTTACTCAGCCTGCTTTCTTATAGAACCCAGGACCACCAGCCCAGGGATAGCACCACCCACCATGGGCTAGGCTCTCCCCCATAATCACTAATTAAGAAAGGCCCTAGAACTGGATCTTATAGAGGTTCCCTCCTTTCAGATGACTCTAGCCTGTGTCAAGGTGACATAGACCAGCCAGCACAGGGACAAAGCACAAACCACAGAACGTGCCTTTCTTTTTATGTCACGGACATTCTGTCTACTGCTACAAAATGGAGATCTCCACAAGCCTGGAGGCTCAGGCCTGTGATTCCGTCTACGAGAGAGGCTGGGATAGGAGGGGCACAAGTTCAAGGCCAGGCTGGGCAACTTAGCAAGACCCTGTTTCAAAATACAACATAAGACAACCAGAAACAGGCTGGGTAAAGCACAGTGGTAAAACACTTCTCTAGTAATGTGTAACATCCTAGGTTCATCCCTAGCATCCTAAAAGCCAAATGAAACAATAAAAAGAGTAAGATGTGCTTTTTAATCCAGCACTGGGGAGGCAGAGACAGGCAAATCCCTTGCCCAACCAGTTCAGCCCAATTGAGGTTCCAGTGTGAGACCCTGTCTCTGAAAACAAAGTGGAGAGCAACTGGGAAGCAGCACCTGAAGTTAACCTTTGGCCTCCACGGGTGCACACAGCTGCATGCACACAAACACACACATCTTTATATGTGCAACACATGGGGGGGGCGTTTCCCATCATCTGGAACAGAAGTGAGAGGTGACTGATGAGGAAAAATACAGGTTCATTTTCCATTTACTAAATTTCTCTTTAATTCCCCAGAGGTTTTTAAGGGCAAAGTTTTTCTCTAAACTCGCTCACTGCAATAGCTATCAGCTACATGTGGCTATTTAAACTTAAGTTGGTTGAAGTCGAACAGAATATTGCTCATCTCTGTCTGTCAGCAGTGTGTGTGTGTGTGTGTGTGTGTGTGCGTGCACGCGCGCTGCAAATATGTGAGTGTATAAGTACATGCCCATGAATATGCACATGGGAGCCAGAGGAGAGCAGTGAACATCCCCCTTCATTGCGCTCTGCTTTATTGCCTTGTGACGGGGTCTCTTACTGAACCAGAAACTTGCTACTTCAGCTAGGCTGGCTGGCTGGTGAATGCCCAGGATCTACCTGTCTCTGCCTCCCAGTGCTGGAGACTCAGGTAGCATTTTACCTGGGAACTAGGGGTATGAACTCAGGCTCCATGCCTTCAAAGAAAGTACTTGTGCCCACTGAGCCTTCTCCCCAGGCCCCAAGACAAAATATATTAAAAATCCATTTCCTCAGTCTTACTAGCTACATTTTAAGTACAAATGACACCTATGTTTGCAATGGACACTGGTGTGCTTAAATAAAGTTCTGTCTAGTCTTGTCAAAAATTCTCCTTGGATGAAGAATAGTCATAACTCCAAGATTCGGCAGCTTCTGCCAGAGCTTAGTCAAGGGAGACACTTTTCTGATGTCTCTTGATTTCTTGTTTATGTGAATTTCTCATTCTATATTATAATGCATATGTCTTTGCTTGAACGTAAAAGCAACTTTAATCCAGAAAACTGAATAAAATAGACAAAGCAGGAAGTTGTTTGGAAGGTGCTATGGCTTGCAGCTGGAAGAATACGGCTTTCAAGAGCACTGGGGCTGGTGCTCATCTCTGTTCCCAGTGACAAGCCTTCCTGCTTTGCCACCAGCTGCAAAGGCAAATGCCTTCTGGGATGAAATGCTTCATAATTAGGCCCTGAGATTGAGGGATGTGCCTGCTCCCAGGACCTCTACCTGCACACTGGGAGGCCTTGTGACGCACAGGCAACAATGAGGGGCATTTCATCAGCTCTGCCATTTTTTTTTTATCTATGCCGTGACAACAAGGTTAGCTGAGCCCATGTGGACTGAGTTTGTTAACTGGGTAAGACAATGCACACTCAGGTGGGGCACCCTCTGAGGATCCTGCTTTCTTGGGGAACTGTCTTTAAGCCCAGTGCTGAATTTTGGTTGCACTAGGCCGGCAGTTTTCAAAGTCACTTGGCAAACTTAAGGAAAAGTGTGAGATGGGAGGCCTCTTACAAGCTGGCTCTTACGGCTTCTCTGCTGCTCTAAAATTTTGGAAAGAATTAGATCAAATATCCGTGTAATCTCCCCTTTTAGAATGTAGAACATCAGCATATGTGCTGAAAATTCCTCCTGTGTCAAGGTCTGCTTCTCCTTTGTGTTCAGAAGCGGTGGGGATGGCTAGCTTTTGTTCTTGAACAAAGCATGAAAACCACTCAAAATTTTGGAAGTCTTTTATGAATATAACATGCAAACTTTAGCCTGTGCTAAATTCTTTCTCTCTCCACCTCCCTCTTTGGTGTTATTTTCTAACTCAAATCACCCTTTCTTTCCAGTTCCCAGAACTTTTCTACTTTATCCACGCCCATCTGAGAGGAGATATGCCAGGCAAAACAAGGTCCTAAGCAGTGCTACAGAGTTGGGTGCAGCTAAAACTGGACAGCGGCCGTCTCATTTCCACGAGCCTGTGGTCTCCTTCGAATCTGAGACCCACACCCGTTTTCATCTTGCCTTCACCAGGGATCATACCTCTCTATTAAAACTCTCTCAGCCTTCAACTGTTACAAATCTATCATTGATAGGAATCACTATGGCAAATATTTGTTTCAATTAATTAGCAATGGCCTTATGATGAAGCCTGACTGCATCTCTCTATTGTGACCATGTGGTAGCACTAGCCCTGGGGTGATGCACAGCCCGACAACATTCCTTAATGATCCTCTTAATTACACAGTTGGGGGAACCATTCTGTCTAAAAAATCTGCTTTGTAATTACAAAATCGCCAGTCCAGCCAGCCGTGTTGACCCATCAATCGCTTGCATTCCATTGTGTCCGGAAAATGCATTCTGTCTTCTCTCCAAATGATGGGGAAGCTTTGGAAAGCAGTGAGTGCAGGATGCAGCTGCTCTGGTTATGAGGACAGCTAAGTCCCTCTCTGCCTAGGGCTGCTCCACTGCTGGGCTTCTTCCTCTACCTCCCAGCTTCTTCTCCTCCACAATAGCCTCAGAAGCACAGGGGAATTCATTCCCTCTCTCAGATCCATCTACATAAAACTTGTTTGTAGTCATTTAGCATGAGACCGACAAAGTAATTATGGTCCCTCGGGTTGATTGGTCCAGTTCCTTGGATGCAGACTCTATGGTTGAAATTGTCACTCAACTTTTCCCCTTTTGCCAGCCAGATTTGTGTCCTCAGTTCTAAAGTCAATATGTGCACCTTTATTCGTGCATGCGTGCATAGACAGTGATGATTTATGGGTAAGTAGATCTTCACCATCGTACCTGGAGCCCTGGGATGATAGCTTCTAGCTCAGTGAGTCGAAGCTCCGCACTTAAATATTAACAAATGACAGGCTGTTAAGTCCCCTGTTTCTCTACTATGTCACATATGCATAACTCCAAGGCTGGTTAACCTCTTGTGATTGCTGTGTCCCCAAGAAAATCTTGGGACTCATGTTACATATGTTCAGCTTAAGTGTTACTCAGTGGAGACCCTGTTCTGTCTCACAGAACCACTGTTTGTGGATGAGAACTCTAAGGATCTTCTTGGATGCGCTGTACACATTCCTATATCGTGAAAATATCACAGCTCCTGCTGTTCCTTGTGAACTGGTGTCCCTTGAGCCCTGGAGATAGTGGATCTGGTGACCTGTGGCACAGCCACTACCTCTTCTTATGAAAAAGTTGCCTCTATAGCAAAGGACATAGGTTGGGATCTTTTCTTTGTGTTTGTGAACAGGGAAGCCTGGAGTAATAAAAACTATCATTCATTGCTTGGGGCAATGCAAGCTGGTTTAATCACTTTGTATTAAATCTTTTGCAAGTTTGTCAGTCTCATGCAAGTCTAAACATATTTTCATGCTACCTAGGAATCACACCCTTGGGTGTTTATCTGAAGCTTATGTTCATGCAGAAACCTGCACACAAGTGATGGGAACAACTTAATGCATAGTTGTCAAAAGCTTGAATCAGCCAAGACATCCTTCAACAGGTGAATGGATAAATAAGCTCAGGCACATCCATAGTCTGAGATATTATTTAGGGATAAAAAAATCAGCTATCAAATCACAAAATACATGAAGGAAATTTAAAGTTCCCTGTGGGAAAAAAAAGCCAGTTGTGGTGATTAATTGTGATTGTTAATTTTGTGGACTCTAGGATCAGTATGGAAAACAGACTTCTGGGCATGCCTGTAAGTGAGCTTCTAGTCTAGGTACTTTGAAGCAGGAAGATCCTCTCTAAATGTGGGTGACGCCATTCCATCTGCTGGGAGAAAGTGATTTGAGCATCAGGGTGCATCTCTCTCTGCTTCTGACCACAGATGCAGTGTGACCAGCCACCTCACACTCCTTCCTGCCACAACACTTTCCCTGAAGCAGGGGGCTGCACTCCCAAACTGTGTTCAAGTATGTTGTCTCAACAAGAAAAGCAACTACTACAGCCTTTAAAAGTGGCCGCCAGCACTCCTCCTTTGGTCTGCTCTGTGTATTCACTAACCTATAGACTACCATGTTCGTGTAGGAGAGTCAAGAGCAGGTTGAGGGACATGCTTGAAAACTATACTGACTGCCCCACTGTCTGCAAACTGCAGAAGCAGACGGAGTGAGATACCTGATCTTTCAATGTAAACTAAAGATGACCACCATGGTTCTACTTACCAGGGTCTTCATGTGAAAAAGAGGAGTCCTGACACAGACCTACACCACAACTCTCTGAAAGAATCACTGCCATAGCGAAAAATAAGTAGATAAATAAAGTAAAGTTAAATATGCAATAACACTGTTATTATAATCTCTTCTCCCCATTGTAATGGCAATTCAACATCCAAAGTGTTCCATGTTTTGTAGGAAACCTCTATTTGGTGTTTTGCTTTTATAATTAAAAGGTCACAAAAGACAAAATTTTAGTGTTATATATGCTTACAATTGAAAAATATTTTAAAAATTTAAAGCAGAAAATAAAAAGGACCCATGATCCCAGAACAAGAAAAGGCATGTTATGAGAACTTGAATGTCCTTATTTTAAATAACAGCCCCATTGCTTTTTAGACCTAACCTGAACCAGTCCCTTAGCTCCTCTGAGCCTCGTTTGTCACAGCTAGAAAAAAAGGGGCTCCCACGCCTCTTGCCATCTTGCAGCAAGACTTAGAGATAACACGTGCAAACCCTTCAGCGGGATGCCTCACACAGAGCATGTGTGACCGAGGCACATCTGGATTTGAACCTCTGCAGGGGGAGTGTGTGACCGAGGCAGGTCTGGATTTGAACCTCTGCTTTGTCAGTTTCAAACGGCTTGAGACTTCGAAAGGACAGAAAAGTCTCTCCTAATAAAACAGGGATAGAAAGCAGCCAACTCTTTCCTAGGATTAGGCTGCCTCGTTGGTGACAAAGATCTCTTGAGGACAGTGAGCAGCACGTGGCAGGCACGCTGCTTTGCAGCCATCGTCTTCATCTTTCTTACTGTCTTTTATCTGTATCATCAACTGTGATCACCGGGGGAAGGGAGTCAACCCCAAAGTGACCTGATCTTACATGGGGGGCATTGATGTATTCAGTGAGACTGGAGGTGCCACCTTTACCTCATTCTGTGTCTCCAAAGTGATGTCTTCAGAGAGATGTTTGTCTAGCCAACACCTGTTAAAATGCAACAGCGACAGCAGCTGGGGGCTCTCAAAGGGCACAGGGTTGGGCCATTCCCAGCCCTAGCACTCTCGAACTGAAAAATCTCGCTATCAATAAACAGTAGTGGTGACCTTAAGTTGAAACAATTTGGAAGAAGCAAGAGAGTAGAGGGAAATCAAGGGTAACGGAAGAGCGATGCTGGCACAAACTACCCCTCTCCTTTCTCTTCGCCATGCGGGAAAGTTTGCCAGGTTTTCTTTTTATGTGTTTTGTTTATGTTTGCTTGATTAAGAAAATCACCCAAAGGGGCTAGAGAAATGACTCAGCAGTTAAGAGCACTGGCTGCTCTTCCAGAGAACCTGGGTTCGATTCCCAGCACCCACATGGCAGCTCACCACTGTCTGTCACTCCCGTTCCAGGGGATCTGGCATCCTCACACAAGCATATATTCAGACAAAGCATCAGTCCGCATAAAAAGATAATTTTAAAGCAAAAAGATTTAAAAATCTAAAAAGAAAAGAAAAAATATATCTTTTTCCTATGAGCACTCTTCTGGACACTTTACAAATACTGTATTTGTTAAAACAAGAATGGTGGTGGCTAAGCCTTTAATCCTAGCACTGGGAAGGCAGAGACAGGCAGATCTCTGAGTTCAAGACCAGAAAACCTTGCCTCAAAGAAACAGAACAAAACAAGACAACAAAACAAACAAACAAAAATCAAAAACAAAAAAAAAGCACATTTGCAGGGGCAGTCACTGGGGTATGTGGGGGCCAAGGTATGCCAGGCCCTCTGCATGCAAAAGGTTTACTGGAACCTCATATCCCCTCTTTATGTGTTCTCTGGCATGTCCTATGAGAATATTTCTGCAACTAAATGTGTGGCTCTTGCTCACTGGGTTCTGTTAAGAAAAAAATGTATTAAGTTGCGGCATATGCACACCCTGGCTTGCTGGGGCTGATGCTATAACAGGAAGAGTCCAGCAATATGTGCTAAAGCTATGATCACTCAAGGCTGATGCATTCAGGGTGAGTATTTCATCTGATGTTTCCTCTGGAAACAAGTTTCAATGCAGTGGTGGGAGGGTGGTAGAAGCCCAACAGCTTGGTTTAGGGGCACCAAGTTACCAGGGATGTGACGGAGGAAGACTCAGATAGGACTGGCAGGTGTCTAGCTGGCTGCTTTCAGCTCAGAGTCCCTCCCTGGTACTGCTAGCATGTGTGTAGGTTATACCTCTCTTCCCAAGTCTCCATGATTCCCTGGGAGCTCTCTGGACATACATGGATCAGCGCAGTAACAAAGTTTAATCCGTAGATCAGAGCAGCGCTAAGCCCAAAGGCCATGCTGTTACAACACTTTCTTATCCCTTCGTCTCCTGCAGAGGCTGTTTCAGCATGCCAAGGGGTATCTCGGGATGATAAATTTTCTTAGGAAAATCATATTAAAGTTCAATTTGTTAAACCAGTCTTCTGATCTTATCAGGGGTGGGCAGTTGTTCTAGCACCAGAACCAGGAAGTGATAAATCCCTTAGGCTGAGCTTGCAGATGGTTATCCTATCGGTGTGGATGAAATCAATGGGGAAGTCATCTCAGAGAATGTCCTCAAAGCTTATACTGAAACACCAGCTAGTAATATTGCTTGATTACATTGAAATCATTCATTATTTCCCCCTGGTGTGTGTGTGTGTGTGTGTGTGTGTGTGTGTGTGTGGTGTGATTTCAATGACAAAGCTTTCAAATTCCAATTGGTTGGATCAGCAGAAATGCCTGTTACCCATGTTTCTGCTCTCAACACCCAAATTCAGATGGAGTCATGACCAAATGTTTCCTGAAAGATTCTAGAAACAAGGCTGGAAGAGGGCAGTTTTATGCTACTGGCCATGAACACAGACACATGATTCAAGTGCTTCTCAAGAGAGCCTGGGCACAGAGAGAAATACTCCAGCAGACAGTGGGACACCAGACTAAGGAAGCACCCCTCTTTCATGGTGAGGTGGCTGGGCAGTTAAGCAGGTGAGTGCCTTTCTGGAAGCAGATAAAAGATTGCCCGTCTCCCCTCTTGGCTACCCACCTGTTCAGGGTTGAGAATGCACCACGTGCTGGACCCTGTGCTGAGCAACGAGAGTAAAGTAGCTTGGAGAAGCCATTCCTTGTCTCCCGGACTTTAAGATCTATGGCAAGGTCCAGTAATCTGCCCCTGATTCTTTCTGTAAACCCCAACAATTATTTAATCATTGAAAGGGTGAAAAAGAGTATGTCATGGCCTATGAGAATTGCAGATTCCAGCCCATCATGAAAACTTTAGTGGAGTACAGCCTCGACCATACGTTTCTCTGCCACCCATAGCTGCTTGTTTACTGTAATGCACCAAAGATGAGTTACAGCTGCAAGGCCTGATGATCCGCTGTCTAAACATAAAAAGAACAAGCTGGCCCAACATGGTCTGTAGATGTAGGCAGGGGAGCTATTGTAAGAGCGAGCATAGAAGTGCAGCTCACTTTGGGGCTGCAGAGAGCAGAGGTATTGGATCAATCATTAGCAAACACAACGGCTGTTACAAATAGGGTTGGGCGCCACGGAGTCAGGAGGGCTTGAAAGGGAAAGAAGGTGGGGCTGATCATGGCTAACTAATTTCACAGCCTAAGAGACCAATCAAATGAGTGAGATGTCCGGGGAATCGAAGGAGAGGAGACTGCGTTAGGTTTGAATTTCGCTGGAAGGAAAACTGGAGATGAACTCGAGTCTAGGGAGCTTGTTTGGGAGGTATCTGAGAAACCATGGATGAGAGGTGATCACGGCGCTGCTGTGGGCAGCTGGCGGTCAGTCCCTGAGACTCTGAGAAAGAGTGGAACAAGCCTTGAGGGCAGCTCTCTGCTCACACTGAAGCCTTGACTTGTTTACAAATGGCTAAACTCCTGTTATGGCCTCTGCATTTCCGGGTCCCACCTGCAGGCGGCTTCTAAATCCTCCTGAAGGTGCGGAGTGGAAGCTGGCGGGAGTGTGTCGGGAACTGTCCGCCGCTGCTGTGCTGAAACCCAGGCCCCGGAGGGAAACATGAATACTCATCCACAGAAGTGCTGTCCAAACAGCTGAGCAGGAACAGAGCTAAGCGTTGGCCCCAGGCTGTGGTTCATTTTGCTGGACTGACATCTCCCGCTGCTGGTTGCTCAGATTCCTGCTGGCTGCACTTCCTCTGGGAGAGCCTTGTGTTTCATGCTCTGGACAGAACACAGCCCTGGATTTGGGAGGCCTTGATAACAACTGATCTTAGCCGGCCTTGTCCCCAACGGACCCAGTAATCCATATCTATGTTTTCTGACTCGAAAAATGCTGCCCTTCCTAACTCATACATTTGCGATTATAATTGCCTTGCTTCAAGATTTGAAGAAACCATATTGAATAGCTATGATGGCATTAATATTCTTTCTCTCAGAGGCCCCTTCTCATTTCCTCTTTCTAAAACAAAAGACTTTCAGAGTGTTAATCAACCACCACGAAGTTGCTTCTCAACTACCCCAATTGAGGCCGTGACTTGCTTACAAATGGCTAGTGTACACTTAGCACTTCTTGGCAGTGAGAGTTTGTCTCCTGGGCTCTATGGGCTGGCACGGCTCCAGGATATATTGGCATCTTCCCTCATCTCTGCTGGTCAGTCCATCTTCTAGACACCAAACAACTGCAGGAAATCAGTAGGAAACTGCAGGACAGAGTCCTGTCTTTGACAAGAGCAGGTGGACATTTGACCAGCCAATTTTCCTTGAAAATGAAAATGAATGTGGAAAGGGGCATGAAAAGAGGAAGACACGGTGGTCGGGAGGAGAGGAGAAGGATAAGAACCGAAGTAAGAGATGGAGTCGGGAGGGGAGGTGGAGAAAGGAAGGAGATGAGAAGGAGAGGAAGAGAAAGCAGGAAGGGGGAAAAGGGGTGGAAAGGGAAGAGAAAAAGAAAATACAAGGGGAAAAT
>LOEQ01002030.1:10804-31383 GCA_001685075.1 Bramus lutescens | reverse complement strand
CCGTGACAGAGAAAGAAATGAATGTGTCTGGGTGGCAGATGGTAAATATCTTTGTATTAGAAGTGCACGTGTCTCTTCCCTGGAACTCTTGGAAGGGCCTTTACCATTGTTCCACGCAGCTGATCCTTGATTGTGTTTGGTATTTATGCAACATCTGGAGAGAAAATAATATTCGGTTGCTTTTAAATATATGCCAAACACCTCACCCCGAGAGGAAGCAGGGAAAGAGACAGAGCAGTGTGCCATCTCAGGATGCTGTCCTTGCACTGGGCTGTCAAGGATGAGGCAGGAGCAGAGAAAAATGAGAGCACCAGGGGACCCCCAACATCTGGAATTCACCATCCATCATTCTCTTTGTTCAGGCTAGGTGAAAATGTTGTGGAAATCCATCTTCACGGCAGCAGCATGAAGCTAGGTATCAGCAATTCTGCTGCCGAGGGATCAGGAGTGAGGCCCTCATGGGCTCTGACAGGAAGTGAAAGTAAGGAGTGAGGACCATGATGCTCACTGCATCACTGAGAAGTGTGGTTTCTGGCTGTCCTTTGCCACTTCTTCCCTCCCCCTCCACCGGCATCTCTTTTTTCACAGAAATTATGGGTGTTCATGCGGATTTTCTGCCATTTGGAGAAAAGACATTTTTAAACACTGACACCCTCCAATTTTGTAACAAGTCCCTTCACTTTTGCTGTTGTTCTAGACATTGAAGAGCAGAAGCATTTGCTTTTCTTAGGGAAAAAGTATGGATTCAAGGCAGTGGTTAAATCAGCAGTTACAGATCTGTCACTTGAAAGACTTCCCCGCCATTGTTGTGTTGGGAGCTTGCAGTGAGCAGCGTGTCTCGTGTCAATTGCTTCATCTTTCTCACATGATCTCTAGCTCTGAAAATCTAACAATCTACAATATGTGCCCCCCACAATGACAAAGCCAGTTTGATATCCCTATTTTTCCCTAACAGATAAAGAGTCTAAAACAGACAAATGCCAAGGGGCTTTTCTCAAAGCCAAAGGAAGAATCAGCATTTGTGGCAATGGCTGTGTGCTTCCTTCTTATTTACTTGTGAACTGATCTACACTTTTCTGAGCACATGAAATTTAAAAATATTTTTGAATACATTAGTTTCGGCTTTCCTTTCCCTTCAGAGAGGAAGCTTGTCTGTAACTTATACTATAATTTTGGAGGCCAGTTATTACAAATTGAAGCTCAGTCCCAGCCTGTCTTAGAAAATTTGAACATATCCGGACACTGGAGGGTTCCCCAGCCTTAGTGTGGTAGTAACAGACACAAAGGGGCCCTCTGCCTTCACTTTCCTTCCAGATGCTTCTGCTCTATGCTGCATCAGCTACAGGTAGAATGCTAACTTCCAAAATGACTTGATTTAGAGACAAAACCAAACTACATTTTCAAATTTCAGTTAAGATCCATACTGCATGTAGATAACTTAGAAATTTTAAAAGAAAAGGAAGTTGGATTCACTGAAACACACTTACCATGAAGAAGTGTTGCCTTGATTTCTCTTCTCAGGTGGCCTCTTCATGAAGACTCTTAGATGATTCTGACCCACAGAGAACAGAAAATGGATTGAGAGGGTCTCTGAGCTAAAGATTCGTGGGATAGTGGAATTTGTTTGCATTAGGAAGTGTCTAAAGTATTGAAACATACCCTTGGGTGAATCTGGTTATTTCTAGTTAGACAGGAAGAACTGAGGATGGAAGACCCACCCATCCTGAATGTTGGTGGTACCATACCATGAGCTCAATTCCTGGACTGAACAAAAAAGGAGAAAGTTTGATCCTTTTCTGCTTCTTAGTAGGCTCATGAACCAACCTCTTCCCACTGTCAAACCTTCTCCAGCATAATGGACTGTATTCCTCTAAACCTGAGTCAAAATCAACCCTTCCTTCCTTCTTCCAGTTGCCTTTTGTCAGCTATTTGGCCACGGTGATGATAAAAGTCACCAATACAGTATGTGGGGCGCTATCTTCCACCCAGTGTATCCTGTTAGTGGGTGATCAACAACTTACTCAGGAAGTTCAGCCTCACCTTTCTCTGCCTCCCAATATCACACTCACCAGCCAAAAGCCTTGAGTTTGAGAATTGCTGCAGGTTAGACTCCTGAAGATGTCAGGGTTTTACTGGGGTTCCCTTAGGACTGGCTTAAGAGAAAAACAATGAGCCATGGAGAGTAGAATTGGGCAACATTGGCCTGTGATTCAGAACAATAACATTTTAGCTAATCCTATAGGGAGCTGTGAAGAACTGTCCCAATTGGGATAAGAGGTCTGGTGTTTAAACTTCTCATTGATCAGTTACTGGATGCAGACCAGCTTAGGAAGGGAGTATGACCTTGGGCATTGTGGCTGTCTTTAGCAATCTCCCAAAGGTGACTGGCAAGCTGCCAACAGCTCCCAGCATCTGGGCAGAAATTCCTTCACTCTGGGTGGTACATCACAGCATCTATCATTGGGATGCTAAGATAGACAGTGTTAGTTCCAATAAAGAAATAGAGATTAGACGAAGACTGCCTAGTGTCTCCAGTCCCTCAAAAGCATCTATTAGCAGTGTGCCTGCTAGAAACAGCCAACAGTCAGTAGAAGAGGCGCAGATGCCCCAGTATTTTTTCTGACGGCTGCACAGTCCTGACTCTAACACAGAGGGCATGCTCACTCTCACCAGGGAGCTGGACAGAGCTTTAAGTGTTGATTTGACAAGGAAGGAACCTGACCCTCAGTAATGTGTCCTCATTGTTGCTAAGAAACTTGTACTGGCAAAGCTCAGATTGATTTAACTCAAACCACCCTGGAATGTACTAAGCAACGGAGGGCAGAATCCCCAAGATTTCAACTATGTAATGAGAGCTGAGCCATGCTGGGGTGTTGACTCTCATAATATTCTTACCAAGATAAGGATGACTGACAATGTTTGAGTGAGCCTCTCTAAAAGCCTTCCTTTCACAGCCATGGGAGCCTGGACCCAGGAGCAGTGCCGTGGATGCTCATGAAATGGGGCTGATCCTAGAAATGAGAAACAGATCACAGAAGTGAATCCTCACTACACTCAGACTTACTTGAGTATTTGAAGCTTCTGGTCTACAAAAAGAGATTTCTCATACAGTGGGCTTACAGCTGATAAGGGTTCAAATGTGGAGGGCTGACCTGCCATTCAATGATGGTCTCCTGTCATGAAGAATCAGAAGTGGGTGCACAGTTGTAACTAAGCCTAGTAATATCTCTTTTTGATTGGCATTATCTTCATCTTTTCTTAAACCATCCTCATGTTTATTCCTTCCCTATTGGTTCTCTCAACAGACACTATTGTGGATCTACTTTGGACTAGGCATGGCCTTAGAAGACGCAGTTAGCTATGAAGACTGACGTGGGAGTCTTTTCCGGGAGGAAACCTGAGTAGGCTTCCTGGTGGTGATTCCTAGGGTCTCTGTGTCAAACCGCAGGACTCTGTGGGACAAGATTCATGTATGAGATTCAAGTGACCTCAATTATTTGATGTGAACTCTAGGCTTCTTCTGGGTTGAGATTCCTCACCTAAAATCTTAGTAATGAAGGTGACCTCTGTGTCTTCCCTGACACTATGAAACATTTTTAATTAGTGTTAGACTCTGGCAATAATGGGTGCCTTGAAACTTGCTACTGCCTTTCTGCCTGTAAGTTTCTCAACATTGTAGAAACATCTGGTCATATACCTCATCCAGCAGTCTAGACCCCCACATACTTTTGCCATCTGGACTAATCATAGATTTTTTTATAGTCCTTTGGACTTAATGACCTCTTTCTTCTCCTCTTTGTTCTTGTTTTTAATCATTGGGGCTAAGATTAATGTTCTCCACTTTAAAACAGGGTCTCAAGGTAAATCCCTGGCTATCCTGGAACTCTCTTTGTAGACCAGGCTGGCTTAAGCTTACAGAGGCCTGTCTATGCCTCTGCCTGTGTCTCTGTCTCTGCCTCTGAAGTACTGGGATTAAAGGTGTATGCTACCACACTGGGCAACACTGGCTACCTCTTTTAAGAACCACCCAGTCAATTAGTAATTCAATCCCAGCCCTGCTTTTTTGTAGTTTCTCCCTTCCATCCAAGCTTGAGGCTGAGAATTTAGAATACCTTCAGGACATGTCCCAAGTATGAAAACATTGTCTGGATTAAGCCTTTACCACAGGAAATAGTGCCTTTGGCACCACAGATACCATGCCCCCTTTACCATGTTCCCATCACAGATTCCTGAGTGTGCACCAAAGGAAGACATTGGATAGAACAATGATTTCAAACTCAAGTATAATATCAAGTTGACTGATGATGATCAACCCAAATGCCTCTTTTGACCATGTCTTCCAGATAATCGTTAAGGTCAACTTTGAGAAAAGAGATTTAGCTGGGCAATGGTGGTGCATACCATTAACCCCAGCACTTGGGAGGCAGAGGCAGGCAGATCTCTGAGTTTGAGGCCAGCCTGGTCTACAAGAGCTAGTTCCAGGACAGGCACCAAAGCTACAGAGAAACCTTGGCTCAAACAAAAAAAAGAAAGAAAGAAAAAGAGAGAGAGAGAGAGAGAGAGAGAGAGGAGATTTTAGGGCTTTAGGGGTACCAGACATGAGTTCTAATATCATATTTGTCTTTTTCTATGACTTTGGAGGTATTATTTAGTTAGTTCTGTGGTACCTCAGTTTCTTTGACTGTAAAGAATGAGCCTACGCTTCCTACCCAGAGAAAGAGATTTTAAATGAGATGCTATATTAAAAAACATAGGTTTAATGTTCACATAGCTCACAGCAACTATAAAAAGCTTGATAATTTTGAATCATTTATCTTCTTTCTTCTGAAAGCTTAAAAGAGACCCAACACTGGAGTTGCAGTGCTGGGCCTGAGACAGGATTTAGGAAGGACTGGGGAAAAGAGCCCTAGAGGCTGGGGTGAAAGGAGAGCAGCTTGGGGCAGGGGCACTGAGAATTGGTCAGAACCTACTGTGAGCAAAATGTTTCTCCCCTTTTCTTTTGTGCTCTCTTTCTCTCTTCACTTGCTTTCCATTGTGAATACTTGAAATACAGAGAAGTGCAGAGGAGCTGCACCTCACTGGTTGGCTTCTCATGTCCCAGTCACCCAGTCCCAGAAATGGTACTTATCTTAGTCATCCCCAGAGGCTCACTTTAGGTGCCTGTGATGTCTAACATGGTCAGTTTGCTAGTCTCCAGGATCACCGAGGAGACAAGCCTCTGGGCAGGTCTGAGAGGGAGTTTCTAGATCGGGTCAGCTGAGGCAGGAAGTCCATCCTGCATCTGGGTGGCACTCTTCATGGGCTGGGGTCCCAGGCTGAATAAAAGAGAAAGTGAGTTGAGCATCAGCATCCATCTCTCTCTACTTCCTGAACATGGGTGTGATGCAACAGGCCCCGTGGGATGGGCTGCATCTTCTCAGGTTGAGCCACAATAAGCCCTCCCTCTCTCAGGCTGCTTTGTCCAAAAAGTAACATGATGTCTTAACTTCCTGCTGTGTGAGAAGGTGTCTCCTAAGGGCTACTCTTGGCTAGAGAACCGAGGGAAATGTTAGTGCAGACACCATAGAACTATCGCACCCAAATACTGTCATGAACCTTGGAGAGCACTCATTAATTCATCGTTTCAAATTGAAGAGATTTTTTTGACAGCATTAAAATATTCTAGCCTGCCAGCCTTCCTCCGCAGACTGGCCCACAAATCCAGCATAACCATATTGTACTTCTTCCCCACAACCCTGTCACATTATGCAGGATGAAACAATTCAAACTTAAAATGACGAATTAACGGTTAACTACTAAATATTTAATATCAAGAAAAGGCTGTTTAAAACTCATTAAAACCCAAGCAATAAATCTGAGTACTATAGTGGGAAGTATTATATTAGCTATGTTTTTTGTAGTATATTTGTATTGTCTTTATATCAAACATTCTCCAATCAGAAAACACACAGAACATTTATTGCATAAATTTAGGAGCATGTTCTTGTAACCCCATCCTTTTTTTCTGGATTGTTTTCTCTTTGTGTTTGTAGCAACTTTAGTTTGTCGCTGTGCAAAAATAAGTCACTTTTTAATGTTTTCTTCCAGCGTTGGCCCTTGTCTAGTGGAGGGCACTTGTGCCCAGCTCACATTTCTTCTATTATTGTTGGAAAAAAAACAAAAACTGAGGTTTGGGCTTTAAAACTTAAGTGATAGAACCCGAGACCAGCCTGGAGAAGAGTTTGTTGCCAGGGACAGAAAACCTTCATTTCCCCACCTCTGCGAACGATTGTTACTTTTACTTTCACTGAGATGGTTGCGAGAGTCACAACACTTTCCCGGAAGCCAATCCCCTAGAACGTACACAAGGAGCTGAAGGAAGAAGGAGGTGAAAATCTCTGTGCGTTACAGAATGTCCCTTGGATAAAAGTGGCAATGTACGAGTGTGGTCCCTTTGAGCCCTGCTGCCAGGTCTTGGCTCACAGAAGCATCACTTCCTGTAGCTCAACCCCTTTCTCCCTTGGGTATGGCCACACAGTTGCAATATAACAGCTGTTAGACTCCGAATGTGAAATCTTCCTTGTAGACACACACATTCAGACACTTGGTCCCCAGCTGGGGTTGCTGTTTGTGTAGGTTGTGGAACCTTTGAGAGGTGGAGCCTCAAGGAAAGGAAGTAGATCCCAGGGATTCAGGCCTTGCGGTTTATAATTTGGGCCCACTTCTTGTCTGGTCTCTGGGTCCTGCTCTTTGAGGTACGAGCAGGTGAGGTGTTTCAGCCAGGCACAAGCTCTGACCATCAAGGAGTCGGCCGTTCCTTCCCAACCATGATGGATGGTATGCCCTCAAGCAGTTTGCGCAGATAAATCGTTCCTTTGTATTTGATCTCAGGAACAAGACACAACAACAAATACAACAGCGCAACATGCTGACTGTGCAGCTCAGAGTTCCTTTCCACAGATTGCAATGTGATTGGTTCTCAGACCCTAGTACTCCACCTCTGAAGGTCTTTCCTGGCCTCTCAGTCCTCAGGCCCCTATTCCTCTAAAAGGACCATGTGTTGCCCTCAAAATCATTCTCATTGGAGAATCTTGAATGAGTTGCCAAGAGAAAAACCAAGAAGGAGGCTTTAAGCCCATAAGCATACTTGAGATCCCTCAGTGATCCTGAATTACTCTTAGGAAAATTCCATTACCCTGGGCCAAGGAAGACTTAGCAGTGCTATAGGGAAGCTCAAATGAATGTTCAAGAGCCACTCGCCCCTTTAGAAAAGAGAGACCATCTAGAGGGGTGGCTCTCACCCTTCCTAATACTGTGACCCTTTAATACAGTTTCTCATGTTGTGGTGACCGGACCCCTCAACCATAAAATTATTTCATTACTACTTCAAAACTGTAATCTGGATACTGCTATGAATTGTAATGTAAATATCTGATATGTAATCCCAAAGGGATCATGACCCACAAGTCGAGAACCACTGTTGGGGGTTTAGCTTGAGACTCTCCGGAGGCAGATATTATAATCCCCTACCCAAAATCTGGAGCCAGGGCCAACAAGATGGCTCAGCCGTAAAGAGTGTGTGCCACTAATCCTCATGATTTAATCTCTAGGACCCACATGGTAGAAGGTGAGACCAGATTCATACAGGTCATCATCTGACCGCCTCATGATCACTATGACACATGTACACGTACACACACAAGCACACACACACACACACATACACTAAAATAAAATAAAATAAAATAAAATAAAATGGGAAGCCAGAGTCACACATAGTCCTTTTGCCAACTTCAGACATCCCTGAGAACTGTAAGGGTCTAGGTTTAGTTGAGCTGCACCTAAATCTCACCTGGCTTCAAACAAGGGCCTGGGACTAGGGACTGCTAATGAAATCCATGCCATGCTTTAGATCATATAGAGCATGCCCTGCCTCCTTGGCCATCCTCTAGGATGTTCTTACTGGTCCATCTCCCTATTACATCTTCTGTCCCACATCCGGGCCCATTAGACAACCCAGGACAATATAACTGTGACAAGTTACCTGTTATATATAAGGATAGGGGATATGTTGCATTGATTTTCCTGTCCCCAGAAGTTATCACAGTGATAAACACAGTAGATACCAAAATGCATTTGTTAATAATGTCATACATATAAAACAGTTTGAAAACTCCCAAATTCATAAAAACAGCATAGTGATAACATCGCCTCCTTTCTATTATCTTGTGTTTGCGTGTCTCTGGTTAGTAACACAAGCCTATTTCCATGTGAAATATGACAGGACTATGGATTATGGGTCTGTAATGTTCTCTCCCTTTTGGAAAAGTCATGTGATTAACAGGACAACAACTTTACCTCTGTAAATTACTTCTAAACATTATCTTGAGACTACCTTATTATGGCCTCCTACAGTTGGCTTCTCCCACTATACAATAGACCGTTGTGTGGAAAAAATTATGGAAAATGAGGGCAGGATATTTTAAAGGTCAGTTTGGTAGGGTTGTCTTAGGTCAGGAGTCTAGGGCTTCATGCGGTCCCCTCGAGCCCATTTTAGAGAGAAGAAGTTAAGGCTTCAAGGGGCAAGGAACTGTCTAAGATAGGGCAGGCCCTTAGACATAGAATTTGATTCAAACCCAGCTACATATTGACTTCAGGGTCCACATCTTAATTCCTGTGCCTTAGAAGTCTGGTTTATAAGATAGCTCAACAGTGAGGTGACTGAGGGCAAGGAGACAGAGAGACAAATGGTGCCCCTCACAGACCCGGGCTTGGTGATGAAGAAGATGCGTCTGGCCTTGACTTTCTCCAGCAGAGGGAGAACCATATCTGTCTCATTTATAGCTGTCTTCTCACTGCTTAGCACAATGTCTAGCTCCATATTTGAGCCTGTCTTTGCAAAAATATTTCTAGCCTACGATGCAAAGTTTGTTTTTCTCTTTGCTGTTAGGTATCAGTAATAACCATCGAATGTTCTTTTTATTGATTTTTAGCTATCCTACTTGCAGAAAACTTTATAAATATATAATCAGTACATCTTGTCCAGGAGGCAATTGATCTGTGGCTTGGAACTACCCTGTCCCATGTGATGGCCAGCTGCCACGTATGGCTATGTAAATGTTAATTGTATAAAATGAAAAATTCAGTTCCTTCATTACACTCGTCACATTTGTGGGTTCCAGTAGTCACACATGGCTGGCGGCTTCCTTGCTGGACAAAATACATAGCAGATTAACTTCGAGCTTGGGCTCTGGTACTGGACGGATGGGGGCCGTGAGGAGCGCAGCCGTGGGAAGTAAGTAATCACCATCTGAAGAGCTGAAATAACAGTTCTCCTTGTCCTGGCTTAGGTTTCCCAAGAGACAGAGGTGGTTGGCCAATGCTCTATTGCAGAGCACCATTGGGAAGAGCAGCAGAAAAGAACAGGGTTTGTGAAGTAGGCGGAGGGGGAGCCCACATGTGATGCTTTAGAGCAGCAGGTCCCCTCAAAACTGTCAGAAGAGCTATATCAATGCATCCCAGAATCTTGTCGTTTGGGGAGTGGAGGGGAAGGGAAACATTTATTCCTTAGTTTCTACTCGCCTTCCTTACTTCCCCGGTGGGAAGTGATGCAGCAAGTCCTTCTTAAAGGTCTCAGCATCAGCCGCCTTGCCTGGCAGGCGTCCCTCTGTAGGCAATGCTCCCACCGGATCCTGGGGGCTGCAGACATGCTCCTCCTTCCTCACTGTAGTCGGAGATCATTGTGGCAGCCATGGTCAGTTGCTCTTGGTAGAGTAATTCGGTTTAGTTCCTTGTCCTTCAGCAGGAGGCCCCGAAAGTGACAAGTGGCACTGATAACTTCAAGTTTTCAATGACTAACGTTGACTGCTGTTTAGCTGCCCCACTGCCATCACGAGTGCTAGTGGCTGGGCAGTACCCAGCATGCCTTGCTGGGCTCAGTGAATAGACTACAGTTTGGGGCAAATCATCACAAACCAGATCATTGCCCCTGAGATGGACACTTACTTGGGATGACACTCTCCAAAAACATGTTATTAATCTGAACAATGCCATACATGGTCAAACCAGAGTAGCTCGTGGTCATATCCATTAATCCATCTCTTTGTCATTAAAATGGACCAGTCCTTGAAGATAATGTTGTACTATGTACCATACTAAGGGATCAGGCATCCAGCAGATCAGTAATGATGGCAGTCAAAGGTGGTGTGTGACAGAAAGAGAAAGTATAAATTTTGTTAAGGGCAAATTTCTGCTTCCTCTAGGGCAGTGGTTCTCAACCTGCAGATCACGATGCCTTTGGGGGTCTCATATCAGATATTTACGTTGGGATCCATAACAGTACAAAAATTACAGGTATGAAGTGGCAATGAAATAATATTATGGTTGGGGGTCAACACAACATGAGGAATTGCATTAAAGGCTCACAGCATTGGCAAGGTTGAGAATCACTGCTCTAGGGTGAAAGGATATAACATAATTAGCTTGCCATCTGGTGTCTGCCTGGAGTGCATATTAAGGGTGTACAGTGAGTCCTGGATGTAGGCAAATTAGGTATTCACTATTGCCATTCACCTTTGATGAGAAGAAATTGGATCCACAAATAGTCTCATCTTTCCTACTATGGCAATCATTTATAAATTTGCTCTTCCACCCTAAAGAAAGTTAGGAAAATGAAGCAGGCTTATCTCCATCCTGGGTCATTCTGCTCATCTGCCTGGCTGCTAAGCCCTTCCTCTGCAAAGGACGTTCTTGAATGGGCATCAGTTTGAGAGTCAAAGATGAGCTACTTGTTCTCACTCGTCTATTCCCATGCTCTTCCACCAGACAGCATTTTCTCACGCCTGATAGGCACAGCACTTTCAAGCTGCTTAGAAGCTTTCAAGGCAGTCTCTGTGGCCAGGACTCGGTCAACTCATACCTGACGCTGTCTTTCCTTCCACTAAAGCAGGAGGATTAAGTGGGTTGTGGCTCCCTGATTTATCAACTAGGGAATTTTTCCTTTTCAATATCATCCTTTATAAGATCTATTTTGGACAAACACAAACATAGAATGCATTTTGCCCATACAGAGAGTGTTGTGGGTAGAGGAGAGAGGACGATACAGCTGGAATGTGTGACTTTGGGGCAGGGTCAGTGGATCGCAAATCTTATTCGTGCATTGCTGCAGCTGCTCTGACATGATCCTACGCACTCTGAAGCAGAGGATTGAAGCTGTGACCTGGCATTAGGAGCTGATGGTTCTGGTTGCAGTGAGTTCAGAATGGTCATTTGGGATCTCACAGTCACTTTGTGCTCTAGGTGTTAGAACTGTGGTTGAGGAACGTCCCAGGTAGTATTTGTCAGAAAAGACCGTAATTCTCTGCTGTAGAGGTCATGGTGTTGCTCCAGAAGTCTACTCTAATCCTCACGTCAGGGCTTGTCTATTGTAGGGTATTTGTACATGGTGTGAAGATGGATTGTTGTGATTGGTGTAATAAAAACCTGAATGGTCAATAACTAGGCAGGAGAGAGTAGGTGGGACTTCCAGGCAGAGAGAGGAAGTCAGAGGGATAATCAAGGAGTGAGGGAGAAGCCAGTCAGGCATGGACCAAGTCGAACATATGGTACAGAGGAGAGGTAACTGAGCCATGTAGCAGAACATAGATTAAGACTTGTCAGAAACTGTATTCTTATCTACCGGGAACCTCCTCAGAACAATTGGGCCTGATGGGCCATGTAGCACAAGTGCAAAGTGGTTTGTCCTACAGGCTGGCCTTATTACTCACTTCCTTTTCTGATTTAGATCTGAATTGGTCAGCTCTCTGACACTATGAAAAAAATACCTGAGGTAATTAACTTCTAAAGAGAAAAGATGTGTTCTAGCTTAGAGCTTGGGGTTTTCGGTCTGATTAGGTCCATTGCTCTGGGCATGTAGCAAGGCAGTAAGTGCATTGTAGCGGAGGAGTCTGGTGAAGCAAACTGCTCAGCTCATGTCCAGGAAGTGAAAGAAAAATAGAAAAGGACATAGGGTCCCATATGCTTCTCCAAGGTGTTCTCCTAGTAACCCAGGGCTTTCCTGTAAGGTCCCACCCACTTCTTAAAAGTTCCAACACCCTCCAAGGGTGTCACCCTTAGTACTAAGCCTTGAATACATGAGACTTTTAGAAGACATACAAGATTCAAACTGTGTATCAGGGTTCCACTTGAAAAAGGAGGCATTTCTGGGCACATGCTAAACTAGTTCAAGTTCACGGTCAACCAAAGATTCAGCAAACGCTGTGCTTCCTTCATTACAGATGCTACCAGGGGCTAAAAATGACCATAAAGATATGCTCCAAGACGCTACCTCTAAAAATGTCACCACCAACTATACACCTACAGGAGACACATAGGAGCGTGTCTAAAGACACCATAGAGATACAATTACCAATCTAATATGCATGGGAAATGATCCACTTCCTGTCACAAATAATTCCAAGAGTAAAAGAAAATGTCAAAGAAATGGAGGAACTTGTAAATGGGAGGAGACAATTACACTTGTATGTGCGTGTGCTTGTGTGTGTGTGTGTGTGTGTGTGTGTGTGTGTATGAGCCATAGCACACTTGTGGAAATTTGAGAAAAACTTATAGGAATTGATTCTCTCCTTCTGCGTGGGTTTTGTGAATCAAACTCGGGTCATCAGGCTTGGTAACAATTGTCTTTCCCCACTGAGCCATCTTGCTGCTACAGACTTTAATAGATTGCAATGCATGCATTTTAGTCATGCATTGAAATGGCCCCCTTGAAAAAGTTAATACATAAAACAACTGGAAATCTGAAAGATTGACTATGTGTTATATTAAAGAATGATCTAGTTTTTTTTTTTGTTGTTGTTGTTTGGTTTGGTTTAGTTTGATTTTGGCTTTTCAACAGAGTTTCTCTGTGCAGCCCTAGATGTTCTAGAACTCACTCTGTTGACCAAGGTGACCTCAAACTCACAGAGACTCGCCTGCTTCTGCCTCCCGAGTCCTAGGATTAAAGGCATGTGCCACCACTGCCTGGCTATGATTTAGTATTTTTAGATGTGATAATAATCAGATGTGTCCCCAAAAGTTTTATCTTTTAAAGACTGTGATGGTCTGGATGAGACTGGCCCCCACAGAATCATATATCTGAATGCTTGGTCCCCAGTTGGTGGAACTTTTTGGGAAGGATTAGGAGTTGTGGTCTTGTTGGAGAAGTTGTGTCACTGGGGGTGGGCTTTGCAGTTACAAAGGACTCATGCAATTCTCAGTATGGGTGTGTGCTTTTCTCTCTCTTTTTGTCTCCAACTTGAGGATGAAGATGTGGGCTCTCAGTTGATCCTGCTACCCTTCCTTATTCAAGAATCATTGACTCTGACTCTCTGAAACTGTAAGCTCTAAATTTAGTGCTTTCTTTTATTGGCTACATTGATCACGGTGTTTTATCACAGCAATAGACAAGTGACTAAAACAAAAATACACATACAATATTTGTCAATAAAAAGATATGATATCTGGGACCCAGTTCAAAATAAAATAGGAAAGGGAGAAAGAGAAATGCTACTTGGAAACTACTGGCTGTGAGTTGACCATTGTAGAAAGTAAGTAAAGGACATGTGGCCCATTTATTATATTAATCTGCCTGTTTTGTGTGCTTGTTTAAACTTTTCTATGATACATACGATACAGTTTTGGTTTTATTAATTAGAATTGTTGTTAGTGCTTGCTCTCTGAGCCACTGCAGGATTTCTCTGTACAGACTAGCTCACTTGCAAGAACATCTGGGTTACCGACTGCCCACTTTAGCTTTTTTTTTCTGCTCTGATAAAGACCATGATCAAAAGAAACCTGAGGTCCACTATGGAAGGAAATCAGGACAGGAACTCAAGATGGGAACCTGGAGGCAGGAACTGAATGACACAGAAGCCATGGAGGAGTGCTAATTGAACCTATGGCTTTCTCAACCAGCTTTCTTATATAACTCCCGACTGCCTGCCCCATACAGCACTACTCCCATAGCTCAGACCCTCTCACCTTGGTTGTTAATCAAGAAAATGCCCCAAAGACTTGCCTCCCTGCCAGTCTGATGGAAGCATTTTGTCTTCCTAGATATTTCTCTTCCCATATGACACAGCTTGTGTCAAATTGATGAAACAAACAAACAAACAAAAACACTAACAAAACAAGACAGTCAGGACATTGGCAAACCCATTTCCACCCAATCTCATCAGAATGACAATGTTAACATTCTGCAGGAATAGCCACATGACCAAGGCCCTGCACATTTTATTGAGTTGGGGAGCAGGAAAGTTAATATACCCCTAGGGCAAGGCAATGAAGGCATCTCCTGTCTGTCTCATGTCAAATCAGACTGATTCTCATCATCCCCACACCTATATGGAAGGAGAAGAAGACATTTGCCAGATCAATAGCCCCATACAAAGAACTAGCATCTGTGATGATCAAGTTCCATAAAGACAGGCCAGCTGGCAAGACAGCTGCTCTCGGGGCTGCCACCTGGGCAAATTTATGACTGTCGTGCAGCATGCTCTCTTGCTGCTGTTGCTGTTGTTTACAACAGCCAGACTGATGAACTGAAGGAAATCATTATGGGGACCACAACCCCAGCATCATTTAAGCCTTTAATGGTAGCATTCATCTCTGCAGTTCCTTCTAATGTACAATTACTTTGTGATCTTGGTCAGAAATAGGAGGCAAAGACAGTGACAAGCTTGTACCTCATCCTTCCTATTACTGAATCTCTCTGCAGGTCAGAGAACCTGTGCATGATGATTTTTCCAAGCCTGGAGTATATCTACCCAAATGACATATGTGGGAACTTTATAGAACTATTCTCTCATAATGACTCCAACAAAGAAGCTCAAGGTCATCAAATAAGAGGCAGGAGCTAAGGTCAGATCTTGCTGGAGAGCATCTGTATGAATCTGACTAGAGGCTGCAGGTCTGAACGCTTCAATACCAGCTAGATTAGTAACAAGCTGAGACTGTGGGAATACAAAGTAGTGTACAGTGGCATACACCATGTCAAAAAAAAATACTGTTTGGGGATTAAACGTGAAAACCTGATAAAACCACACTTGACATTATTATGTATTCAAAAATGGGTAGCTACTCTGTTGGTGTTATTATTACTATCATATCAAGGACTTAATTTTTTATTTAGGTAAACAACAGGGTCAGATAGCTTCAATTATGTACTGCCTCCAATCGTCTCTGGAACTTTACTGCTTACTGGCCCCATAAAAAAATGTAAGAATAATTAAAACAACGGTAGTAATTGCAATTTTACCTCTCCACCAGAATCTTAGGTGATAAAAAGAAGTTATTCTTTCTAGTTTGCCCCCACCCCCATTATTAATTCAAATTTCTATAGCAGCCGTGTTGGATACCTCTCATTCCTGAATTTCTCTTCTCCGCAGCCCATTGTGATTGCATATGGCACCTGAATTCTGAGCTCTTCCTAATTCTGACTCTTGCTTAGTGTATTTTATTACCAGGTATGATATCCCAGTAACTTCTGATATAGTTCATGAGATATGATAAAAAAATAAACAGTGTTCAACTGAAAAGGAAGCACAAATGGAAAGAGAAAAATTAAGCATGGGACACTGGGCGGTGGTGGCACACGCCTTTAATCCCAGCACTGGGGAGGCAGAGGCAGGTAGATCTCCATGAGTTCAAGGCCAGCCTAGTCTAACAAGAGCTACATCCAGGACAGGCTCCAAAGCTACAGAGAAACCCTGTCTTGAAAAAACAAAAAAAGCAAAAACAAAAAACAAACAAGCAAAAAAGATGGATGAAACAAAGCAAACCAAACAACAACAAACCACATTTTAAAAAAAACAGACTATAGAAAGATTAAAACCTGCTTGAGAAGACAGAAAGCTCAGTCAGTGAAATAAGTGGTTTTGCAATCATGAGGATCTGGTTCAATCCCTAGAACTCCTGTTAAAGTGCCAAGCATAGATGGGGCTTGTCCTTGTAACACTAGCACTGGAAGGCCAGAGACAGGAGGGTCTCTGGGCTCAATGGCCAACTAGTCAGTTTAGACTAAATAGCAAGCTGCAGGCCAATGACAGACCCTGTCTCATGGGGAGATAGATGACGTACCTGAGGATGATGCCTGAGGTTGTATCCTGACCCCCACATATATTCAAACACATGTACATAGGAATACACACGCATGTGTACCCACACATACCTATATGCCTACACAGGAACACACATATACACACATTTTTTTTAAAAAGCAAAAGAGTAGAACTTTGCTTCCAAACAAGATATAATAATAGCATGGACCAATTATAGATGTCAGAAATCAACAAACAAAATATAAAGTGTTTGAAACAGCTGCTTTCTTGTCCATGGACAAGGAATGGTCATCTATGCCAGATGGAAAATGAAGGAGGTGGGACATGCAGTTGCCCTAACTTAGCATCTCAAGTGTTTTCAGATTGCTTGTGAGGGAGCTGAAGTCAAAGATGCCCTAAGTGGAAGAAATAGAGTTCAGAGTCTGGGGAGACAAAGGTGGCTCCAGTTTGCAGGGCAGGCACAGTACTGAGAGGGAAGCGTTGAAACAGGGCTCTGGAGCTCTCTAGAACATCCTTGGATCGTCAGCAGAGCACTGACCAGCCCATGCATCTGCAGAAACAATCTGAGACTGGAGAAACCAAAAGGACTGGCTATGGCTCTCACACAGGCCTGAGACTATGTGGCACCTGTTCTCCCTCAAGTCAGAACAGAAACCTGAGCCAGAAATAACTGGATAGAGAACTCAGGAAGGTCTGCTTCATTAATGGGGCATCATTAGTGGTTGACTAAATATTGCTCTAATCCCACTGAATAAATGTAAAGCAAGTGCAGAAAGGTCAAATGTTCCTTCATAACAAAGCAAAATTCAAAATATTTACAGCAGAAAAAAACTGTTTAGCATGTAACAAGGTAAAAATTCACAATACCTTCTGTCTAATTTAAAATTATCAGGCATAAAAAGAAAAGAGGATACAGAATAAGGACCAAAAGGATCTGTAATTTGAAACTGATGATTGACTGAAAGAATAAAATTAGCAATGCTATTAAAGCAGCTAATAGAAATATGAATTTATCTAGCCTATTTAATTTTAAGAAAGGTGTGTGTGTGTGCATGTGTGTGTGTGTGTGCACAGGCTTATGGGTACCTGTGAGGCCAGAGGAGGGCATCAAATTTCCTGTAACTGGAGTTACAGATAGTTGTGAGCCTCTCAGTGTGGGTGCTAGGAATCAAACCCCAGTCTTCTGCAAGAGCAGCAAGTACTCTTAACTGACTGATTCATCTCTCCAGCTCCTATTCCATATTTATTTTTTAGGACAAGTTGAAATTTTACAAAGATACTTTAAAAAACAAGTTGAACTGGATATGTGAATTAGTGTGCACCAGATTAAAGCACAGTAGATGGAGTAACACAGATTGAGCATTGTAGAAAAAAAATTAGTAAACTCAGAGACTAAAAACAACAGAAAGTGCCCAAAAGAAACAAAGACTTTTTAATAAAAGGGATTTCAGTGAATTGTGAATACTTCAAGAGGCCTTGACTATGTATCAATGGATCCCTGAAGGAAGATGCAGGTAGAAAGTACTCGTAGATTCTGTGCCATAGAATTTA
Source organism: Bramus lutescens (assembly GCA_001685075.1). Lineage (NCBI taxonomy): Eukaryota > Metazoa > Chordata > Mammalia > Rodentia > Cricetidae > Bramus > Bramus lutescens. The sequence goes on along the minus strand of LOEQ01002030.1, from coordinate 13,759 downwards.
AAGAAGTTTTTGTGAGGTCAATGGCATATTCTTGAACTGGTAAAGTAGCCTTTATGCTCACTAGTTTTATGTCAACTCAACACAAGCTAGTGTCATCAGAGAGGAGGGAGCCTCAAGTGAGAAAATTTCTTCATAAGATTCAGTTATAAGGCATTTTCTTAATTAAGATTGATGGGGGAGGGTCCAACCCATTATGGGTGGTTGCTAACCCTGGGTTGGTAGTCCTGGGTTCTATAAGAAAGTGGGTTAAGCAAGCCATGAGGAGCAAGCTTGTAAACAGCTCCCCTCAATGGCCTCTGCTGTAGGTCCTGCCTGCGTTATCCTGCTCTGTGTGAGTTCCCGTCCTGACTTCCTTCAAGGATGAACAGCATTGTGGAAGTATAAGCCAAATAAACCCTTTTCTCCCTAACTTACTTTGGTCATGTTGTTTCATCACAGCAATAGCAACCCTAAGATAACTTAATTTTTTCTTTCCAAGTCATGGTGTATCTTCCTAAGATCCTCTAGAAAAGCCCATACTTTGTAAGTATGTGTGAGACGATGCTCTGGTCCCTTAGCTTTTGGTATAGCAGGAATAACCCATCTACAGTTTCGGGACTTTTAACCATACAAGGGCCTTCAGGAGGCAGAGCTTCCAAAATCCAGCTGGAATTCTCTTGGTGACCTTATATCGTTGGTTTGGGTCCCATGGTTTGGGTCCCATGATCTCAGTTCTCAGTTGATTAAGGCAATCTGCCACCCCAGCGTTAAGGTACTTTGTTTTTCTTTTCTTTTTTAATTGAGGTTTGATCATGAAAAAAAGATGGGGCAACACTTGCCAGGCTATACAAGCAGGAACTAAGTCTTTTGGTTGTCCTTTAGGGCCTCTTTCTCCCAGTTCTTCTACTCATGCCTTATTCCTAACATGTTCACACAAAACAGCCCAAAACTAAAGCCAATCCACCAATGAGCAGATAAATAATAAATGAGCTATTCAGACACAATGAGGAAAGAAATACTGGCACGTGCTACATTTGTGAACTTTGAAAACATTGTGCAAAGTCAGGCACAAAAGGCCACATGTGACACAAATCAATCTCTATGAAATGCCTGCAGTAAGAAACTTCATCGAGGTAGTGACTAGATTAATGACTGCCACAGTTTGGAGGCAGGAGGAGAATAGGGAATGACTGCTAATGGGTGCTTGCTTTCCTTTAGAGACTGATGAAAATGTTCTAAAATTATATAGTGATCATGGATGAACAACCTTATGAATATACTGAAAACTGCTAAATTGTACACTTCAAAAGGGTGAGGTTTTTGCTATGTAAATGAGACTTCAACTTTTAAAAGTGGGGAAAAAGATGGCAATTAATAAGATAGTATTTTGAAAAATCTAACTGAAAAAAGCTTCAAAAAATTGAGATGCTTTAAAGAAATGGAATCAGTGATCAAAAACATTTTCTTATGAGATGCAGAGCTGGAGGTCAGAGGTGCAAAGCCACAGTGGTGTCAGTTACGTGAGTCAACAGATCTAATGGGCAGTGTGAGGGCTGCCGTGAGCATGTATTACATATTGGAAATGTGCTTGGTGTGGACTTTGTGTGCAGTAATTAGCTTGACTCTAGCACTCATTTCGCTATATATATCAAACTATCATATTATGTATTACATTTTTATTTATATATATATTTCAGGGGGCAATATGTTCAAAGTCTAGCCTGATTTTAAACATATGATCCTCCCACCTCAGCGTCCTGGGATTACAGGTGTGTACTACTATGCTCGGATTTCATTGTATACTTTGCATGTACAATAACTTCTATTGAGATGTCCCTCTTAGGAAATTTCAGGTAGAAGCAGTGTCTACCAAAGGCTTTCAGCGGTTAGAAAAAGAGATACCAGCTTCTTAACCAATGAAACTAGCTTAGCCCAACACCAAACTGGGAACTACAGTGAAAGAAAGGGAATTTACAGGATACAACCAGCCATGTACATTAATACAAAAGATGTAAACAAGACAATGGTCAATCCAACTCAGCTATACATAGATGACAATACATACAATACATCATAACCAAGTTGGATGGTGCCCTGAATTTTGCTGTGATGAAAATCTCTCCAGTGAGGTTACCGCTAGATGATTTTATAGGTAGTATTTTCTGCATGCCTTGCATTCCAGGAGTTAGAGAAAGATTTCCCCTTAGGCCTTCATTTGGTTTCCACAGACTAGGACTAAATACATGCATTTAATCTGATAGGAGATCACAGGTACATTGATAGGGTAGAGAAACCACGAAATAAGAAGGGGAAGGGAATGCCTATAAGCCTAAAATACATTATTATGAGGATGACCAGGTATCGGAGTGCACACTTGTAATCCTAGCATTCGGGAAGTTGAAGCAGGATCATCACTGCAAGATCAAGGCTAATCTGGGTGATAACAAGACCCTATTACAAAAACAAAAAAAAGTTATAAAAACGGTTTTAGGGAGTCTAGATTGCTATCCTGCCATGAAACACATAAAGTTAAAAACACATGACTTGAATTTATTGACCCCCAAAGGGCAAGTGACTTGAGACATCTCAGGTACCAGCTCCTAGCCATTATTGATTGGGCAGCTTCCCTGGCTCAGGGATGAGGAGGTATTCATTTCTAGCACTTTCTACCTGGAACCTGGGAACCAGAGAGAGCTTGAAGACAATGGAAGGTGGCGTGGGAAGTTGAAAGATGGATGAGTGGGCACGGATGTGGGGAAGCCAGGAAGTGAGCCTAGCACCACAGTGTGAGGAAAGTGGGGGAGGGAGAGAATGAGCAAACACTGTGGTCCTTTCCCAAGGAATCCCAGCTCTTGCCTTCTGCATCCCTTTGGTACATTGTAATATCTGGGTCAATATTTGTCATTCTTTGGTGTAGGAGGGTCATCTGTCTATGTGTTACTTTCATTGGTTAATAAAGAAACTGCCTTGGCCCCT
>LOEQ01002029.1:292362-316008 GCA_001685075.1 Bramus lutescens | reverse complement strand
AAAAACGCTTGCCAGCAGAACAGTGGAGAAGGAAGAACACGACAGATGAGTCAAGGATGACTCAGGAGTTAATGGGCAGGTGGTAGAAATGGGAAAAGTGAAAACAGCTGATGAGACAGTGTAGAGACAAATCGAAGGGAGAATTGACACAGATACAGAGACTGATGTGATAGTTTCCGGAAATGTACACTAAGCAGTTTGATTCTTGTGCTAAAATCTCAGGGTTCTGTAACTGGGTGCGTAGATGATTTCAAAATCGTCATCCACTGAAGGTAATAAAACCAGTTCCAAGGGCTGGGAAGAGACAACAGTAGGTAAGAGGACTTGCCGGACGAGTGTGTTGTTAGGCTCCTCAGCACTCACTTACAAAGGCAAGGTGTTTCCACACATGAGTTTTAAACTCTAGTGCTATAGGGGACAGAGATAGGAGGGTTTGGGATAGTTTGGTTTCACTTTCCAGATGGTTTAGCTGAAGAAACAATGAGCTTCTGGTTTAGTAAGAGACCATGTTCCAAGGATCTAAGGTGGAGTGTGATGAAGGAACACATGTGATATTGTCTGCTGGCCTTCATGTGAGCACATGGGCACAAACACCTGAACATTCATGTGCAAGCGGCCACACACACACACACACACACACACAACACAGAGAAAGTGGGGAGGGAGAAAGGTGTTAAAATATTCCAGAAGACAGAGGAAAACAAGATGGTGGCCCAAATGATGAGATGAAGGATAAACAAGATGGTGGCCCAAATGATGAGATGAAGGAAAACAAGATAGTGGCCCAAATGATGAGATGAAGGAAAACAAGATGGTGGCTCAAATGATGAAATGAAGGAAAACAAGATGGTGGCCCAAATGTTGAGTAGGTGTGAGATGGAGGGAGGTTTGTCTTTCAAACATCATTAATGAAGGTCTAGATCTTGAAATGGTCCTCTGATTGTTCCATATAACTTTTCTGTGTTACTGAGCAATTTGCTGAGATGACTCAGCAGTTAAGAACTCTGCCTACTATTTCAGGGTTCAATTCCCAGCACCCACATCAGGCTATAGCTGCTTTAACTCTAACTCCAGGAGATCTGACATCGACTTCAGGATAAGTCACTTTTTCTTTGGTGTATGGTATCTTCTATGTCTTTATTTTATTAAAAAAACAATACATAAAACAGTGTTTTACTTTCCTTTCTGTTTTTGTGATAAAAACACTTTGGCCAAAATCAAGTTAGAGGAAGAATGTTTTAGTTTGTTTTGTTTTCCAGCTTACAGGTCACAGTCCATCAGTGAGGGAAGCCAGGGTGGTAGCTTGAAAGGAGGAACCTAAAGCAGAAACTGGAGGGCTGCTACTTACTATCTCTCTGGTTAATGCATACATAGCCAGCTTTCTCTCTCTTTCTTCCTTTCCTCCCTCCCTCCCTCCCTCCCTCTCTCCATTCCTTTCTTTCTTTTTAAACTTTTCTTCTCTCATGGATTATACCCCAAATGCGGTTCCCCTCCCTTCATTCACAGCAACACCCTCACTTCCTCTCTCCTCCAGATTCATTCTTCCTCAGTTTCCCTTCAGAAAAAAGCAGAGCTTCCACCAATATCAACCAATCACAGCAGCAAGTTACAGTAAGACTAGGCACAAATGCTTATATCAAGGCTGGACAAGGCAGCTCAGTAAGAGGAGAATGGCTTAAACAGCTCAGGTTCACCTGCTCCAGGAATGGTGCTGTCCATAGTGATGTATGCACCCCACATATGGATTAATACTTAAAATAATCCCACAGACATGGTCAAATCTGCCAAATGAGCCTTCTCAGGTGATGTTAAGTGTGTCAAGTTCACAGTCCAAGGTAACTGAGAAAAGTATTTTGTTAACGAACTGTATAGCACGTGCTTATATCTAACCTTCAACCTAGCATGCAGACTTTATGTGGATCCTATTTAGGTTACCAAATTCACTTGCCTTTACTACCCAAATGACATTGCCATTTTAGAAAAGGAAAGGACAGAAAAGTATGACAAAATGAAAATGAATAGTTCCTTTGGTATCTATGGTTTGGGGATTATTTTATTTCCACATTCTGATGGTTTCCACGGGTAATAGTGTTAACCACCATGTCTGCTTATATACATATGAAACACAAACTTATTTGAATAATTAAAGACTCAAGTGTTTGCATTCATGGTGACTTGAGCCTGATTACTGTCAAACTTCATCAGCACAACAAGGAGTCACATTTCCCCTAGGCGTAGGCTTTTGGGAGAGGTGATGTTATTTCTGTCTTGTGTATTATAAATAATGTTCTAGGTTTAAAGATGCAGTCTTATCATAATTTATTAAATTAAAGATTTGGCTGTTTATTTGAGGAATTCTTTCAGGAAATGTTAATACCTGCAGTATTCTGATTTTTCTGTTTTTGTCAGCAATCCATTAATATAAAAATAAACCAGTGTTCCAATGTCACCATCCAATAACTCTTTCTGCTTGTGTAAAAAGTAAAAAAAGTAGTATTTTTTTAGATAATAAATAGATAAACTCAGAAACTTGATGAAATTGTCATCTTGAAGTGTCATGTGTTGGTTGGGAAGTTTGGTGAAATGAGTACATTGGAACTGAGTTTCTGTGACCATACAAAGTGTCATAGTTATCCACATTCATGCCAAGCACAACTGTTGATCATCTGTTGTCTTGTGCTGGTGGGGACTGTGTTCTTGGGAATGGAACACCCTGTGTATGCTCCTTCTTGTGCTAGGCTGAGTTCTCTGAGGGAGCACAGTTAGAAAACACAAAGTGCTTTTGTTTGGCATATTTACTTGGGCTAATATTGCTTTTCCAAGAAGGAAACTATTTGTCTTTGATAGGATATTCTTCCCAGCTCACTAATGATCCCTCCAGCCTACACTGTAGTCTGGGGATAGTTGATTGGCTGGCATTCTTGCTTGGAATTAGCAATTTTTATTTATATAATTGTTTCCCTCTGTAGGGAGTGCTCAGGAGGTGTGACTTCTCTCCATTTTGTGGTTGTTTGCAGATTATCAAAGTGTAAATAAATGCATCCTGTTAACAAAGGCTTTTTCTGAATTAATTGGTTAGCATGGAGTACTGTATAGTAATATTACATACAGCACACCAGCCAGTGGCTCATTTCATATTACTTTCCGTCTTTTTTGTTTAGGTTGGTGTGAATATATGTGTGTGTATGTAGATAGGTACAGCTGTGAGCTTGGATGCCAGCTGTTGACTTGGGGTTTATCTCCTTTCATTCTACACTATATTTTTTAAAATAATATTTTGTTCTTTGAGAATTTCATGTAATACACTTTGACCATATTCATCCTCTTCACCAAGCTTCTCCCACATCTACTGCTACTTCCTTACCACCCAATATTGTGTTCCCCCAGCCCACCAAGTCCAGTTTGTGCTATTGAACTGCTCCTGGGTGTAGGGCATGCCCAAGTGTGCTAAAATACTTGGTGTCACACTGTTAAAGAAAACTGACTCCCCTTCTCTCAGTAACTGCTGAATGTGGTTGACATACGAAGTATCATGTGTTAAAGAAAGGTGACTTTGCCTTCCGCAGCAGCTGTCAATGCCAACAACTCTTCAGCTAAGGTGGACTGCTTGCTCTATGCTGTGATTTTGTCCTAGAGACTGTGATATGACATTAATCCTGAGGAAACATTAGCAATTGTTGACTTACCCCAGATATGCAGCCTAATGGACCAAAGAATGGAAATTACCAAAGGCAATCTTAGTGGATTCATGAGCCTTATTGGGTTAACCTATAGGATGATGGTAAGGGCTTACTTCTAGGACCAGAAATGACTCAAAGACAGTTGTATCAGCAAAGCTCACCCCAGCATGGATAACAGTACATGTTTCTAGAAACCTAGAACACAATTCGTAACCTACAGCAGGTCAAGGGATTGAAAACTTTGCAGGCAGCTCTCTGCTTCTTCTAGGCATCATGACTTGTCTGATGAGGAACTTCTAGGCAGCTCTGCTGGTCTGAGAATGTCTCTTAGGTGTCTTTACTGCCCATATACCCTTAGGGAGGGAGAGGTCTGGTGAATCTGGTCATAGGACAACCAGCATGTGGGTCCTAGGGATTGAAGTCAGGTCATCAGGCTTGTCAGCAAGGTTCTCCTTTGATCAGTTAACCAGCCCACCAGCCTGCTAATGCATTTTATACATGAAAAGCCATTGAAACCACAGTGAAAATAGCATCCAGATTTAGACTGTTAACTTCTCTAATGTATTCCTTCACACCTGTGAACCAAAGAGGCAAAGACGGAGTCCCGGCCATTCACTGTAGTACTCGTAGAAGGCACCATCATCCTGGGTATGTGGAGTTCCTAAGCAGACTAGTGCAACCTGATTACAAGAGACCTGTTTTCCTTATCTGTGAGCCGGAGATAATTAAATGTTTCACTAAAAGCATGAATCAAATGACAGAATATGTTTACCATCTAATGTAGTTCCTGGCCCTTAGGAGACATTTGATCCTTCATAATTATCTTTCTTTCTCAGAACAAATTGCATACATAAGAAGAAAACATGCTTGCACTGCATTTAAACTATTTTTAGCTATTGTTTGTTATCTAGTGGAAATACTTCTGTGACAAGCCTTTGTTTAAAAAGAAAAAGTAATTTAATGGATTCCTGACTCAAACATCTACCTGTCTGAATCTGACAGCAGCACCAGTTGAACACAACTGCATGTTACTTTTTTGCTTTTGTTGTTCCTCTGCTAATGCTGTACTCTCTCAGCTAGTTTAGAAGTATACGCTCTGAGAAGGACTATGCTGTGCACACTGCATCTATTGTTCAGCTCCCAGTCTGTCAGCCTGACGTGTTTTCCTTTCACTGCTGTCAGAAAATCTTCTGCATTTCCATATGAAGCTGAGTACCATTCTTTAGAGGTCTGTGAAGAATTTTGCTGGGATTTTGATAGGCATTGCATTGAATCTGTAGATTGCTTTGAGTGAGATTGCCATTTTAACTATGTTAATTCTACCTACCCAAGAGCATGAGAAATCTTTCCACTTTCTGGTGTCTTCTTCAATTTCTTTCTTCAAAGATTTAAAGTTCTTGTCATACAAGTCTTCCACTTGTTTGTTAGAGTTACTCCAAGATATTGCATGTTATTTGTGGTTATTATGAAAGGTGATATTTCTCAAGCCAGGATAGCCAAAACAATCCTGTACAATAAAGGAACTTCTGGAGGCATCACAATCCCTGAATTCAAATTCTACTATAGAGCTACAGTACTGAAAATATCCTGGTATTGGTATAAAAACAGACAGGAGGACCAACAGAACTGAATCAAAGACCCAGATATCAATCCATACACCTACGAACACCTGATTTTTGACAAAGAAGCAAAAGATATAAAATAGAAAAAAGAAAGCATGTTCAAAACATGGTGCTGGCATAAGTGGATATCAACATGTAGAAGAATGAAAATAGATCCATCTATTGCCATGCACAAGACTCAAGTCCAAATGGAGCAAAGATCTCAGCATAAAACCAACCACACTGAACTTCATAGAAGAAAAAGTGGGAAGTACACTTGAATGCATTGCACAGGAGACCACTTCCTAAATATAATCCCAGTAGCACAAACACTGAGAGAAACAATTAATAAACTGGACCTCCTGAAACTGACAAGCTTCTGTAAGGCAAAGGAAACTGTCAACAAGACAAAACAGCAGCCACACAGTGGGAAAAGATATTCACCAACCCCACATTAGACAGAGGGCTGATCTCCAAAACATAAGAAGAACTCAAGAAATTGGCCAATAATAGAACAAATAATCCAATAAAAAAGGGGGGGTACATACCTAAACAGAGAACTCTCAACAGAGGAATCTAAACTGGCTGAAAGACACATAAGGAATGCTCAACATCCTTAGCCATCAAAGAAATCAAAACAACTCCAAGATTCCATCTTACACCTGTAAGAATAGCCAAAATCAAAAACGCTGATGACAACTTATGCTAAAGAGGATGTGGTGTAAAGGGAACACTCCTGCATTGCTGGTGGGAGTTCAAGCTTGTATAGTCTTTTGCGTATCAGTATGGTGACTTCTCAGAAAATTAGGAAACAACCTTCCTCAAGACCCAGCAAAACCACTTTTGGGTATATTACCCAAAGGATGCCCAATCATATCACAAAGACATGTGCTCAACTATGTTCATAGCAACATTGTTAGTCATAACAAGGACTTGGAAACAATCAAAATGCCCCTCGACCAAAGACTGGATAAGAAAAATGTGGCATATTTACACAATGGAGTACTACACAGCAGAAAAAAATGATGACATTTTGAAAGTTTTGGCCAAATGGATGGATCTAGAAAACTTCATATTGACTCAGGTGACCCAGACCCAGAAAGACACAGAGTTACAGGCCATTGTCAACTTCTCGACATGGTACAGGGATTTGAACTTGGTTCATTAGCAAGAGAAATAAGCACTCTTAACCACCAAGCCATCTCTCCAGCCCCTCCTCCAGACTCTTCAGACTCTTTCTCATGATATTCTGCCTTACCATAATTCAGAATCATTAAACCCCTAAAACAAGAGGTCAAATACATCCGTTCTCCTTCATATTGTCCCTCTCAGGCGTTTGTAATAGAAAAGTTAAATCTGACCCACACCCTGAAGGACTCTCATTGTTCCCACATGCTCTTTCAAACCAAAGGCTCTCATTCAGATGTGAAGATAAACCATAAGCTTTTAAAGACTTTGAGGCCCAGACATGATGTCTCATACCTGTAACCCTTGTACTTGGGTGCAGAAATGAGATATTCAACATATGCTGAAAGGAGACCTGATCTACATAGAAAATTCTAGGCCAGAACAAATAGGACTATGTATCTAGACTTTGTCTCAAATAAACAACCACCACCACCACAACAAAAACCTTAAGAACCAACAATCAACTTCTTCAAAGGTTCCTAAAATGTGAACATAGGTGTTTCAAAGGGATTTTATTGATTTGTGTGTTCTAATAGGAACTTGCATATACAGTTTTCATCCTTCCTTGAGTTGATCTATGCAGGGTGTTGGTGTTGCATGACTTTTTTTTATTGATGTATGTATTGCATATGTCAAGAATTGTAGATAGGGGAAAATAGTGGTAGTTGCCCACAGTTGACTGGAATAATGTGAACCTACAGTTGTGGAGAACTTTGGGGTCTTTGCAGATTTGAACAATATCACTGTATCACCTTCAGCCAAAATGTAAAAAACCTAGCTTTGGCTTGAGAAAATTATTTTTCTTAATGTTAATATTCTATACTACTCTATCACTATAAACTAAGGTTGTTAGTTTTGGGAATGTCAGCTGAGATGGTTATGAGTTGTTTAGTTTTTCTCTTTATAAATCCATATATGTTTGGTGTGTGTGTGTGTGTGTGCATGTGTGTTTCTGTGTGTATGGTGTGTGTGTATAGTGCACTATGTGTATATATGTATTGTGTGGTGTATATGGTATATGTATAATGTGTATGGAATATATGATTGTTGTGTATATGTGTATGTGTGTGGTGTGTGTTTGTGTGGTTTGTATGGTGGGTAATTGTGTATGTGTAGTATGTGTGCTTGTATGTGTGTGTTTGTGTGGTGTGTATGGTGGGTATTTGTGTGTATAGTCTGTGAATGGTGTGTATTTGTGTATGTGTGTGGTGTGTACAATGTGTATGGTATGTGTTTGTGTGGTGTGTATGGTGGGTATTTGCATAGGTGTTTGGTGTGTATGTGCGCATATGTTTTGTGGTGTCTATGGTGTGTGTATAGTATATGATATGTATTTGTATATGTTGTATGTGTGTCTGGTGTGTATGGTGCATATGGTTGTGTATATATTTGTATATGAGTGTTTGTGTGGTATGTATGGTGGGCATTTGTGTGTGTGTATGTATGCGTGTATGTACACATAAGTACTTTATTAAAAATAGGTTTAGGTGCTAGAGATGTAGCTCACTTGGAGAGTGATGCCCTCAACATTGATGAAACTCTCAATTCAATGCCAAGCACCTGATAAACAAGACATGGTAGACTATACCTATAATCCCAGAACTTGGGGATAGAGATGGAAGTGTAGACATTCAAGATCTTGACTATGTAACAAGTTTAAGTCAGCTTGTGCTGCAAGAGCAGGAGACCTGAGGAGAGGGGAGGAGAGGAGAGGGGAGAAGAAGAAGAAATGCTTTTTGTTGTTGTTATTATTGCTATAGTTTTGTTTTATTTATTATTTATTATTTATTTATTTATTTGTTGCTGTTTTCTTTGTTATAGTTTGGTTTGACCTTTTGCTTTGCTTTTTGAGTCATGGTCTCATGAAGCATTGACTGGCCTTGAAGTGACTTTGTAACTGACAATGACCTTAAACTCCTAAACCTCTTGCTTTCATTTTCTCAGTTCTAGGATTATGGATTTGCAACCCCTTGTATGCTTGCCATCATATATTTCTATTAAATTCTCAAAGGCTGATATGGGATTCCCCTCTGTATGCTGTAAATATGTTCTATTACCATTAATAAAGAAGCTGCTTCTGCCTATGGCAGGGCAAAATAAATCAAGGCANAGAGAGAGTAGGCAGAGTCAAAGAGATGCCATGTAGCTGCTGAAGGAGACAGATGCTGGAACCTTACCAGTAGGCCACAGACTTGTGGTGAAATATAGATTGATAGAAATGGGTTATTTTAAGATGTAAGAGTTACTTAATAAGAAGCCTGAGCTAATAAGCCAAACTGTTTGAGTATCTGGGTCTGGGAGGCAAGGAACCTACAAGAAGTCTCCATTTACAAAAGGGAATCAGGAAGAACCTGGCAGTACTCCCCTTAACATATACCTAGTTTTACAAACTACTGATCCTAGTTCCTCAATGGAAGGAAAGCCTTTCTTCACCTTCCTAATATTGTGGTAATAGGCAGAGACAGTCATTGAGCTTAGCTTGTCAGAACCATTTCCCCTAAGATCATCAGTTTTCATTGCCTGATGGTGGACATCTTAAAAAACCACCAGCATTTAAAATTTCTGATTTAGAGGCATGAGGGTAAATGGGTATCTTCTATTCTATCTTCACAAGAATCACATATTCCCCACTGAAAGAAAGCTTTCTATGTTCTAGAATTCTGAATAGATGATGTTGACTCACTCCATCTCTATTTGGGCCAAGCCACACGCCATAATTTCTAAAGTATACCGTGAGTTCTCAGATGAAGTGACATTGCTGAGAATACTGTGCTCAGTGTGGAAGCTCTGTTTCAGTGTTCCAGTTGCTCTGTCTTTGTGAAAGTCAAAGGTTCTATTCCAGGAATCAGTAAACCAATGTCTTATCTTCTAGTTTATATTCTCAGTCTAATAATTTCTGCTCCATGTTTTCTTATATTGAATCAGGTTTGTTCTAAGCTGTGCTTGGTAATAAGAAACTTGTTTCTTTTCACTGCTAGGCATGACAACGTGCCCTGAGACATCATGGGAAATTCACAAGGCAACACGACATACTTTAAGATTACAGGTAGTTCCAGTGGCATTATACATTTAGGAGAATGACTGAATGACCTGTTTAAGTTAGTTCAAAGCATCAACAGTGGAAGTTGTGCTTAACAATAAAGATGATTGAAAATTGAGTATGAATAGGATACAGTAGAGGTAGCCAGCCTGATTTTGAAGTTAGAGATGCTGAAGATGATGGACTGATGATTATATCTAATAAGTCAGTGGCTTATCTTCTCCAGAGAAAATATGAAGTATTTTAATCACTATGAATGACTTTCAATAATGTAATAATTGAACACCTAAATGGCTGGGTTTTAAATGCTTAATTGTTTAGAATTATCTACCTATTTTAGAAAGGCATTTGTTTTGGCCTAGGGTCTGTGAATCAATGAGAAGAACCTGAGCAAGGCCACAGGTGGAGACTACAAGGAGGCTGGTTTACGTAGGCCACACTAGTAATGATATTTAAAAATTTTAACTTTATAATACATAACTAAACAACTATTTTGTAACTTTTCTTGGAGAGGCCCGAATAACCACTCACCCACCACAGAGAGTACACTTACAACAGACCAGAGAAATAATTCTTCTCACGTGTGGCTCAGAGAACCAGCGAGCTGAATGTGGGTACTGATGACTCAAAAGCAGCTGTGTCACTGAAAAGCACAGCTGTCAGCCTGTGAATCATCAAAGCTGCATCCCTCAAGCTCACAACATGAATTTCAGGTCCCTCAAACAGACATGTCTCCTCTTCTTAGCAATTGTTACTGCTTACACAACTCAAATAGAGCCCTGTGAGTCTTGAGATCTTTCGAGCACCGTCATTCTTGAGTTTCCTTACTTCCTGGGCATTATATGCTTTGTGTACTTCAGAATTTTAACATCCTGCATTTAGTGTAGGGGGAGGGATGTTTAAATTAGGAGTGCACAGCAATGTTCTTGTTCTGCCCCAAGTATCATACATATTATTTCTACTGAATACTATGAAAGTATCATATTAAATTAATTTTAAGAGTGATGAAACAGAGACATCCTCTTCCTTGGGTGCATAAGCATAAAATAGCCATTCAAGCCTTTAAATTGGAATCTGGAAGGTAATAGCATTATTTGTCTGTTTTGGTTATGACCCAAACCAAAGCAACCACCCTTTCCAGACACAGACACACACACACACACAGACACACACACACACACACACACACACAAACACATACATCTAGGTCTGTGTTAGCTAGAAGTCTCTACATGTAAACTTTAGTTCATTTTTAAAACATCGTCTCTAAGTTGAAAATAAGAACAAAGTGGAAGAGAAAACATTTTTGAGATGTAAATTTCTATACTAGATACTTTCAATTCCCCAAATATTTTACCATCTTGAATTCAGAATTACACCCATTTTTATATAATCTAATAATCCGTGTTCAGTTGCTTAAGGACCAGACAAATCTTTCAACACTGAATGCCTTCTTAGTTATTTAGGTATAAGTAATACATAAAAGAGGCTTCAGATAGTAATATGACAGACATTAAAAATATACAAATGCTTGCTTGTTACACAATCTACATAAGTATGACTGTGCTAATTTGAGCTGTGGAAGTAAAAAAATGTAAATTGCTGAAGTATAGAATGACTGATTTGATCCAGAAAATTCACTTTTATTACCCTCAAATACTTTGATCAGCTAATAGTAAGTAGTTACAGTATTCTCAGATGAGCATTTACATCCTCATTTAATCTGAAGATTCTATAAAAATGTATCCAAGTTGGATTCTGCCAAATAAAACTCCATTGCCTCATAATGAAATAATTAAAAAATGACTTTGAATTTCTACTCTGATTTAGAAACTTTAAGTTTTCATGATTAAAAAAAAAGAAAGAAAAGAAATATGGAACACAAGACAGTTCATTACAATTAGGTTCTCTAGAACAAAATTTAGTGACTACAACAGTGTTCATTGGAAGAGAAATGATGTATAATTATACACATAAAAGACACATGCTGTAAGTAGATTATTCCATGGCTTGACAAGCAATTGCATGCATTTCTATAAGTTCATATCATGATGGAGAACATTGTTAAATTTCTAGAAACCTCTCAGTTTTCTTCCTGCATTCCCTTCACCTTGAGAGCTAACAGCAACCCTGATTAACACAATGGAGATTCCTTCCTTCCTCTAGACTCTAGGGCAGTGCTTCTCAACCTTCCTAATGCTGTAAATGTTTTTGTACAATTTCTCATTTTGTGGTAATTCTCAACCATAAGATCATTTTTAGTGCTACTTCACAACTCTAACTTTGCTGCTATTATGACTCATAATATAAATATCTGATATGCAGAATATTGGATATGTGACTTGTGACTCCTGTGAAAAGGTTGTCCAATGCCCAAATGGGTTGTGACCGCAGGTGGAGAACTACTGTTCTCGGGGTAATTAACGTGGATCATGTCTGAGGCTATACACCCTTGAACGCACTCAATCTTGTCTGAATGGGACCCCTCTGATGAGGCCCTGCTTTTATCTGAATTCTCTTACTCGAGACAGTGATTCTGAGATTCAGCTGACTTCTTGATTAGTCATCATTTATTGCTTTTCCATCTTAGTAGGAATTCATTTCATGGGCTGGTGGATAGCTCAGTGAGCAAGAGACTTGCAGCTAAGCCTACTGGTTCAACCCATAGAACCAACAATGGAAGGAGAGATATGACTTCCAGGAGTTCTCTGACATCTATACACACAAAAAACAGTTCAAAAATAATTTTGTGTTTATTATACAATTGTCAAATTAATCTGGAATTGTTTGAGTTCATGTTGAACAATCTAAGGACCCTTTATACTTTTTGATAACAATAGCTACTTTGAGATCTCTGAAACAACCCAGAATTGACTACTGCTATTGTTGTATAAATGTGATTTATCCATTTATTATTTTTTCCATGTCTTTGGATTTTTTTAAAAATGAAAATAGCTATCGAGTCCAGGAATATCCCCTGAGATATTCAACTAATGTTGCAATTTCTATGGCTATCTAATGAATTATCCTAACTTAAACTGCCTTAAAGAATCTTTTCATTTTGATTATTGTCACTGTGGATTGTCCATTTGGGATGAGCCAAATGAGATGGCTTTTTTTGTGTTCCTTTGAGACTGCTTCCTCATCAATAAACACTATCAGGCCATGGTGACTTGTGGGCTAAAAACAAGGTTCGATTCAGTGCTATTTATTGCATTTTGGGGGGAGTCACAAGAATAAATACAGAATCATTAATGACACATGTAACCAGGTATGCCCATATGGCCTTGATTCCTTATACCAGAGAAGTCTCAGAGCCTTGAGGATGTTTTCTTTATGTTTAGCCATCTGAAGTATATGACTAGGCTACTCTATGGAGCTGTGAGCCTCTTCTGTCTTAGTTGCAGAAGTCATTGGAGCTCCAATGCTATTTAATAAATATTTAATATTTAATGTTAACTTAATATTTAAAAATACTTAATAGGTTCAAGACTTATCCAGGTTTATTGAATATTTTTCTTGTTCTGCCCATTTAATTGCAGTCAAAACAAAAATATTTTATTGTATATAATATTTTCTTTTATATTTATTCTTTCACATTTTAACTATTTTTCTGTTTCAACAAAATAAAACTTGATTTTAATTGGAACTCCTTGAATATTTGTAATTTCTGAAGATATTAACGTTGCTAATTTCAATATTGTCATCTTTATTAGATACACATAACTTCTACCCTGCAAGAGGTTTTTGTTTGTTTATATAGCAGGTTATGTCCATCCTTGTCCTATCAATTTATTTGGAGTAAGTTACAGGTATCTATTTGATGTAGGAGGGTCATCTGTCTATGTGTTACTTTCATTGGTTAATAAAGAAACTGCCTTGGCATTTTGATAGCCAGCCCTTAGATAGGTGGAGTAGACAGAACAGAATGCTGGGAGAAAGAAAGCNGCTAGATATAATGGGCCAGGCAGTGCGTAAATGAATACAATTTGTGTGTTGTTAATTCGGGGTGTAAGCTAGCCGTGCGGGAGCCGGGCGGGACGAAAAACAGGCCCGCTCCCTATCACTACATCTATTGCTTTTTAATAATTATGTTAAAGTGTTTTTAAATTTTATTCTAATGTTTGCATCTGATAGGATCCTTTCATCTGATTTAACAGTTCTATTAGTTTCCTATGATGAAATCTATTTATTATGCTATTATTCACTTTTTCTTATGCTGGCTGTTAAATCCCAGGCCTTCATGATTGAAAAGAACACATTCCACTGCTGACTTACACCCTTAGTTCTCATAAGCTATTTTTTCTTACAATTAGTTAGTAGTCATATTTATGTGTATTATTGATCTATATATGTTTAATTTTAGATCTGACCTATACCCTTCCTTCTTCCATAAAGTATTTATTTACAGTCAGTCTCTCTCTCTCTCTCTCTCTCTCTCTCTCTCTCTCTCTGTTCATGCACACATATGTGAATCTGTGTGTGTGTGTGTGTGTGTGTGAATGCAGATGTGTGTCCATGTGACTGCATTGATGGCCATAGAACAATTTGATGGAGTTTGTTCTCTCCTTCCACAACGTGGAGTCCAGAGGTGGAATGCAGGTCAACAGGCTTGGCAGGAAGCACCATTACCAACTGAGCTGTCTCAGTGGTCCTGCAGTCACCCTTCTATTTCCTGGTATTCTCCCTTAATCTCTTCTCTATGATGCCTTGTGAGTTTTCTCTCTATGTGTATGATTTTCTCAGCTCCATTCTCTACATCACTGATCCAAGGACTGGTCCTTTTGATGCTTCTCGTTTCTATTGTATGCCATATGCCTCCCGTATCATTCCATTACTTGTATTTTAAATACAGATATATTATTTGTATTTTTAAAAATATTTATTTATTTATTTATTATGTATACAACATTCTGTCTGTGTGTATGCATGCCTGCAGGCCAAAAGAGGGCACCAGACCTCATTACAGATGGCTACGAGCCACCATATGGTTGCTGGGAATTGAACTTAGGACCTTTGGAAGAGCAGGCAATGCTCTTAACCTCTGAGCCATCTCTCCAGCTCCCATTATTTGTATTTTCAAAGTCATATCCTACTTAACTATATTGTCTTCAAATATTGCATAGTGGAAATCACACAACTTGAACTATAGTCATACATACTTTCTTTAGGAAAATGCTTACTTGAATAAATACATGTGCTAAAACTTTAAGGTAAAATCCATATTTTGTTCTAACACGAAGCAGAAAAAAGTATTTTATTAACATGTGTACTGATATTAGAGTTAATACAATTAAGTATAGACAGACTAGTAGGTGAATCAAAGGTTTTGAAACTATGAAACTCCAGGGGCTGGAGAGATAGCTCAGCAGTTAAGAGCATTTGCTATTGCAGAGGACTGAAGATCAGTTATCAGAACCATATCAGGTGATTTGTAACTGCCTGGAACTCTAGCACAAGGGTCTGATGTTCTCTTCTGACTTCTGTGAGCATCCATACACATGTGTATACACACGAAGACATACAAAAACATGTGTAACACATAAATAAAAATAAAATAAAACCAAAACAATAGAGTATTTATTTCACATACACCTATCAAAATGTCATTAAGCTTATACAACACAACCTATATTTTGTCCATTAACAATAATGAGTTACTGTAGCTTATCTAACACGATTCATTCACATGGAGAGGGA
The DNA here is from genome assembly GCA_001685075.1 of Bramus lutescens. NCBI lineage: Eukaryota > Metazoa > Chordata > Mammalia > Rodentia > Cricetidae > Bramus > Bramus lutescens. The sequence continues at coordinate 300,799 of LOEQ01002029.1, read as the reverse complement.
TTATGACAGAATGTCAAAATGATCCCTTTTGTGGTAGGCTATCTTTATGTCACGCCTCTAATGGAGATTGTGTCCCCTGGAAGCCATCTTGCAAAGTTCACTGAAGCCTTAATGAAGGTGAAACACATATGCGTTCTCTCACTGGTCTTGATGCTGTTCATGCTGAATTAGTCACTGTAAAACTTTTTGTCATCTCCACTTCCCAGATGACAGATGTTTAGCTTCAAGATTTTGGTTTAGATGACTCAGCTGTTTGACAGTTGATATCAATGCTCAAGTGCCTTCGACTCTGAAGTCATGATCCTTTCTGTCAGAGGTCTGCTTCCCAGGAGAACTGATGACCTTAGTTTTCATACATTATGGAAAATTACAATTTTTATAGGTCAGAAGGGAATATATTTGAATAAATATTCCAGACTTCAGTCCCTTATGACTAATATTCTATTTATCTGTGGAAAGATTGGTAGCTATGCGAAAGCACAAACAACTGAAACCCATAACAGAACCTTAACCTCCCTGCATTAACCCTCAGATTTATAGCATCCTGACTCAATAGTTCAACCCAGGAAAATGTCAATGAAATGGTTGTGTTTCCTTAAATTTTTAAATATTTTATAATGATTGCACTATTTTTTTTGTTGTTGTTGTAGTGATTTAGAATTCCTCATGTAAATCCAAGCCTTGTTGGGGAAAGTCTCTCAAAATCAGAAGCTAATCCCCGGGACTAATGGGGAGTTATGAGTTGCTGTTCTGTTGAAAGACTTCACCTAAACTCCCCCAAAGGTTCAAGGAAAAATGCAAATTCATTCTACAGTTAAATCTTAATTTCTGACCTAAAAGTGATTTAGAACTTTCTGAAGCTTTCGTTCTTAAAAGAGGCAAAGGTCAGATGACATGGGATCAAGAGCTAAAGATGGTTACATAAAAACTGTCAAGATGACATAAAAATACAGAATCTTTGAAAAATTTCATCTTATCTACTCCATGATGACTCTCATAGGAATTCCCTAAATCCTGAAAGTAAATTACAGACTACTTTCTAAAGAAAATTAAGAATAAGTCATTCAGGTACTATGTTGCATTTGGTTTCCCAAAACTTTTATGATGATATGAGTTGGACTATTTATTTATTATTTTTATTAACCAATTTCTTTACAGTGCTGGGATCAAACCCAGAGTCTTGTATATAGCACTTAAAATTTTGCCATGAAGTCTCCTTCCAGCCCTAAACTGAAGTAGATAGATGACCAGGCAGCATAACTAAGTTGGTGAATTTCAGACAAAAGTGGGAGATGCTATCTTAATAAAAAAGATGGATACCTCCTGAGGAACACACCCGAGGTACACCTCAAGCCTCTACAAACACACACATATGCACACACACAGACACACAGACACACAGACACAAACACACACACACATGCATATATGCACCTATGCACACAGATGCGTACACAGGAACATGATTGCACACATACACACACAAATAAAATTATCATTTTTACAACAGTATTATTTTTCTATTGTTGTGATAAAATACCATGGCTAAGGCAACTTAGAAAAGAAAGAGTTTAATTGGCCGTAGAGTTCCAGAATGTTGGAGTCAGTGATGTGTGGCAAAGACATAGAGGCGGGAATAGGAGAAAGCTTACATTTCAAACCATAAGCTGGAAGTAGAAACAACTAGCTTGAAATGTCTTGAATATTTTGAAAGCTCAAAGCCCACCCATTGTGACATTCCTTCTCCAAGAAGGCCACACCTCCTAATCCCCCCAAGCACTTCCACCACCTGGGTACCAAATATTGAAACATGAGAGCCTATGAGGGCCATTCTCATTCAAACCAACCACCACATCTAAGAGATTTGAAGAAATTATTGCTGGTAGTTTACAGTACATTTAATACAGCTTTCCAGAGACACAGGAGTACTCTCACACAGACTGGAATCTCATTCTCACTGGGATGAGTCAAGCCTTCTCTTAATCAATTTGAGCACATAGAGAAGACAATGGTCTCTAGAAAGCCAAAGTCTTAAGTTTAAGTTTTTCTGTGTAAAATTCTTATGGTATAACGTTGAATCTAATTTGTATGTATAATGTATGAACATTTTTGCATATGTGAGGCTTCACATGCAAGTGTGGGTGCAAGCCTGTGGATACAAGAAATTTATTTTGTATGTCTCTCACTCTCCACAGTGTTTTGTGAGACAGGGTCTTTCTTACATTGAGCCTGAGTTTCACAGATTTGGCAAGACTGGCTGGGAGTAAGCTTCAAGGATCTGCCTGTCTCCAGTGTTGGGATTACAGGTATTTACTGCCATGCTTAGATTTCCCATACGCTCTTGGGATACAAACTCAGGTTCTTGTGTGTGCATCACAAGGACTTTGCACTTTACAAGTCATCTCTCTAGCCTATCAAATCTAGTTTATAGTAACAGTTCCAGCAGTTTAAAGTGACTTTTGTAGTCTGGCCCTTGATTTCCTTGTTCTCTAACTTCTAGTGCACTGGCCATAAAGACCTAGAAACGCAAGACTTAAGATGACTCTTTAGATCACATCTTCCTTTGACTTCTGTTTCTCCTCAATGTCTCTCACTTTAATGATTTAACTTCTTGAACTCCAGATGAATGGAGTTTCTCTTGTTAGATGCTATCCTATGGCATACTTGGAGAAAGACAGAGACATTAGCAGAATTTTAAGCTGGTACATCATTCCAGCACACATGAAAAACACAATAAATATCCAATGCAAAGGTTTATAAAAAATGAATACCACTGACCAATGTCTCATAGTATATTCTATTTTGTGCTCCCTTTTTGTGCATAACCTGACACTTGTAAAATTAGTTTATGTAATTATATGTCTGTGTTATTCATGTTATAAACAATTTGTTTATACAGTTATATAGTTTTTAAAATGTGTAGGTTTTGCTTATGACATTCAGTGCTGTTATGACACTTGCAGACATATCTCTTAGTGCATATTTTTAACAAATTTATTTTGGTAATAACTAAGAGTGGCTTGCTCTGTGATGATATCAACTTAAGTGGAATTGGTCATGGAAAACTGTTATTGTATGTATTAGCAGTAAATTATATTTCTTAACATTATATGTAAATGACCATAATTTTAAAGTCTTTCCAGAATTTTACACGTTACACACTGCTTCTTTTGGCTTAATATTTATACCAGATGCTTAAGTTAAACAAGCCTTGAAAAATTGTTTTTGTTGAATTGCATTTATTTATTCCCTCTCGAGTGCATTTATTTATTCCCTCTCGAGTGACTTTTCTTTTGATTTATTGAGTGGAAGAATTATGTGAAAAGTTCTAGTGTACTATAGTATAGTTGAGGTCTAGGGTACTATAATCTTCCCTTTAAGATTTGAATCTTTTTTTTTTTGAATCTATTTCTAAAAGTGGCATTGCTAAAGTTATAACTTCACCTTCATACAATTAAAATGAACACTGTAACTTGATATTAAACTGAATTTTCTTTTTAGCTTAGTACAGTTCTGAGTTACCCTTTGTTTAGAACAGGAGTCAACAAAGAGACTGTTTCTCAGTTTGCTAATGGAAATTGAACTGGCTGGCCCTGCCCCTCACTGGCTGCAGCACTTGGGAGAGCAGATCTGATTCTCGCTTGATCAGAACAGTAGAGCTGGTCCTGGTGGTGTGGACACTTATGAGCCTTCTGGAGGGTGTGACTACAGGAGAACTAACCTCACTCCTCACCCGTGCAGTATGGGAGATCTGGCCACAATGGTGTAAGAGTGGATGAGCTGGCCCTGCCCCTCCTCTGAACAAAGAAGGGGAGCTGGCCCTGGTGGCATGGATATAGGACAGCAGGGGAACGGACTGACTCCACTGCCACCCTGGCCCAGATCCAAGGCTTTGAGTTGGCCCAGCCCATCTACCCCATCTAAGAACTGCTGGAGCACTCGAAGACAGCAGCCCTGCAGAACCAAAGCTGCAGGATCTCTATGACACAGGGGAACCACAGAATATCATAAAGGACTCCTAGTGAAGATCCAGTAATGATACTGCAACAGAAACCGGAGGCCTTGAACCAGACCAACCACTCATTACAATGAACATGTGCAAGCAAAGCTACTTGTCCTCATGGTATGGTAGAGAGTACTTTGATTATATGCCTAGGAGTGGTATAGCTGGGTCTTGAGGTTCCCAATTTTCCAAGAAACTACCATAATGATTTTCAAAGTGTCTGTACCAGTTTGCATTCCCACCAGCAATTGAGGAGTGTTCGCCTTGCTCCACATCCTCTCCAGCATGAGCTATCACTTGTGTTTTTGATTTTAACCATTCTGACAGGTGTAAGGTGGAATCTCAGAGTCATTTTGATTTGCATTTCCATGATGGTCAAGGGTGTTGAACATTTCTTTAGATATTTCTCAGCCATTTGAGAGTCCTCTGTTTTAGATTATTTGGAGTATTTATTTATTTATTTATTTATTTATTTATTTATTTATTTTTGATGTGTAGTTTCTTGAGTTCTTTATATATTTTGAAAGTTATCCCTCTGTCAGATGTGGGGATAGTGGAGACATTTTCCCATTCTATAGGTTGTTGTTTTGTCTTTCTGATGGTTTCCTTTGCCTTACAGAGGATTTTCAGTCTCATGAGGTCCCATTTACTAATGTTTGATCTTCACGACAATTCATTCAAGGCTATTCTTCACTTTCTCTTCTACCAGATTCAGGGCATCTGGTTTTATGCTGAGATATTTAATCCATTTGGACTTGAATTAAGTGCAAGGTAGATAGGAGGTTGGTATGAAACCAGGAGGGATCAGGTCAGGGGAAAATGGAGGGAGAGGATATTGGGAAAGACAATTGGAAGCAGGGGCATCTTGGAGATGAGCTAGAAGCCTAGTGCAATAGAGACTACCAGGAATCTATGAGGGTGACCCTAACTAAGACTCCCAGTGATGGGGAGACGCAGAGCCTAAAATGGCCATCTCCTGTAACCAGGCAAGACTTTCAGCGGAGGAATTGTGACCTTAACCCAGTCACATAACCTCTGACCTACAATTTGTCATGCCTATGAGATATATTGGAACAAAAGGGGAACAGAGATTATGGGAGTGGGTTTAAGACTTACACCATGAGAAGGAGCTCACGCCTGAAAATGCCTGAAGGGCCAGCACCTAAGGGCTGGACAGCCCAGATACCTAGGATAGAACCAAACATAAGTGGCAAAAAGAAAAAAAAAGTCAATGAATTGATTCCTAATAATACCCTGCTATACACATAGATTATTGTCTAGCTCAATTGTCATCAGAGACACTTCATCCAGGAACTGATGGAAACATATGCAGAGTCCCACAGCCAAACATTAGGAAGACGTCAAGAAATCCTGTGTAAGGGGGCATAAAGATTATGAGAGCCCGAAGGGCCAACCAAGGATATGACAGGAAAATACACAGAATCAACTGACCTGGGTTTATAGGATTTCATAGAGATTGAACTGCCAACCGGAGAACTTGCACAAGACTGATCTGGGCCTTTCGCACATATGTTTCAGTTGTATGGCTTGGTCTTTTGGGGGGACTCCTGGCAAAGACCGTGGGGGTTGTCCCTTTTGCCTGCTATTGGGACCCTTTCCTCCTGATGGTTTGACTTGTACAGCCTTAATAGAAGAGGAGGTACCTAGTCTTCCTGCAACTTCATATGCCCTGGCTGGCTGACATACAAAGGAGACCTGCACTTTTTTTTTGATGGGAAGGATGAGGAAGTTGTGGAGTGGGACTGGGAGGAGAAACTGTGATTGGGCTGGGAAAATTAATTAATAAATAATAAAACTGCTAAAACAAATGTGTTACTTCCATGGAAATTATTAGGCTCATGCTCAGTTTTATAAATACTCAGACACCAGAGCATAAAAAAATCCAAGAGTCAGAAGATGGGGATGGGAGTATGAAAGGCTGTCCCCTGGAAATGATACAGTGTGGTATACATCTGTCACAGTTAGCCATGAGCTTACAAAATCTGTGGCTATCTACACAAACCAAGTCAGTTAAAAATTCCAGACTGGAACAGAGAAGGGCTCCAAAGTCCCCATCCATTACTGAAGAGCTATTGGTAGTTCATTGCTAACAGGGTAGAGAGACTGGGGGCATGGACACTTAGAGGTTCCCTATGATCCAATGGATTACTAATTCCACGCACTAGGCAGAAAAACAATCAATAAACAAAAGACGACATGAAATTGGGGTGGAAATGTACTAGAGGTTCCTGGAGATCATTGGACTGGGGGAGTGAAGAGTAGGTATGGCATTATATACATATGAAAATTTGAATGAAGTGAAAAGGGAGGAAAGACAAACTTTTCTTCTTAGGAGCCAAGATTCGTTCTCCATCCCCAGAAACCCAGCACAGTGACTACTGGTTGTGCAANACCGGTTGTGCAAGCCGCTAACCTGCCTCTTGGGGATGTGGCAGACACTGCTCACTGGAAATATGTACTGAAAGCTGTTCCTTCTTGCATTACTTCATGGATCTCTGGTTTTCACTGTGACCCAGCATTCTTAGATCTCATACACATTTTGAAAACATTTCCTGGTATTCCTCACCATTCTTGGTGTAAAGGTTGATGTTCATTATATAATCTGCCATTCACACAAGGAAAAATACTCACTGTTTAAACAAAATCTGTCTGCTGGGCTAGACTCACAACTCAGTGAAGCTCCAAATTCTGACCTTGTCCTTCTTACCAATGCATCTCTAGACTTCAGCGTAGTTTGCATTCTTCTAAATCAATGAGCATGGCATCAGAGAAGCATCTTTGTGGATTGAATGGTGATTACAGAGTCCTAGAACTGGCCAAAGTGCTGAGAATAATTGTCTGTGGAGTTCAGAGTCAGTTGTGAATGATATGTTCATATTGTCACCACTCCCCTAAAGCTCAATAAATATCATGGAAGAGGGAGCTGAAAGATTTGAAGAACTATATATTGGGGAAACTGAGTCAAAGCACTGTCTACTGGACATGCTAGCACCATTTCACAACAGCTACCTGTAGCAATAAACAGCTATGGCACAAGATTGAGCTAGTTACCATGACAACATGGATAGGGAAGGAGTACAAAAGCCCCAACTTCTAACCAAAGAGCTCTTGATAGTTATTGAATTAACAGCAAGAGTCAGTTTCCTTTAGGGCTGTGGGCCTTGGTAGGTTGACCATGCTCCAGTGGATGATCCCATACCAATTCATATATGGATAGAACAAATTGGATTAAATGGAACGGCATGAATTTGGGAGATAAAAGTGGGAGGGAGCCAGGAGAAGTTAGAGGGTAAGTGTGGGGGTGGGTTTGATCAAAATATATTGTATATGTATATAAAATTATCAAACACTAAGAAAAATGGGTATGGTATAATAAAAACTGGAACTCAAGTGCCTTCATAGTTTGGGATTCCTGTTTCCACTTAGAACACTCATTTGCTGAGTAGCATGTCTTTCTACTGGTAGCAGCAAGTATACTATTCATTTTATCAAATATTAATAACTCCAAGTTGCAACAATAGGATATTTGTCTAATGAGTAAGATCAAGCTACCTTTCTAGTTAAACAGTTGGATTTATTAGTGGTTGTTAAAACTCAAAACTTTCTTTAAACTTTGGGAAAGTTCTTTTTTTCTTTTTCTGGGAATAGATCTTTCACATAAATAATAAGTAGGCTTAATGATTCCCCTCAGAGTGAAGACCCAGATGTCTGTAGAATAGAACTTTCGTTCCAAATAAAGTCCATTTTCCTGAGGGCCTGTAATTGTCATTCAAGAGCTTCTGAGTTGACTCCTTACTGGATGTAGAGAGGGGCTTATAAATAGCCTCCCTCTTTTTAAAGATTTTATTCTAGAAAATGCTCATTCACATCATAGAGCCAATTAACTGGTCTTTAAGATTTAGAAGAAATAACAGCTGTGATTACTAACCTCAACTGTCAACTTGAAGAGATCTATAATTACCCAAGAGACAAGCCTCTGAGCATGCCTGTGGAGGATTATCTTTATTTGGTTAATTGACTAGGGAGACCTGTTCACAGCAGGTGGTTCCATTCCCTGAGCTAGATTCTAGACTGTTTAAAAAGGACAGCATGAGCTGATCAGAAGCTTCCATCTCTCTCTGCTTCTTAATTGTGGACTTAAGGTGGCAAGCTGCCTCAAGCTTCTGGTTCTCCAAGGTGTCTATCCCCACACTCTACAATAGGCTTTGGCAGAAAAAAGATAACTGTTTCTCACTAAAGTCCATTCTGTCTGGGAATTTTATCCCAGCAACAGGAAAGGTAACAAAGATTACAGGCTACCATATATTTTTAAAGAAAATCCTGAGGAATTGCCATGGACTATGTGATAAAAACCATCTTTCTTTTGTAGTGATGTATGAGAAGAACAGCAGAACAGTGATGTAGGAGGGTCAT
>LOEQ01002029.1:257217-276059 GCA_001685075.1 Bramus lutescens | reverse complement strand
ATGCTCTTGCAGAGAGCCTGGAATTTATTCCCAGAAAGCACATAGTGGCTCACAACCATCTGGAATGCCAGTTCCATGGGATCCAATGCCTTACTTTGACATTCCTTGGGTACAAGGCATGCACATAGTGCACACACAAGGCATTCTCATAATGCATGCACATAGATGCAGACAAAACACTGATGTACTTAAATGTAAAAATAAATAAATCTTAAACTGGGCTCAGTGGATTTTTAAAAAGCACATGAAGTTGGAAGGAAAAGATAGTGAAGGGGTGGGAGAGGAATTAAAAGGGGGAAATGGAGGGTAGAATTAATCAAAACACATACATGTGTATGAAATTCATAAACAATAAAACCCATAAATGACAGATATGACTGCCTTCCAAGAAAATGCTCCTTACAACAGAAGAAAATGGTTAAGATTTGTCCCACAGGACTTAAACTGCTTATTAATTTCAGGTCCAAAAAACCTGAAATAACTTATTATAACTTCACTTCAAATAAGTTTGCTGAGATCCTACTTACATAATATACAGAAAGAGCACAGATAACTATCTCTTTGGATAATATGCCAGGAGTCTTTGTTAAAGGAACACTGTTCCTTCAAGAATAAATAGTTTTTCCAATCAAAATTTTGTGAGAGCTTTGTTGTTTTTGTTTTTTGTTTTGTTGTTGATGTTTATTTGTCTATTATGGTCTCTAACTCCCCATGTAGCTGAGGATGACTTTGGGTTTCTGATCTTCCTACCTTCCCTCATGAGTGCTGAGATTATGAGTGGGTAGCAACAAACCTGATTTATGTAGTGCTAGGAATTGAAAGTCAGGGCTGTCTACATACCAGGCAGGCATTATCCTAGCTTAGCTTCATTATCTTCATCACTTCAGAAAACAAATGCCATCCAAAGCAAACATAGCCTCATCCCATAAGATGCTCCCTTTCAACACATCAGTATCAGTGTGTCCTGCAGCTGGTAGTCTGTTAAGCAGATGCATTCTATTGGCTTTGCTTTTTGTAACCTGCTTTCAATAAATTTGATACAAAACACACCAGCAACATTACTGAAAATGAACATGCTGTGCTGACTGAACATCTCAAGGATGGATAATGCACCCTGATGAAAGGATGTTGGAAATGTCCCGTAGGCTCTGGATTTGTGACAGCAGATTAAGGGTACAATTTACGATGGGCATTTGCTCTGGGTTTTGTAGTCAGGGGAGTGGATAATTCCATGACTACTAATGTCATACTACCTCTACTCTGTAGAAGATGGAGATGAGACAGAGATTGGGTTACACTTTGATTGACAGAGGAAATGTTGCAGCTCTTATCATCAAGGACAAAGGACAAGCAGCATTTGGTTATTAATTTTGTGTGGCTTAGACTACATTCAAATTTTTCCAATCTTTTCACATGACTTTAATACTGTATCTGAAACAAAATATAATAGTTTACAATTAGAACAGACTAACTCTCATACATGGGATTACTTTGAAAAAATTGGATGTAGACAAAAGTAAAAAGGTAAAAATCTATAAATTATCCCAATAATCATAAATTAAATATGTGTTTGGAGAATTAGGGAATGGTTGAGTCATTCATTGGGCTAATTACCCTTTCAAAGTCTGCACCTTGTAAACTAGAGATTCATATTATAAGGACATAAAGAATAATTCTCTGGGCTTAAAACGCAGTAAAGGAAATACACAGGTCATATAGAAAATAAATGTCAGGTGCTCAGAATGTCTCCTGAAATCCTGTAAATTCCTTGACTTATAGTTTGCAGTGAAGCACACCGTTCCTTTTCAACAATTCCTAAAATGTCATCTTTCTCACAACAACATCAGTCTGATGAAGAAAATGAAACAAAACTTGTTTCTGAAAGTGTCATTCCTTAACACTTCAAGCACAAAGTTGCAAAAATGTATTTCCTTATATAAGAAGAGAACATGGAATAATTTAAACAAGTTCTCTGAGAAAAGTACGTCTAGAAAGTACCCCCCATGTGTGGTTCTGAGGTTGTTCCGTTCTCACTCGTTGGCTCTCTGACACTTCCTTAGGAAACCATCACTGGGAGAGAGGCTACACAGTAGAACAGTTCTTAGTGATTTCATTGGATCTTTTAAGTTTTGTGGTTTGATAGTGATGCTGTTACATGTGCAGAAAAATGCATTTGATCACTGTTTTCAAATGATTAAAGGTAAAGGCATTACCACTATGCAGGCAGGTCATTTCTCACTTTCTATGGTAGTGTGTATGGTTGAAGTGTTTTTGTTGTGGAACTGGGTTTTCTGTGCTTAAGGATAAATGGGATGAAAATGAAGTGACCAAAACATTCACACAAAATACAAGAAAACATAAACTCTTCTGGAATGTAGGACAGTATAGCTAATGAATCATGATGCCACATTTCAACAAGAAAGTTCATTATTAGGTTATAAATTTCTTCTGGGTGGGTATATGTGGACCATGAAAATCCTAACCAAATGTTTATGTTATTAGGTTCAGCAGTACTTGAGAAGAATTAGAAACCAAGAAAATTTAAAAGATTCTGGAGTTAAAAAATACAGGAAGTTATTATTGATGAATTGATACTTTAAAAATAGATTTACTTTTATTAGTTCTTTGAAATTTTCATACAATATTTTTTGATTATATTCACCTTACTTCTCCAACTCCTCCCAGATCTATTCACCCAATTGTCTAAACACCCAATATTGAGTCTTCCTTATTAAAAGAAAATTAAGTTCAAATTGTGTTATCCTCATACTTTTGATGTGGCCATCTACTGGAGCTGGTTAAGTTACCAGGGCGACACACCATTAGAGCACTGAAGGCCAATGACAGTGTTCGTAGTCTCCTTACTGCAGTGGACACGTATGGCAGAGGCTTCCCATTTACTCAACCCACACTCAATAACTCACCCAGAGCAACTTCATTCATGACAGAACCCTGTAAGGGTAAGTTGGTCATGTTTTCATTATGTCTTTTCTATGTTTACATATATCTGAATGCATAAACTCTATTTATCATTAAGTTATGATAACAAAATACCCTAGATAATCAAAGGAAGAATATTTGGATTACATTGTTAGGGGTTTCTGTCCACAATCCTTTGACTTTACTGCTTTGAGGACTGTGATGAAACAGCCTATTGTGTTAGGAATACAGGACCAAGGAAGTTACTGACTTTATGATAGCCATGAAGTTGAGGAAGAGGAAGAGGAAGAGGAAGAGGAGTGTCTGGTTTCCTAATATCCCCTTCAATATCATGCCCTCAAATACCTAAGATCACCCCACCTCCAAAAAAAAAAGTTCTACCTTCCAACAGTGCCCTGGTCTAGGGATCAAGCCTGCAACATCTGAGCCCTTCAAGAACAGTTTAGTGTTCTGATCATGCCTGAACCACTGTGGCTGATCAGTTTCTGCTGTGATAAATTATGTGAAATATAAGCTTTAAATAAATATTGTGCTTCAATAAATAGTATCAAATCCATATCATTTAATCAGAGAAGGAATCTTTACAAGTATTTCTGAGAAAATTTTGTGAATGGAAAATGTGATGTTCTGGACCATGAGGATGACTCATGGGATAAAAGAGCTTATCCCTAGTCCGCACCTCCAGAGTATGATTCCCAGGACCCACATGATGGAAGGAGAGAACAAACTTTTGAAAGTTGTCCTCTCATTCTCCTCCTGTGGGCTATGACATATGCATTCCTCCACCCCAAACTGGAAGTCCTTAAGTGTGAAAAAGATAATGGGAATACCAGATTTTGGATAGTTTTTAATACAATAATGGCATCAGACATTAAGTCAATTTTATCTAAATCATGACCTTTTACTATACCATGCCCAGAAAGAAACTCACTGTTAGGAAGGGGTGGAGGACTACAGAAAAAAAAGTTAATTTAGAACATACGATATGTGGGCTTTGGAAGTCTTCTCTCTGCCTCCAGTTGGCTGTGATCATGGCTACCTTGTAGGCTTTTGAAAGGCTTGACTTGGATCTGGCTATGCATTAAGCATATTTCTAGCCCAAGAGGGTTGTCATATGCTTGGTATTCATTTTCTCATTACCACTGATATTTTTGTAAGGCTTATGACAAGAGAGTGGGTGGAGAGGGGTGTGATAAAGCTGGCTCACATCGCTCCTATTTCTCATCCTTTACTTTCCCTACTCTTGCTGTGTGTTCTTATCTCTGTTCATTTTATCTATGTGTCAACCTAAAACTATTGATTTGTTTTTCTTTATCAACAGTTCATATTAGAAAAAAATGAAAGCCTGTCTTCCTTTTTGAAGAATCAACGTTTCTTTTATAAACTGCTAACAATTGCTGCCATAGATTTTATAGAGATCATAACACACCTTCGATCTGCTTTGTATCCCAAGAGTTCCAATGGGATACTGTGCTGCACATTTTTAAATTGTGGGAAACGTTTTACCAGCTAGTTGATGATATAGAAAGTTCAAGAAATCACAGAAAGATGATTAAAGACTTCAGATTTTCATTGTTGCTTGAGGAAGACAATTTGTCTAGCCATTCATTGAAGGAGAGTGATGATGAACACTTATTACCAATACTAATATTGGCAAGTATTTTTATATTAATAAAAATGGGATAAAGAATAAAAGGTGGAATGCTTTAAAGTGTCAGTTACTAGCTAAGTCATTCAGCAGATACAGACAGACCGACAGGCAGACATACAGACAGACAGACACACACCTTTGTAATATATGTCAGAGCGGCAATGGGTTCCTGGAAAGAGGAGTATATCAATATAAGTGGAGGCATGAGGTGTTAAGGTTATTACAAATGAGAAGTGCTTGCCAGAGCATACTGTGGAAGAGAAATAATGAAATTTTGTATCTGCTCTGGGATAGGCTTAGAAAAACAGGCCACAGAGGCTGGAGAGGTGGTTCAGTGTCAAGAACGCTTACAGCTCTTGCAAAGAATGAGAGAGAGTTCAGTTCCCAAAACCAGGTGGGGCAGACTTCAATAGCCTGCCTGGATCTCCAGCTCCAGAGGATCTAATGCCCTCATCTGGTCTCTTTAGGCACTCTTGGTGGTACACACATGTGCACACTCACACTCTCACACACTGAGTACACACACAGAGCACGCACACTCATTAAAAAATAGGGACCATATGATGAGTGTGATAGTATGTAGCTCAGCAGCAAAATTGCTGTCCGACATGTCAGGTCTCTGTGCTTTATCCCCAGTCTTATGGAAGAACAAACAAGTTAATGAGGCTAAACCACTTTCCATATTGACAAACGTGGTTTTCAAATACTAGGGCCTTGTGTTGTATAACACATTTCATAGTACACATTAGCAAATAATAAATGTTTTCATGGACACCATTTAAATGTACTCCAAAGTAGACAGCACCACAATTACAGTGCTGGATGGGAAACCAAATCCACTTTCAAGTGCACCCGTGTAAGTGGGTGTGAGATGTTATGGTTATTGCAAATGAAGAATTCCTGCCAGAGGATCCTTTGGATAATGAGGAAGATAAACATTACAATTTGGAGAAGAACCATCATCCATCACTAAACACTAATTCTACATGAACTACAAGAAAGGGGATGATTGGTGTTGGACTTTATGCTTTAAAAAATCAAATTAATTTGCTAGTAATGGAGGGGTGATTTTTAGAATCAAGAAAAAGTCTGACTATTTCTTCTTCCACCACGAATACATTTGAATATCAGTTCTCTTGTATTTGAGTATCAGAAAACACAAAAGATAGTGTTCTACCTTCACAAGAGTCAACGTTCCTGCAACATACTTAGAGCAAACAAATAAAATATCAAATATCTGTGAATCACTCAAAATGCCTTGGTCTATATAAAAAACCTTTACCTCTGTCTAAGCACTTCAACAAAAAACTTCTCTTTTCCATAACTATGTTTTACTCTTAAATGATGACATATTCAGATTTTTCCTCTGAGAAAATCATCTCATTATATTTGTAGCGATTAAGATACAAAAATATAAGCCACTAGCAGATAGCAATGACAGTTTTATTGAAATTCTCTCTGATTGTCCCATTCAGCAGCATAATTTAATGAAGTATATTAAGATGCTCACAAGTTGACAGTTTTCCCATAGAGGATATTGACTTTATAAATGCAGAATATGGTATTTATATGCTCAGATGCCTGCACCAAATAATCTGGGGGAGTAATATACAGACTAAGAAAATGCAGACTGATGCAGTGAATTTTCCCTGGCCTTCCTTTACTCAAATGCCCGATCCTTCTTTGATATATTAAACAGGATTCACTAGAACCAAAATGTCACTTCAAGATCAATTGGCAGGAATACTAACGAAAGAAGAGACTGATGACTTAGAAAACTGAAGATTTTAAGAATTCTGTATTTAACCTATTATTTCCTAACATTTTCTTCATTTGACTTTTGAAGAAAGAAGTAGAAAAGTGAGAAAAAAATCTTGTAGTAGAGAGAAAATGATTTGAATAAGATTTGTCTTGGAAACTAGTGAGTTCTTTTAATATAATAAAGCAGTGTAGGATTCCAAAATCAAGTAAAAATTTAAAAAATATAAATGCAGATTATTTTGTATTTTTGTAGATTTTCTGATGTCTATATATCTATGTAATTGTCCTCTATCTATCTGTCTGTCTGTCTGTCTGTCTGTCTATCTATCATCTATGTATCTATCTTTCTTTATCATCATCATCATCATCATCAACTATCTTATCTATCATCTATTTATGTGCAGCTATGTGTGTGTGTGTGTCTTTTTTGTTTGTTTGTTTGCTTGCTTGCTTGCTTGCTTTTGAGACAGGGTTTCTCTGTGTAGCTTTGGAGTCTGTCCTGGCTCTCGCTCTGTAGACCAGGCTGGCCTCAAACTCATAGAGATTGCTTGCCTCTGCCTTCCAAGTTCTGGATTAAAGGCGTGTGCCACCACCAGCTATGTGTGTTTATGTGGTCTCAGTGTACAATCTCACAGATATCAAAAATGGACATTGAACCTCCTGGAGCTGGAATTACAAGCAATTTTGAACTGCTCAGTGTGGCTTCTGGGCACTGAACTTAGGGCTTCTGCTGGTGCTGTAAGCCACTAAGCTTCTCTCCAGCCACAAATGGAATCACTTTTAAACTCCCACATTTTGAATGTTCCCCATGGTTTCTGTGTGAGAGACACAATGCCCAGTTGCACTGTGGTGAGGGATGGAAGCTTGAAGAGGTCCTTGAGTGCTGAGGATGGATCAAAGTTGGTTTTTCCAGAGTGAGTAAATTAGTTGCATTTTTACCTTTGTCCCTCCCCCTCACTTCAGGTTGTCTTCTGTCCTGCTGCTGCCTACCGTGAGATAGCACAGCATGCAAAAAACCCTTACCAGGAACTGACCCCTCAGCCTTGGACTCCCCATCATTTACAACTCCAGGAAATAAATTGTGCTCAGTATTACTCGGTTTCAGGTTTTCTATTAGAGAGACACAAAATAGACTAAGAGAGAAACTCTCAGGAAATTTCAGTCTTAGAACAAGAATAATATTATTTTTCTTTAAGAAGCTGACCTTGTACTTAATGCATCCCCCTCCAGATTGTGTGTGTGTGTGTGTGTGTGTAGTTATAGAAATCGAAGGATGTGAGTTATCAGGTAGTCTATCAGGATGTGGTGGTGAAGGATCTCTATTAAGTTCCTAGTGCATGACTGTGGTGGCTAAATATAATTTAATAACAAGTGGACTTAGCTTGGGGAAAATGTTGCTTTTCTGCATAAACATAGAAGACACAAACATATTTCGTTCTCCTTGCTAGCTGAGCACACACAAAGAACCTATAACTTTGTGTTCTCCTATCCATCCAGACATTAATACATTCAATCCCCGTGCATGTGATCCCTAAGTGACTACCATGAATAGGTAATAAAATGGGAACAAAGAAGATGCAGTCTGTAGCTTCATGGAGCTCACCATGTGGTTGGCCCTGGAGTGAATGGAGCATTTAGAATAAAGGAAGGAAAGCATGGTCCACATTAGGAAAGCCCAGATGTGCCAAACCCATCAGAAGAATCAGCCAAAGGGGTCCAGAAAAGCTTCCCCAAGGCAGTGTTATTTGAGCCAAACCTGGAAAAAAAATGAGTAGGTGTTACTTATCTCTACGGACAAAATATCTGGGAAGGGCATTGTGGGAAGAAGGAATGGTCTGTTCAAAAGAACTCAGGTGGGAGGGAGCATGGTTTATTGAAGGAGCCACGAGTTGCGTGATTTGTCGGAAATAAAGAGCTGGAGAGAGAATGGCACACCATGCTGCCAGAGCAATTGACAGTGACCAGATTTTGTCCGCAAAACTCCCAGAAGTGATTGAAGTTTTCAAACGCAGGAGTGGTGTGATTATGGCTGCAATGTACAAAAGGCCCCTATGGATAAAAGACTCCAGGACGTCAGAATGGTTGTACAGAGAGAGTAGTTAGTGGGAAACTATAATAGCTACAGGAAAGTTGACAGTAGATGGGCCCATAGTTAGTAAAGTGGGAGGTTTGTTTGATATTTTAGGGGAAAAATTCAGTTACTAGGATCAGGAGAATACATTCTGAAGTAGAAGATAACCACCCCCAATTCAATCGACTAACCAGCTGCCGATGGCCATGCTGATGCAGACAGGAAAGATAAAGACGAGGAATCTACAAATGCAGAGATATAATGCATGCTCAATACAGAAAGCTGGTGAGATTCCTGGAGATGGCCTTAATTCAATCAGGCATTTAATGAACTCAGAGCTGATGTGTGCTGTAGATATGGCTCTTTCTACCTTCTACTTTACCCATCTGTAGGGAATGACTTGGATCACAGATATCACATGAGACATGAGCCCTGTGCTCTTTATAACCACCTCCTTCACATCTCTTTAACAGTTCCAGACTGCTAGGGGCTCTGCTTTCTGCTCAGATGCTAGGCTTAAGGCTCTAGGATCTCACACTAAGGATTCTCGAATGCACAGGGACATGAGCTCCAAGAACAGGTTTATGTTCTGGATCTGTTGCCAGTTGTTGGCTTGTCCCGTCACCGATGGCTTGTCAGCAACAAACCCCAAGCTTTGCTTCACTTCCCTGCTGTGAGGTTATGGGCTCTGCTGCTTTGCAGGGGTTAGAGCCTGGCATTCTATCATCCAGCGGTTGGCTCTCTGTGCCCCCACATCTGAGCTGTATCCTGAGCAGTTCACATAAGAACAAATCATGTTTCTGAATCTCCATTTTCTATAAGACCATAGTCCTTCAAACACTTCTTTCTTCAGAACTTCCACAATGTATCAAACAAATTCATTTTGTATTTGACCTGACTGTTGTGGTTGTTCTCAGTGGGCTTGTGGTTTTATCAAATTTTCCTCCTACATTATGCAAATTGGCAGAGTGCTTCCTCATCTAACTTTAAATACCATGATTAATTTAATAAAAGTCTCAAAGGCTTTATACTCAGGATACATTCTTAGTTTATGAGTATACCATAACAACTGTGATTGTTCCATGCTCTGATTAGGGGAGGAATCCTGTAAAACTGTCTCTCTAGCATCCAACCCCAAGAGTAAAGGCAGAGTTCTCTTAATTACAACATCCCTGCTTGCTCAGGGATAGCCCACAACCGTCTTAAGATAAACAAGGAGTAGGTTGGGGTCCATGTTGTCAGATGGCCTCTCTTGAAGGGAAAGCATGTTGATTGCCCTCATTCCAGTGATTACAGGCAGGAGGGTTGTCAGGTGGAGCTATTAGGGCTGACAATGATCTCTTTAATCTTTGCTGTTTTCAACAGAGAAGCTTTTATAGTTGCAAAATTCATAGAACTATGAAACGGACCTTGAATATGCTCCAGCTTATTCTGAGTATTTCCTGTTCAGAGTATCACAGAGGCATTAAGCTAACAGCATTCTTCACATGTAAAATTGGAGTCAAATTGTAATGAACTGGATAAGACATACGAGTGTGTGAAGAGTGTGCCCCTGTGTATATTTCCCCCCTTTCAACTGTTTTATTAATGATTGCACACAGTCCCACCCTGGTGGCTAAGAGCCATGTCTAGAAAATTCAGGACCAGCCTTACAGCATCTTTCATTTTCCATTATAAAATCAAGGGTAACATGCTCTTTTTATCAGATGATAGCAAAGTATGTCTTACTGTGTCTCCCATCTTACATTTGTCAAAATGTAAAAACCACTGCCAGGCCTAGGTGCAAGCCTATATTCCCAGCTACTCAGGAGACTGAGCCCGGGAGTTCAGCTTCTGCCTGGGTTTCAGAATGAACCCAAAGGTAGTCTTTGCAAATTAGTACGAGTTCACATAAATAAATAATAAGGACATACACTTAAATCACGTTTGAGGCCCTAGGTTCAATTCTTTGTACTACCCAAAACAAGTAAACAAGTAAATGAAAAGACAACAAACAAAAAAATAAGGACTCCCAGTAATGCTACAGTCATAAGAGATGTTTTCTAAACCACAAAGAAACAAATGTATATGGGAGGCACTTTATACTCACTAATTGCTAGGTAAACACTGTAACTAATTATTAGTGGGGAGAAAAGTATCAATCAAGAGAGTTTTAAACCTAGTTGTATTAGGTGCTTGTCTTCTGTGACAAAATACTTGACAAAACCCACTTAAGGAATGTGGGCTTTTATTTTACCTTACCACTAGAGGTAAGCGGATGATACACTGGGTGCAGTGTGTCACTGGAGGGGATAGAGTGTGTCATGGTGGCCAGACACTGTGGCAGCAGCATNGGAGCTGGTCATGTTGTCTCCCAAGCCAGGAAACAGAGAGAGGTGGATATGGAAGCTCCCTCCTCTCTTCCCCTTTTAATTCAGTCCAGGATCCCATGAGACAGGGCTGTCGACTTTTGGAGTGCTTCAGCTCAGCTCAGTCTAGACGCTCCTGCCTAGCCATGCCCAGAGACTGGTCTCCTAAATAATTCTATATCCTGTCAAGTTGACAATTATCAACTGCCACAACAGTAAACTCCAAACTGCAATTGTTTGTTTAGTAAACAGAGAGCTTTCATTGGAGACCACTGAATTTATAAACCACATTTGCTTAACGCCTTGACCTAGAAATCAATGGGAACTTTCTTCTTATCATCAGGACAATTAAAGAGAAAATTAGATTTGCCATAGCACACCGGTAATCTCTATATTTTAATTTGTAAATGACCTGTCAAGTAATTCATTTAGTATGGATGAATGCTTAGATTCCTAATGACTGTTAATGCCTTGGAGATAGCCACATGGGCCCTGGGAAGAAAGGCTTTCTTTCCTGTGTCGTGCCTCATCCAGGCCAGGTAAAGTCCACAGAGACTTTGGTCTGTATGAAGCTGTGGTCCAGGCATGACTCACAGAATCTTTCTCAGTCTCCATCTTTTGGACTTATTACATAAGCCACTTCTTAGATAATTTGGTGCATCATTCTTTTCCCAAAATACATCTATTGGAATGTTTGTTGTCTAAAATCTGCCCCCAAATATGATTTTTCTGTGAGTGGTTGTCTGAATGCTTCTAAGAAACTATTTCTATCTCATGGATTGCATGAAGTTAAGGTTATTTAAAAGAGAACAGAGACAATTTGCACGAGCATAAACCCCTGACAGAACCAGAGAACAGAATAGTGATATTATTGGCTGAATGCCTTCCTCCTCCCCTCCCCTTGTTAGTCTTCTTTGTTCCTCACGATGGTTTGACTTCGGCCTTTATGTCACATGTATATACATATGCATAGAATTTTAGTGCATGTATATTTGATATATATGTGTACACAATGTATTATGTATATATTATATGTATACATGTTATATATTTATATATTATATAACTGTATGTCTTTAAAACTTCAAAGCACAAATAATAGAAAACATAATATTTGTCTTTCTGAAGCTGGTTCACCTTATTTAATACATAAATATCAAATTGTATATATTTTTCTACTATGGTTGAAAAAACCCACTGTGAATAAAAATCATTTTTTTCTTTAACCATTCCCATAATAATGGACACTCAGGTTGACAAGCCCCTTCAAATTGAGGCTCCCCTTGCCTGGGGTAGTGTTGAAGCTGTAGTCGCTCTCATAGACACTGCGATGGCAGGTGGGTCTGAGGCACACATCTTGCCTCAGCTTGCAGAGTTTCAGAGAAGCAAATTTTGCTATTATCATTATTATTTATTATTACTAATATTATAAAACCTAATCATTTTGTATATTTGTCAAACAATCCCCCCTCCGTGCAGGTGTGGAGGGGCACACAGTGGCGAGATAGGTTAGTGGACACCCACTGTTTACATTAGCTGATGTTTGTGTGCACATTTACATAAGACAGAAGATACAGGTTCCCGGGATTAACTCTCAAGGTAACTCGGAGAGCATTTCCTTTGCTGCCAACCCAGCAAGCATCCCACAAATGACTTCCAGTCCCTTTCAAACAAGGCTGTGTGGCTGTTCCTTTGTTGCTTAACTTGTCCTTTCATTGGCTCCACTTTAAAATTCCTCGGCTATAAGATGTGCCAGTCTCTTGCAGCGAGTTGTTTCTGGGATAACACAGCCAAATGATACCGCAGACCTAACGATTGAAGTCTCTCTTCCAGTTGTCCCCTTGGGCAACCCTGTGTGGCTTGGCCGGTTGTTATTCTCACAGCAGTCTCCTCTTCCTCCCTTGGGACAGACAGATTGGCCCTGGACCAGCCTGCTGGATAGCATCAGATACAAAAAGTTGGATTTGTAGAGGAAGTTGTTTATTCTTTTGTGTTTTTTGCTAATATTATGAAATAGTTAATGAAACGGGGGAAAAGGACCATTACATTTTGTTCAAAAAGAATACTGAACAGTGAAGAGCAACAAAAGGGAGCTGGGTACAGGGGAATGAGCCAATCCCAAGTTCTTTCTCTGTCCCTATGAAGTCATGAATCATGAGGAGAAAACACTGCTCATATATGTAAGATCCATATGTACAGAAATAGTCTAGAAATAATATAAAATACAGCTTGGGCAAGATTTTGGATTTTATTTCTAGGTAATTATAAACTCATTGTGGTTTTTTACTTGTTTGGCTGTTTTTCTGTTTTTGCTTTTGTTTTTTGAGACAGGGCATCTTCGTGTAATGCTGACTGCTCTGGAAATAGCTTCATAGAACAGGCTGGCATGGAAATCAGAGATCTGTCTGACTCTGCCTTCAGAGTGCCTGAATTAAGGGGTACACCACAATCTCTGGCTTTCCCTGTGGACTTTTAAGTAGCATGTGCAGATAGTAACTTTTAAACAGTTCCATTTTTTCTCCTTAAATTATCTACCAGCTTTAATTATACACAAAGGTTAAAATACACAAATTCTAAGTATATAGCTTAATCAATTTTCCACATGTGTGCATTTATATAATGACCACTCAGAATTAACTAAGAAATATCCCCGAGATGTCAGAAAATCCCATGTGACAGTTTCATCAGTATTTTGAGCTCTGAATGACTCCCTGTCTCCTGGTATTCATATCTTTATATAATCCCTTATAATGTGTATATTTTCTAATTATGAATGGGATGCTGTGTGGTCTTTTCAGCTGGACCATGGAAGCCACTGTGTATTTCTCTTTGCTTCTGCCTTGTTTTCCTAGTGTGGGCTCTACAGTGGTTCTCTAGCAGGCAGGTCGTGAGGACCTCATATGGTTGTATGGGGGGACCACATGGTAAAGAACTGAGGCATCCAGACAACAGTCATCTCTAACTTGCGGACCATCAGTCTGCCATCTGGGAAGCAAATCTCCTGTCCCAAGCTGACACTTCAGGAGTCTACAACCTATGTTAGTACTATGACTGTAGTCCTCTGGGACAGCACCATGCATGTTGAGCTCACTATGCAAAGTGAATCATGTTGTTCTTGTGTCCTATAACCAGATATTTAAAGGTTAGAAATTCCAGCATGGATGGGCTAGGTAGTTTCCAGGCCTCACCCTTACTAAGGAGCTGGTGGCAATTGATAGAGACTGGGAGTAGAATCAGTTTTGGGTGAAGATATGTGCAATGGTAGGATCATCATGTTCCAGTGACTGGCCCACACCCATGTGTGCTGTATGGGCAATACTATCTGCATGTTAAATTATGTAGTTGGGAGAGGACTTGTTAGGAGGATATAGGAGGAAATAAAGAGATTAACTGGGGTATATATGATCATATTTTGTTGCATATATGTATGAAATCTCAAGGATAAAGGAAAAAGGGCTATTTTAAGGGTTCAGGTATGAACTAAAACTGAGACAACTGTTACATGTTCAAAAATTAATATTTGTCAGTTTATAGGGATGTGTTCCTATAGTCAAGTATAATCATAAAATTATTAGAACCAATATGAAGAAATGACATATAGAACATATACAAAATAGACTTGCAAATTCTTACAGGCAGAGACTGCTTGTTCATTTCCCAGCCGCTCAGACCTGAATAATCACACAGAAACTATACTAATTACAGCACTGTTCTGTCAATAGCTTAGGCATATTTCTACCTATCTCTCACATCTTAAATTAACCCCTTTCTATTATTCTGTGTGTTGCCATGAGGTTGTGGCCTGCCAGTGAGGTTCTGACTGGTAGCTGGCATTTTCTCCTTCGATAGCTACATGGCATCTCTCTTACTTTACCTACTTTCTCTTTATATCTCTATTCAGACTCCTTTCCTGGCTTTACTGTAATAACTACTGGTCAAACTAGCTTCTTTAATAACCAATGGTAATAAAACATATTCATAGCATACAGAGGGGAATCCCACATCAAATTCTATGAGGCATTTCTATAGTAGAGTGATAAATCATTTTCTATATTTGTTGATTTTTTGAATTACTGTATGTTCTGTGTAAGAGTAGACAAAACATAGCTGTCCTCTTCCATTGTGATGGGATGATTTCCCTCTGCATTATTATCTAGTTCTGAAGGAAAAAAGATCTTTTCAGTCTCCAAAGCGTTTGCATAGAAGTACACACTCACTTATTAGTTGTATTAGTAATAGAGAATTACACTGGCTTTGTCTATTTTAGCTCTGATATATGTTTTCCAAAACTAGAAAATGGAGACTGAGGTTACAAAGGGGAAGAAGAGGCCAACAGAAGTGCATCTGCTGAACATTCATCCTGTGCCTAGCACTAAGATCAAGATTGCCTGCCTGTTGTCTGGCTTAATCCTCATAACACCCCCAGAGAGAAAATGTGCTTCTCTACTAATGAAGATGACTGGGAAGCAAATGCCCAGGCCAGAAAAGAATTTGTGAAGAATAGAGCTAATGTCTGAATTCAAATATCTAACTTCAAATCTTATTCATCATTTCTTGTAGATTTTTGTTTGTTTGCTTACTGTTTTCGCCTATTTTTTTTAAACAGAGAGAGAGAGAAAAGCTGAGGAATTGAGTTGATAAGGAGATAGGGAGGATCTAGAATGATTTGGGGGAGGGGAAAGGATGATCAAAATATATTGCATGAAAAATCTATCAAAATAGATAAAGATATTTATTTTACTAATCAACCCAAATGACTATAGAAGATAGAAAGATCCCAATATTTTCCATTCCAAATTTGGTCCATCTATCCATCCATCNCCTGGGTTTTTTGTTTTTCCATATAAAGTTGATTATTGTTCTCTCAAGTTCTGTTGCTCTTGGATGGGTAGGATCAACATAGTTAAAATGGCAATTCTACCAAAAGCAATCTATAAGTTCTATGCAATCCCCATTAAAATCCCAACAAAATGCTTTTACTTTTAAATTGACATAAGAAACAGTGAGTCTCATGATCAGTTTACCTGCAGATGCTCTGACTTCATTTTTCCTTATGGATGAATAAAATCCCATTGTGCATATATACCATTTCTCTGTTCGTTCCTTTGTTGATGAACCACTAAACTGTTTCCATTTCTTAGCTACTGTGAGTGGAACAGAAATGAACATGGATGAGCATGTATTTCTACTGTTCGATTTGGAATCCTCTGGGTAAAACTCCAGTGGTTAAAAAAAAAAAAAAGTAGGTCACAAGGTTGTTCTGCTTTTGTTCTCGGGAAACTTCCACACTGATTTACAAAGTGGCACCAGAGGTCTGTTCTTCTATCAGCAGTGACTTAGGATTCTTCTTTCCCCACATCCTCATCAGCACATGGTTGTTTACTTAATGATGGACATTCTGGCAAAGGTAACATAGAATTACAAAGCTGTTTTAAGTTGAATTTCCCTAATGGTTAATGTTATCAAACACCTTTTAAATTACTTGTTGGTCATTTGTAAGCCTTCTTTTAAGAATTATCTATTCAATTCTCTAGCCCATTTAATGAATGGATAATTTTGGATTTTGATGTTAAAATATTTAGTTCTTTACATATCCTATATATTAATCTCCTATATGATTTGTAGTATGTAAATGTTTTTCCCACTCTCAGATTCTATCTTCCCTATGAAAATGTTATTGACATGCAGAAGTTTCTTAATTGCGTATAATCTCATTTGTCAATATTGGGGTTATTTCTTGTGCTAAGAGAGTACTTTATAGAAGGTTCTTGCCTATATCTTAAAGTGTTCCTCTCTATTGTTTTAAACATTTTGTGTTTTATGTTATGGTCTTTGTAGCAGTTTGAATTTGCTGGTGGGGGGAGTGTCTTTGAAGTATGGAATCATGTCATCTGCCAACAATTTCCTTTCTTTGTTTTCTATTTGTATGCTTTTTGGGTTTTTCGTATCTAGCCATAGTTAAGACTTTGATCACTATACAGATTGGAGATAATAGTCACTCTTAACTCACTTCAAAATATAAGAGAAATGCCCCCTTTACTGTAATATGATAGGCTTGTTCCTTGTGGCCTTTATTTCTGATCCTGCTCTGTAGACCAGTCTTCACAGATATCTGCCTGCTTTGTAATTAAAGGTATGTGCCACCATTGCCAGGCTCTTTGTGGCCTTTCTTAAGATTGTAATGCTCCTTTATTCCTAGTTTCTTCAGTACTTTTTTATGATGGGAAGTTTAACTTTTTCAAATGATCTTTCTATGTCTATTGAAATGATCATCTGATTTTTCTCTTTAATTGGTTTACCTGCTATACAGCACTTATTGATTTGCATATGTTAAACCTTGAATCTCTGGAATAAAACCAATATAGTTGTGATGTTTGTCTTTTTAATCTACTTTCAACTTAGTTTGCAAGTGCTTCCTTGAAATTTACCTATATTAATCAGGGAAACTGCTCTATAGATTGTCCTTCATTGTAGTGTCCTTATCCATGTTAAAATAAAGGTATTATTATTTTGAATCTCCATCGAATGAGATTTACGGTGCCTTTCCCTATACATTTTGGAGAACAGTATGAGATGTGTTGGTATTAGCTTTATTAAAAAGCATTTGTTTGAATTTATCAGCGAGTCTGTCCAGTCCTGGGCTTTTTTTTTGAGACTTCTAATTACTGTCTTAATATAATTATTTTAGATTTGTTTAATTGATTATATATAATTTCATCTATTTTGATAGGTTATATTTGTTTAGAAATTTATCCATTTCTTAGAGTGTTAAACTTTTGTAATATAAGTTTTGAAATATTCTCTAACTATCAAATTTCACTGGAGATGGTTATAGCATCTGCCTTTTCATCTCCAATTTCATAATTTTGTTCTCCTCTTTTTTTGGTTAGTTTGACTAGACTCTTTCAGTTTCATTTATCTTTTCAAAGAAAAAATTCTCTGATTGACCCTTTGCATTCCTTAAGCCTTCTTTCCATCATTTTCTACCCTAAATTTTATTATTTTGTGCTGTCTATCACATTTGGATTTTTACTTGTTCTTCTTTTTTTATAGAGTCGTGAGTTACCTTATTAGCTTATATATTTAAGAGATCTCTCTCTGATACTTTAGGTTAAATACAGCTACAGACATTCGTATGGACACTGCCTTAGCCATGTACCACAAGTTCAGTTCTGGGAAGCTGTGTCATGATATTCTTTTAATTCTGGATATTAAAAAATATTCTCCATAATTTTTTCAGTTACCTCATGTTCATTCAAGAGTATATTATTCAGTCTCCAAATATTTATGTAGCTTCCTTTACTATTTAATTTTAGTTTTATTCTTCTTTGACTTGATCAAATGAAAGCACATATTTTGCTTATTTTTGTACGTGTTAAGGCTTGCTTTGTGGCCTATAATGGGATGAATTTTAGGGAAAGCTAGGTGGTATGTATTTTTAATACAGTTTAGCTCCACTGACTTTTAGTATAGATGATCTACCTAAATGAGGTTGAAATTTCGAACTATTCTGATATTGTATTAATAGCCATCTGACCATTCATGACTTTTAATATCTGATAAAGCTGGAAAACCCAACATTAGATGCACAAATATTTATCATCATTGTGCCTTCATAAGTTGCTTTTAAATATATCCTATGGTCTTCATATCTTCTAGACAGTTTTGGTTTGAAGTCTACTTTATCTCCTATGAGAGCAGTTCTGTTTGCTTGGAGATCAGTTTCTGTCCTTTATTTCTGTGGTATTTCTTTCTGATGCATGTTTCTTGGAAACAAAACACAGTTGGTATTTGTTGTTTAATCTTTTACTTGATGAATTGAGGCCATTTTTTTTTCAGGTTTTTACTGAAAGGAATGTGCTGTTCTGATGGGTCTTAACCAGTGTTTTTAATCCTTCCCTAATATTATTAGAGCTTTCTTGTTTATTTTTTTTCTTTTTTATTGATTTTTATTGAGCTCTACACTTTTCTCTGCTCCCCTTCCTGCCTCTCCCCTCCCCTTCAACCCTCTCCCAAGGTCCCCATGATCCCAATTTACTCAGGAGATCTTGTCTTTTTCTCCTTCCCATGT
>LOEQ01002029.1:230829-257176 GCA_001685075.1 Bramus lutescens | reverse complement strand
TCTCTTAGGGTCCTCATTGTTGTCTAGATTCTCTGGGATTGTGATTTGTAGGCTAATTTTCTTAGCTTTATGTATAAAAACCACTTATGAGTGAGTACATGTGATAATTGTCTTTCTGGGTCTGGGTTACCTCATTCAAAATGATGATTTCTAGCTCCATCCATTTTCCTGCAAAGTTCAAGATGTTATTTTTTTCTGCTATGTAATACTCCATTGTGTATTGGGTTTTATGTGATGGATTTCTTCCTAGTGCTCCTTTTTATTACTCTCATAAAATTATATTTTTTATTTTACTGTTGGAAATGAGACTTTTGTTTTTATTTTTATCTTTGTGTAGTATGTTTTAAAGCTTTTTGTTGCAGTCTGAATTGGTTCTTATCCATTTTGTAGCTTGTATGTGTTTTGAACCATTAATTTTTCCCTCAATTATAAAATATAAAATTGCTGGATATAGCAATTTTGGCTGACAATTACTTTTATGACTTTTTTTTAAAATTGTAAGTGTTTTGGTATTTTGCCTTTAGAATTTTTAGTATCATGCCTTTGTTTTGTATACATTTTAACTGGGAAAATAACATAAATGATTTAAAAAAAACATTTAGTTTAAAGTATGCTCTTTTCTCTAACTTGTGGATTTTCAGAGTCTGATTCCTCAAAAATATTTTCTTACCTGATTATTCCTGTCTTTTACTTTGAACAGTCGAGTCTACTGTTACACATTTTATGACCCGTGTCTCAATCATTGCAACACAATATGGTTCTTTTTCTAGGCTTACTGGCTTTATTTGTGTCGAGAGGCATTGCAGTTTTTCTCTCAGATTTTTCAGTTTGGAATAATTGCTGCCAGCAAGCCCTTTAAATCTTAAGTTCCAAGATTTGAAACTGGGGATACATAAAAAGGAAACTGTAACATACCTTGGATAAGTCAAATGAATGACATACTAATTGAAATATGGCTACCTTTTTATATGCTTGTGGTTATTTATATTTGGTTAATGGATTTTTATCATCATAATATCATTTTCGATAAAAAGAACTGTGGATCCAAGTATGACTTACATAAGTAGCTTTAATGAGGCTGATTGGTTTCTATTCTCTTAAGCAAAGCAAAGGCAGTAGAGTTGGCTTTTTAACTACCAATAGATTTCCTTTCAATAGGATTGAAAAGACTTGTTATTCCAGAACCATATTGAAATACTCTGACCATTTAAAATAATGCATTGCACTAATTAATTAATGTTTGGAAACAGCTCTCTGTAATAGATTAGTTCTTGGTTCAGTAACTGCTGACAGCACCTTGCTGTTTATAACAAAAGGTAGAAAACAGTGCTAGGAACATGGATCCAGCTAGAACTTTTAAAACAATCCCCAATGAGTTGTGTGAGTCTAAATTGTCTGGTTTTATTCCTAGGATTTCAGAGTGTTTAAAAAATCTGAAATAGAGTCTCAAACAAGAGCAAAACCCCAGCAACTTCCCTAGAAGTTACCAAAATATAATTTCCTAGAGACTTGTTAGTGTATAGTTTATCTTGTGAAGATTATAAATCTACCAATTAAATTCATGCAAGAAAAATGTATTTTCTAGTGAATATTGATACAGTAATAAGGTTTTCTGAGGAGGGTGGTGCTTTGCCAATGTAAGAAAATATTTCTAAGAGTAACAAGTGGAGTTACTCTTCCTCAGGAATCCCAGGATCAGGTCCAGGAATCAATGACTATCACTCAATACACCTGAACAGATGCTGCTTTTGTCGCTGTCAATATCTGTGTTAGCCTTTTACTTATATTTCACTATATTTGTGGCTTAGTATTTAATTTATGAGAATGGAACATACAATATTAAACATTTGAAAATATCAACTCTGTGTGAAAATGTGTCTTGAAAGTATTGATCTTGTAGAGGGGCAAACCAATTACCATTTCTGTGGCCCCAGTAGGAATACTTTTCATGTAAAAGCTACTCAATTCAAAGTCCACAATGAGACCTGTTTGGAGAGCTATGAGAAGATAAGCCGGTGAGTGGAGTCTCTGCCTAAGAAGAAAACCTTCACAGTTTGGGGAAACTGAGGAACCTAAACTAATGGGAATCTGTGGACTGATTAGTTGATTAGTTGAGTGGCAAGTTCTATTTATTTATTTATTTAGAATCCACAGTATAATGTTATGTCTTTCTCCTAAATGCTCTGAATTTCTACCAAAATTTGATTATTCTAAATTGCCATGTATTATTTTATTTAGAGAGGAACAGGGGCCCTGATAATAAGATCTGTTCTGTATATTTCACCTAGTAAAACAGTGTGGCAGTTTGAATGTACTTGGTTCCCATAAACTCATAGGGAGTGGCGCTATCAGTAGGTGTGGCCTTCTTGGAGGAAGTGTATCTCTGCGGGTATGGGTTTTGAGTTCTCCTATGCTCAGAACATTGTCACCCAGAGTCTCAGGTCACTTCCTGTTGCCTGTGAATCAAGATGTAAGAATTCTAGTCAGGTGCTGGTGGTGCTTGTCTTTAATCCCAGCACTCAGGAGGCAGAGGCAGGTGGATCTCTGAGTTCGAGGCAAACCTGTTTTACAAGAGCTAGTTCCAGGACAGGCTCCAAAGCTACAATGAAACCCTGTCTTGAAAAACAAACAAACAAAAGGATGTAAGAATTCTCAGCTCCTTCTCCTATCCATGTCTCATGTCTGCCTGCATACCAAGATTTCCCACCATGATGATAATGGACTAAACCTCTGAAGTGTAAGTGAATCACCCCAATTAAATATTTTCCCTTATAAGAGTTGCCATGGTCATGGTGTCTCTTCAAAGCAATAGCAATCCTAAGTAGCCTACAAACGGTTGAGATGGTGGCCAGGTCAGAAATATGTTTACTGTGCAAACATGGAGATCTGGGTTAAATATCATGAAAGACAAAATAACAACAAGAAAGCCAAGGATGGCAATCTCATGGGTCAAGAAGCAGATACAGGAGGTTACCTATAGTCTACTAGCTAAAAACAGGCAAGCTGAGCTCCAGGTCAGTGAGAGACTTTGTCTCATTAGGGGGAAGAGATAGCTAGATCATAGAGAATAATACTCAAGGGTACTTCTGACCATCACAGACATACCTACACTATATACACACAAATGACACAGGAGTGACTGAATTGTCAGTTTGCTGGATTTGCATTCTTCATGACTACTTGTGATTGGTGAGTCATATTCTAATTCCTGAAGGCCACTCAGGCCTAGACCTACAACAACAGCTGTCAGTTCAGTGGTTCCTTGACTGCTAAGCTTTTATGGGTTCTCATGCTTGCCTTTCATAGTTTGTTACTGTAGAGATTTTTCTGGACTCCAGATATTATACCTGCTGGATGCACTCAAGTTGCTGCTGTGAGTTGATAGAAAAGATTATTTATGCATGTGATGTGATTCAGAGACTACCAAGCCTACACCTGGATGTAAAGGCTTTCAGATTATTGTCTTTTATTTTGTCACTTTTCAGATATCAACATGATCTGAATAACTGGTATTGCCAAGTAAATAGAAGGCAGTCTTACTTCAGGAGAACTTGAAATGATGCCATGACCCGTAAGAGGTAAAATAACAGTTTTGCTGGCTATACAAGGCTGGGTGGGAAGAACTCCAAGAGACATAAGATAATTATAATGCTATACATAGGCTAAAGTAATTATTAATGGTGACCTAGATACTGACAAAAAATTTACTTTGAATTGCAAGTACTTTGTGCAAAGTCATATAAATAAGATGAAAACAATTAATTATGTCAATTATTTACCTTAACTATTATATGCTGGACTTCTTAAATGCCTGCTAAGAAATGTCTTCTCCCGATGATGATGCTTCTGATTTTTTTGTACTTAAGAATATCGCTGCCAAAATGAATGTTAAGGAGGAGTAAATTCAGTCAAAGTGAACAGAACAACACATTAACATAACGACTTAAAAATAGTTCTCTGTGTGGGAGAGAGGATGGCGGCTCTGAACTTCATTAAGCCAATTGTTGAGGAGACATCTGGAATCTCATTCCAGGGGATACATGTTCTGGGTGACTCTCTTAAGATGCAGTTCAGACAAGATGTGCTTGAACAAAGTATCGTTGTTAAGTAAGCACCTTAAGTCACCCCCATGAGCACTTATTCATACTGAGGAAGGACGTAAGAGCTAGACAACAGGGAAGGTCTCAGTTGACTTGCCAGAGCAAGGAGAATTCGGTGACAGGAGTCCAAATCAGTTCCCCAACTGGGTCAGTCCAGGTCTGCCATTCACCTGAAGTATTTTTTTCTTACCTAATTATAAACTCATAGAAGTAGAAAGCATGAATTTCCCATATCTTTTTTAATTTAGATAATGGATATCTCATAAAATATCATTGAATGAATGGATACTTAATTTTCCCAGAAATAAATCATGGTAGTACTTTCTGGAAGTAAAGGTCATTCAGGAGAGATACGACCGGTATTTGAAGAAATATTATTGTGAAAAATCAAAAGTTGGGTGAAACTATGAGCACTGTTTCAGTTTAACAAGGAAGCCCTATTTCTAGAAAGGATGCTAGGGCACAATAGTAAGCTTCTTTATGCCCTCAGGTATTGGAAGTAATGTCAACCTGGCCCCAAACCATGACACCAAGAAGGGGAACCTAAGGGCAGTAATTAGCTGTGTTAACATTAAATCAAACCACCTCTTAGATATCTATGCTTTGTCCACAGACAAACACCACCCTCAGCCGTAATCAGAGAAGCCTGCCCTTGCAGGAGTGGGGATAAATGCAATAACCCATGGCTGCATGAGACACAAACAAAATTGATGTTTGAGGGCTTAGTCTTATACAGGACATTTACTCCACCCCTCTAAAGCTAAGAGAATTTTCCAAAAGTGATGGGAAAAAGTATTTAAGATTCAGTGAGTCAGGAGGAAGGAGCTACAGTATACCATCTTCTAAGAAGATGTGGAAACAAGAGCTACAAACTCACTTCATCTGTGCACACCACATCAACAGAAGTCAGGACCCCAGACAGTCAACTGAAGAGGCAGAAGACACTCACAGGCTATTCCCACACACTTCAGGTTCAGGAAGAGGGAGAGGCATACTATCTAGGAGTGTCTACACTAAACAACCTACTAAGCCCTATTGGTTAGTCCAACAATGAACACACATTTTGCCCTGTCTGAACACTGTAGAACACTAAATAAGATCAAATTAGTAAATAAAGAAAAGGGACTGATAGTGAGGGTGGGTTTGTAAGGGCAAGAGCGACACGGGGGCAGATCAGGAGAAAGGGACCAGAACACATAGCTACTTAGAATGTAAGTATGACATTGTGTAAAAGTAAAAGAAAATATTAAAAGTCTTCTGGCATCAAGGTTATCACTGAACACATTTACTTGTATTCTGTGACATCCATAGTACTTTTTAAACATAATGCATCACTTCTTCATAAAGTCGGAAGTCATGGTCACTGATAGGGAATTTCAAAGACATAACAGCTGAGAGGAATTGGTGTTAGGCAGCCTCAACATGGATGGTTTGGGGTGACAATGTAACACTGAGCTATGAGTTTAGGGATGCTGCTGTGGACATTGATGATACAATCTTGTGTGGTCCTCTTCCCTAAAGGATACGGTTTCCATTTGCTCAGATATCGTGCATTGAGGAACTTCTCAAGGCACTTCCAAGTTCATGTGTACTATCCCACAGGATTACACTGGGTAGGCCAGGGTCTCTTCTGGTAATTGGCAATTCACTGAACAAAAGAGCCAAGAAACTTTATTAAGAAGTGACCTAGTTCTAAGCCACCCTGAGCCACATTCCCTTCCAATGCCCTATATATAATCATTCAAGTCAGTGTTGTACGACAGGCTCTCTTTTCTGTCTTCCTAGGAATTCGGAGTAGGCAGTGATTCTCCAGGGCACTGCCTGCTTTTGCCTAACTCATCAAGAAGCTCAGTTGTCCTGTCAATCTTACATGAGCTTTCTCTTGCTTCTATCAAAGGACATCTCTTTTTAAAAGGCTGCTGTGTTTTATTTTCATTTTTTCCTACTTCAAAGCAACTCGTACAAAATATATAAAAATGAGCTGCATTGGCAAAGCTTCACCAAGGCCTTTGCTCAGCACCAATCTCTCTGACCCCGACTCCCACTCCAATCTCAGCCCCCTTACATTTTCTATTCTATACATCTTCCTGCTGTTTGAAGTTCCAAGGACATGTATTCTTTTTTTAGTAAATAAAGGAAAACCAAGAAAGGGATAAAAGTTTTAGGACAGCATCTAAGGGGGTACTTCTAGCCAATTTATGCACAAAAGAATATTTCGATTTATGTAAGCTACTGATAAAAGAGCCAGGATTATAGTTGACGTAATGACAACATACTGACAACTTATTGTGACAGAATATCTGAGAAGGAGAAAGTTAAGATAGGAAGAAACTGTTTGATGTCATGGCTTTTGGCTAGCGTCCATAATGATAAGAACGTATGGTACGTCTCCACTGTTGTGGGAAGGCATGGTAGGATTCCGCAGTGGCAGAAAAGTGTAGCTTTCATACTGTACCTTCCCAGATGTCACAGGCACAGGAAGCAGAGCTGTGTGACAGGAAGTGGGAAGAGGCTATAATTCTCAAGGTCTGCTTCCCGGTGGTCCTGCTTCACCCAGCAAGACTCCACCTGCTTAAGCTTCTTCTACCTCTCAAGAGAGTGATACCACCTGAGAACTGTGTTCAAACACAGGAGCCTGCAGGATATTTTGTGTTCAAACTGTATCAGATATCATCACCTATGTTAGCCAACATACACATAACTGGAATTGTCCTTTGACCAGAACTCAGAATACTGAACTACTCCTGTATTTTAGCATGAAATTTACATTTCAACTAAATAAGCACTGTAAAAGTAGATCTCATATCTAAAAGAAGGATGTTTTGAAGGTTATCATTAAAAAATAGTCAATAAAACTTAGAACTTAGCTATAATTTTCAGTGGACTTGTGAGAAGTGAGTAAGTCTAGCCAAACTATTATTCCCGTCTTCAGTCAGTTTTCTGATTCAGCCATCACTCTATGATTTTATCTATTACCACTATACAACACTGAGGTCACACTGTAAAGTCTAAAGGTCAACACAAAATGAGAACAGTTCATCTAGGTCATGACCTTGACTCTTCCTCATATTCTCTAGAAATCCCTCTACAATTCTTCTTCTGTCTGATTTGAGTTTGTTGTTTATAAATGGTTTGTGTTGATACAAAATCTTCAAAAATATTTTCATGACTTTGTTCCTAGAAAAGAGATTGTCACCTAACAGATTATAAATATATTTCTTCAAAAATAGGACTATTTTCTTAGATCTTTAACACAAAGACAGGTGCCAGTAATGTAATCATAAAGAAAATTTCTATTTTAAAATGCTAATCTAGGACATAATAATCTAAATTGGATGGATCAAGTCTGAGAACATTTCCCTAAATACTTTCCTGTGTGTTACAATTCTGTACACTTACAGGTACTAGGAAAACAGCTTTAAAATTTTGATTTAATTTATTACATATTTTTGGCACTGGATATAGAACTTGGTAAAGCCCTAGGGTCAATCATTTATACCACATATACTGGAATTGGTGGCTCATCCCTGTAACCCCAGCATTCAGGCCAGCCTGGGTTTCTTGAGACCATGTCTCAAAAAAAAACCATACAGCTATTTAATTAAGGTGGGACTAACATATACCTCTTAATTTTGTTATTCTTGACTTAACTTTAATGAAGTGTCTTCAGAGTAAAACCCAGAACCATGCTATTCATTTAATTTTCCTGAAAGCAAACTGGAGTACCAGGCTAATATTTGATGAAATGCTTTAGCATATTTTTAAAATCTTTTTATAAATGGTGAGCAATTTTTCTTTTCAGCATTCCAAGTTGAGAAGTAGACTTAGTGAGAATGGCTAGCTAAGAAATCTCACGTCTTCCTCCACTTTTATCCTAGGAAAGATATGTAAGGACACAACTTTTCATCTCTCCCATCAATGCAAGGAATCTACAATTCTTCTTATTGATTTTTTTCAAGTGTGCTGCTCTCATTTTTCTTGCAATATGCAGCTCACAGACAATGTCGCTTCTATGCTTTTCCCAAGGAATTCAATATATCTTTCATAAAAGAGCTGCACCGGGTGCCTTTTCTTAACAAATGGAGTTTTAAGAACTCGGAAGCACAGAATCTCAGAAGGTTAGGTGTATACTAAAGTAAAACATTAACTACATTAAGTACAAAAGAAAAACAAACTTTGAAGACCGACCCAGGTGTTTAATTAGGTTTTCATTTTCAAAATGAAAATTTCCAGTCTCATCTGGAACTTCATCTCCCAGAAAGCACCGGTACCTGGGAGTGTTGTATATTAAGTCATTAGGAAAAAGATGCCTGCAACCCTTGGTATTCAGTGTTTAGTAAGTCTCTCTGATTACTTGGTAGCAGAGCCATCAGGGAGTAAGTGAATTATTGCCATCTAACTCACTAAGAGTTTCAAATACAACCTTTCCTTGTGGTCAAAGGTATACTATCCTCTGGGGGGGATGTATAACATCTCTGAGTGTAAATATTTCAGCATATTCTCCTCCTGCTCATTATTATTATTTTTGCCACTTTAAAGTTTTTATAAAAATGCTTGGTTCGGCTCTTCCCAGCCATCTTATTTTGTGATTTATTTTGTGATCACTCCCATCCTTGTGAATAAGATGATAGTGACACTATAAATATGATCTCTAGGAATTATGACTGTTTATATTACTTGAGATAAGAAATAAGGACATAGTTTAGAATGTAGTACCCTGAAGATACATGAGTAAGGTGCTGATCTCTGGGCTCAGGGGATAATGATGTTGTATTCCTAGAAACAGATTTCCCTTTTCTTCATAGTAAATCAAGTTGCTTCTTGTTTGAGAAGAATTTTCTTTTCCCATGGTCCTTATGGAGCCTCTACTGGGCAGTGGAGAAGGAAAACCTCAGTGTTGACCAAACTGCCCATGAGCCTCACTGCTTTGTCTAGCGAAGTGTCTGTGAGAGAATCTAATAAATAAGAAAAGTGGGACAGCTCATGCTAATCCAGATAGGTACTTCAGATTGCAGAGTGAGAGAACAAGACCCATATCATCACCAACATGCATTTGGTATCAAGCCTCTGTTTTGAGATCATGGCTGTGTGCTGTGTCCCCTGTAAGGTGTCTAGAGAATTCCATTAGGGTTCAGAGTTTTCAGCCAGAATTGGTTGGATTTGTGTGTCAAGGGAGTAAGCTAACCACCACCCCACTCACTGTCTTCTTCATAAGGAAAGACTGAATGGAATACAATTTGAAGGACCACAGAAATCATCTGAAAAAGAGATTTGAAATGAATTCTAGGGATGGAGAACATAGAAAAATAAGAAGAGAGAAAATCATGGTGGAAAGAAGCCATGATCTTTAATACTATTTTTGGAGGATGGGAGAATGTAAAGAGGAAACGAAATTGGAATTGCAGGAGATGGACAAACAAGGGAAATAAAGACAAAGAAAGATTTGCTGAAAATTGCTTACTATTGTAAAGAGAAAGCAAAATGAGAGTCCATTTTATTTCAGAGATGCAAGCATCAATTGAAACACTATCATTGACTGAGAGGTGAATAGCTACTAATTAAACTGAATAAAATATAAACAAACCTTAAATTTATCTATAGGGGTCTTAGACATAGCTCACTGAGTAAGCAAGTAAGCGAGGCTGCTGCTCTTTCTGCAGTTATAAACTCAGTTTCCAGCACCCAGGTCAGAGTACCACCCTGTGTTTTCATCTCAGTGGATCACTGCCATGTTCTGAGCTCTACTTTCACTGCGCTCATATTCACACACACACACACACACACACACACACAGAGAGAGAGAGAGAGAGGGGGGGATTATTTTATATTTTCAAAATTTAGTTGCAAATAAAAATGTAAGAACTCTGTACAGAGAGCTTGGATAATTCCATGTCTTTCCTGTAGAAGTTTCTGCATTGCTGAGCCATGAAGGCCTGCACTGTACCCTGACCCCAGTCAGAATGTACCCATGTTTCACAGTCTTCTGTGTTGGCTCCGTAGAAAGCAATCAAACTACCCACATTGAAAGGGAAAAATCCTCCTTTTACTTTGGTGACAGGATTTCAAAGTATTAAGAATATGGAGAAATGCAGAGTCAGTATTTACAGTAGAGACTACGTTTGGCCAAAGGCTTAGAGAAAGGGAGAGAATTTTTCATATGGATGTCTGTGGCAAGAGTGCTCCTGGAAGTGGAAAGCCCCAAGCAGAACTGGGAACATTGTTATTGTGATTCAGGTAGGGTAGATACACTGGCACTAGAGAGAGTAGGGACAAGGTATCTACAATGAAAATAACGAATAATCTAATATCTGTGAATATGAGTTAATGTTATCAGTATTAGCTTACATTTATAAACATTAAAGTCTAGCAATAAAGATTGGTTATAATCAATTACAAGATTGATTTACACCTTTGAAAATTAGATACTTTTTATATTGATGGCAAATATTTGCAAAATTTTGTATTAAATTTCAAGACGTTTAGTTTTACCATATCATTTTGCTGGTCTTAAGTGATCAGGAGAAGGCTTTTGTCCTGTAAGTAGAAACAATAAAGAGCCTGTAATATTCTCTAGATAGTGTGTTGTCTACTTGTATATTACTAATGAAGCTATTCTGTTGTTATAATGCTTCTTATGGTCAAGTAAACATAATTTAAACCCATTACCCACTGAGAGCTGTGCTCAGATACTCAATAGTGGTTGATGGTTTCCCAGGCATGACTCCCTGTGGTGACGGGTAATAGAACTCTTCTAGAATCAACTGTGTACTTGGCCACAAAGCAGATCTCTGTAACTTTAAAGAGAAATACTACAGACAGTGTTCTGTGCTCCCCATGTGTGGCCCAAAACTAGAAATAAATGTGAGCTAACACTGGGTAATTCACAATACATGGAAATTATATCAGATATTGTAAATATTTAATGACTTAATAAATAAGTCAAAAAGGAAATCAGAAAATACACTGAATGAGATATAAGTTAAGAGGACACAGAGAAACATAAAAGGCGGAACTATCTCTTAGAATGATATACTTAAAAAGAGGAAAATGTGAAATCAATAACTTCCTTGTGTGCCCTGAGGTAATGATGCTTGGAGAAGCTGAACTAAATCTAAAAGAAGGAGAACTGAATAAAAAATTTTCAAATAAATTGGTGAAATAGAGAACAGAAAGAATATGAACATATTTCGACCCCAAATATGGTTGATGACGAAGGTCAGAAAAATTGCCAAAACTTGTCCTTATTAGGAAAAAGAAGGACTCAAATTTCTGAAATTAGAAATGAAAGTGCAGAGGTTATCAATCGATTATAGAAAGCATAACTGTTGTGTGGCAGGAATATGAGCCGTTAAACACTAACAAACCTGGTGAAGTCGAAGCCTTCCCTTATTGATATAAGATGTTTAGTTATCTTTTAGAAGCCTGTTCTTTTCTAATAAGAGACAGAAAAGGAAGTGGATCCAGAGGGGAGGGGAGGTGGGGAGGAACTGGGAGGAGTAGAGGAGGGGGGAACTGCAATCAGGATATATTGTATGAAAAAAATATATAAATAAAAGGGGAGATTTTTTTAAAAGATTTTTTTGAAAGTATAGCAACTGAAATTTTATCATCATGGCAAATCTGTGACACTGAGCCTTGCAAATGATTTTTGCACATGGCCCCAAATAGTAGCTCTTCCCAAATAACATTTAATTAGACTTTAATAAAAAAAGTACCTCATGGACACCATCAATTAGTTGTAAAACCATATCAAAAAATACATGACGATTTGGAAAATTGTATGTCTTGTTAATGGTTTTCATCTAAATTATGAAAAAAATGCATACAATTTAATGAAAAAAACCCTAAAAATTGGAGAAGTTATTTCTCCCAGGAAAGTTAGCAAGTGGCTTACAAACCTAAAACAAGACAGTCATTATCATGAGTTATCAGGGAAATGCAGATTAAAACCACAATTAGATATTTAGTGTCTACTTGGTATTGAACTCAGGTCCTCATGCCTTCAAGTTAAACAAATTTATGAACTGAGCCTTCTCCCTAACCTCCTTATGGCTTTTTTATGTGTTCTTCTCAGTATTATGAATGGGTTCTCTTGTGGCAGTTTATGGGCGAGAGATCTTTAGAAACATTTATACTCACTCTAAATAGGCAAGTAATTATGCCATTAAAATGACATGAATATATATTCTGTATAATAGTTTTAATACTGTCAATACCAGTAACACTATATTAATGATGAAGTGTTATTATGTATTGGCCTTCTATCATAAAATTGAAATACATTTTATACAGCTCATGAGCCCCCAAGTGAAAATCAAGAAAGAATACTGTATTTTCAATACATTCACACATATGTTCTTTGCCTTGGGGTGTTTTGACTTACTCTAGATTGTTCATTTCCTCACTGATTAGGAGTTAGAGAGGGGGAAGTATTTTATTTGTGAGTGTTCTGTGCTAAAATTAGACATCCTGTCTTGATGTCCATTCACAACTAAGCATTATAATGTCTAGGATATTGGCATGAAATTCCTGGGCAAACAAGCTATTGATGCCACAATTGTATCTACTATTACTTTTCTCACCACCTCTGGCACCTCTAGTGGAAAACATTGTGATGTCCTGCCGTTTATGGGTACCATGTCTGGAGCTTGCCTAGTCTCTGTTGGCTCACTTCTAGCTGCAGCTCACATGTGGATCCTGCATTTGAATTGTGCACTGCAGGCTCCCAGCCTCTCTGTCATGCAGAGACTCATGGAGGGTGAGCATATATTCATGGAGTAAGGCACATAAGCATCTTCTCACTATGTGGACATTCTAACAATCTCTTCTTCCAGCTGATTTTTTAAGTAGTGTAGGTTTTCAATATATGAATACCCTACTTACCTAGCAATAAAATCTGCCAACTTACATTGTCCTTAATACATCCATGAAGGAAAGGAAGAAATGAGTGATGAACTCCACTGGAAGAATTGGCAATATCTGTGTTCATTATCCTATAGGACAGACATCTATTTTCATACCTTTGACAGTGCTTTACTTATCATGCATTATTGCCTGTTTCTTCAGTCTCCAAGATTTTCCTAAGTTTGATTAAGTCATTTCTGCATAATCAGTACTGACATCATTGTGGTAGAGGTAGGAAGGACAAAGGCAAAGGAGAATCAGTGGATGTAAAAAATTATCATGGAGTCAGGACATTAAGTGTCACTACCTCCAAAAACCTTGAGAACTCTCACATTGTCTAGTGAACATGCCTAAAATATTAGAGACAGGATAATGTGCTCAGAGACCTTGACAATGATCATACGGTGAAAACACCAAGGTTAAATCATGCTTACTCTATAGTTAACTCCTTTACACCCACCACCAACCACAAATCGAATTCATATACCAAAAAACATATTCAGATATTTCCCCTTATCAATACTCCTAAACAATACAACAATTGTTTATTGTGTACTCATACTGTTTTAGGTACTGTGAGTGATGTAGAGATTATTTAATGTGCAGAGGAGGGCATGCACAGGTTATATTCCATTTTATAAAATTAGTTGAGTATCCATGGGTTTTAGAACCCACGGAAGTCCTAGCATCTGTCGCCCAATTATACAGATGAAATATTACTGTATATTTGTCATGACACAAATATATGTAATGTTTACTAGAAAGGCTTGCTTAAATATCAATAACTAGCCATTGATAAATTAAGTCTCTATGATCTGGAGAATTCTTCCATTCATAAGAATAATTCTCAAATTCATCGTAAAGATGATGTGCCCTCTAAAGTTGTCCTAATATTTGCCAATTCATATATGGGAAATTATGTAGCATTATAAAAATCAAGATCTCCATGGAAAGTTCATTGTAAATTTCTTAAGAAGAGGTTTCCTATCAGGGTTTCACAGCGGTCCCTAGGACCCTGTCCAGACAATAGAATGGCGATTTCTAGGGACTGATTTTGACTTGGTTCTGAGCTTGAATTGTTTGTAAATTTTCCCAAAAGATTCTAGTGTAGAGGAAGCTTGGAGAAGTTGACAATAAAAAAAAAATGAGGGAGGAAAGGAAAGATGGAGGGAGGGAGGGAGAGAGGGAAGGAGGGAGGGAGGGAGGAAAGGAGGAAGGGAGAAAGGAAGGNGAGGGAGGGAGTGGGGGAAGGAGGGAGGGAAAGAGGGAGGGAGGAGGGAGGGAGGGAGGGAGAAAGGGAGAGTAGAATTCCCCTGAATACTTTGAACTGCACTCTCCACGTTTTAAACAAGAATAAATTTTTGAGTCAGTGGACAA
Organism: Bramus lutescens; assembly: GCA_001685075.1. Taxonomy (NCBI): domain Eukaryota; kingdom Metazoa; phylum Chordata; class Mammalia; order Rodentia; family Cricetidae; genus Bramus; species Bramus lutescens. The sequence goes on along the minus strand of LOEQ01002029.1, from coordinate 242,795 downwards.
GAGGGAAGGCTGCCTATGAAGCCCTGTGTCTCAGACTCAGAAAACGATCCAGAGGAGTGGGAAATTCCCCTGTGAAAACTACCACTCAAAGCTGTAGGAGCGACAGGAAGAAATAAGAACATGCCTTGGTGAACAGGAATAGCTCACCGTGCAGGCCATGCTTCCATGGTGTATGCCAACATCTGTGAACAGCAGCAGCGATGTGCCCACACAGGACGTGTAGCTGTCATTCTATTGGAAAGTGTGCTGGGAACTTAACATTTGAAAAAAAATGAGCTCATGAAAGGCTTCTGATTACTGAATTAAAATTTATTCTGATGGAAATATGCATGAAACGTCTGTCAGAAGATTTCAGAAGCTTAATTTGGGAAGATGTAGGCAGAGAGTTTGGTGTCTTGAGTTTTCCAGTTTAGTAAATAATAATATTGCTTTCATTGAAAAGAAATATTATTAATTCTCCCTCTCTTATATAGGATTTTAAGTACTTTTTATTTTCTTTTTCATTCTTTTACTGAAAATAGATTCTTCTCTTATGTTATGCACCCCAACCACAGTTCCCCTCCCCCCACTCCTCCCAGTTCCCCCTTACCTCCAGTCTCCCCTAGACCCGCCCCATCCCCATCTTCAGAAAAGAACAGCAACCAACCAGGACAAGACAAGATAACAAGACACAGTAAGACAAGGCAAAGGCCCTCATATAAATGCTGGACAAAGCAAACCAGTAGGAGCAAAAGAATTCAGAGAGCCAGTGAAAGAGTCAGAGATACACCCTCTCCCGCTGTTAGGAGTCCCACAGAAATGCCATGCACGAAGCCATAACATGTATGCAGAGGACCTGCTGCTGACCCACGCAGACTCTCTGATGGCAGTCTCTGTCTCTGTGAAGCTTTAGCTGCACTGTTTAGTTGATTCGGTGAGCAGTGTTCCCCAGGGATCCTAAAATATCATCACTCCCTCCTCTATGGGGCTCCCTGAGCTCTGCGGGAGGTGGGGGACAGACCCACTTGAGACCTCCAGGTATGTTCTTTGTTGTCAGTAATAGCATCCCTTAATTAAACATACATTCAAAAGCTTAAGTTAGGACTGTTGCATGTTTTATTATTCTGACTTTTTTCAGGAGGCTCACATGGAAATAGCTTCTAGCCTACAGTCTTTCCTGGAAGTTATCTTGATTGTTTTTCTTATTTATTTGTTTGATTTGTTGTTGCTGTTGTTCATAGTGTGGAGGAACAAACCTAAAGAATTGTAGGCAAGGGCAGTACCATGAATTACATCTCCTGCCTCTAATGCTGCAACTTTTTTATAACCCATTTTGCCAAATCTGCTAAAATAAAACTGTCTCTCACATCAGAATTTGTTTTTATGTATCTACAAATCTCAGATTCTGTGACATCACTAGGGTTAAAAAGCATATTAGGAGAGTTTACCTACTGAACAATTTAGTCTTGGTTGTTGTAATCTAATGAATAGTTCCCAGAGACGTTCAAAATACATTGAATAAAATTCTCAAAGAGTTAATATAAATGGTCATTAAAAAAGAATACCCAGAAACTTAATCCTTTGAGAGATTTTGATGGACACACTTGCTGAGAGAAGCAAGTGGGTGTGTTTCCTCTGGCAAAGCAAGGACAGAAGCAGTGAGAACACAAAGGAAATGTAAGCTTGAACTGGAGAGAAAGCCTTCGCTCTGCCTTTGCTGTGGTTTGGCCTGAAGACATGGTAAGCTTTGGTACTCTTGGAGGAAGGGTCAAGCTGGTGCCCTTGAGAAGCCTCCAGTTTGCTTCTGGTGGACTCCTGTTCCTAGAACCATCGGAAAGTTCTCTTTTAAAAGCTCAGCTTTTGTTTTTGTTTGTTTTAATTAAGCTCAAGGTCCCCAGGGACCAGTCCATTCATCTAAATCTAGTGGATTAGCCTAAACTCCCCTGTGTAAATCGGGTCCCTGCTGTTGGATGGTGAAGCTGTAAACTGAACAGGTTCTCTAAAGTGTTTCAGAGCAGCCGAATGGAGCAGTGTCCAGATTGCAAGATGAGGTAGAAGGAAATAGAGTTGAAGGTGAATGCAGGCTTGGAATCAGTTTTATGAGCCACTTTCAGGTTTGGGGTTGGTTTTCCAGCAACTCAGAGTGAGGTCAGGACCCCAGCAAGTCTCATACATCACTGATAGGAAGATGACAATGTGAGGCCTCTTTCCTTTGGCCAGACTGACTCTCAGAATAGGACCTCAGTATGGGAGCTGAGCCTAGCTCACTCATCTGGTGGCCTGGCAGGGGGGATTCCCTAGCATGTGGACTGGACAGCAAGCTGCTCCTTGGAGTGATCTCAGTGTGGGAACCATGTCCCACCTCTGCTGTTTTAGTTCACATACACAAGGATTCCCCAGACTCCTGGGACTCGCAGCTTGGAACTGGGGCTTTCCGATCCACGACTGATTTTCTCTAGCATAGTCCTGTTCCCAGAATATAACTGAACAAAGCGCACATCACCTGTTCACATAGCATACCATAACAACAGGAATTAATGAAAAATATGTTCATGTATGATGTGTACAAAATCTGATTTATAAGAACCATTTATATTCATTATAATTATAGACTTGATATTAATCAATATGAACCATCTTTACTGGTCAAAGAGTGTTTTCAGGGGAAACATTTTTAAATTGTCACTTGTTCAAGTGCTTTAATATTCAGAATGGCGATCTGTGCAAAACATGAAAAAGTAAAATGACGATATGAAACAGAACCTTCTTACCTCCTTTTTATACCTGTACTAAATGCACCAGGGTTGAGCAGTGACTCATTTATTCATTTAGTTAATGTGTAAATATTTAGCTTCTAGGCACTGACTTAAAATGTGCAGAACCATCATCATCTCTGATCTATGGAACTCACATTCCTGAGGAAAGAACTGGAAATCTCTGTGGGAATCTTTGCTTTTATTGGCCATCTGTTTTTAAGGTTATGAACTTTTAGAATTGTTTATAAAATATTTTGTTTATTTCTTATCTAAAATCTACTTTTACTTCAAAATGATTAGAGAATCCAGCACGGTGGTTCATGCCTGTATTGTCAGCACTTGGGAAGCTAATAATGGAAGATTTGAAAGTTTATGGGTAGCCTGGGTTACATACAGAGTTCCAGCATAGACTTGGCTCCACATCTCTCAAAGCAAAAACAGACCAACTTTATTTAAGATAATGGAACAACTTATTAAATCTCTCATGTAGGCATAATTGTGTTTTCAGTGATTAAAAGCAATGTGGAGGAATGGGGGTCTTAGTTTTCTTTTTATTGCTACAAAGATACTCCATGAGCAAGGCAACTCATAGAGGAAAGGGTTTATGGGTGGTGTGGTTACAGTTTCAGAGGCCTAGTTCGTGGCCATCACTCAGGGAGCCTGACAGCAGACAGGCAGGCATGCCACTGGCTTAGTAGCCGGGCGCTTGCATCAGATCCCCAGGTAAAAATCAGACAAAGAGTGAACTGGAATGGCGTGGGCCTTTGGAACCCCACTGACATACTTCCTCTAACGAGGCCACACCTCCTAATCCTTTTCCAAATAGTTCTACCTATTGGTGGCCAAGCATTTAAATGTCTGAACCCATGGAGCCCATTTTCATCCACACTACCCCAATTGGGAACTGTGATAGCTTTCTGTTACTGCTGTAAGAAATTAGGACAAACTTAGAGGCGCAGTGCAGCACAGGTATATTACCTCACACTTAAGAGGTCAGAAGTATACCATGCTGCACACCATCCTGTAGAACACTGTAGAATCCACATGGTAGCCTACGCCAGTGTGTAGAGGCCTCCTTCATTTCTTGGCTTATCTCATTCCTCAAACCATTAATCTTGACATTGCCATCTCTCTGATTTCCTTCTGCCCCCTCATTTCACTTGTGCAGGCTCCTGTTATTACAGTGGTTCAACCTAGTTGTTCCAGAATAATCCACCTGTTTCAAGGTCATTTTCTGACAACCTTCCCTCCGTCTACAAATCTAATTCTTCGTTGCCAGGAGCCTAGCATATTTGCAGATTTGGGAGCATTAGAATGTAGCAACCTTTAGAAGCACTATTCTTTTCAGTGTTTCTACTAGAAATGTTCTACTTAAGCATGAATGAGCACACAATCCAACTGACTTGTTTCAGATTCTCTTCAGTAAACTCTACCACTGTACTTCGAGTTACTATTTTATTGTATTAGCCATTCCCCCTCTTTGCTCCTGCTCTTCCCCATCCCTCCCTTACCCTCTTTGTTTCTCTCTGAAACATTTAGTTGGACATAACGGATCAGGTCAAGAGCTGTGGGCTTAGGCATAGAGATGATACCTAATAACACTCTGAACTACCCTTCTGGGAGCTGCTGACTTATCTATCCCATACCCCTCTAAAACAACTCATCTTTTCTCACTGCCTCTGAGTTCAGTTAGTGACCAACAGAGAAGAGCATAGCGTTGTGTATAGCATTGAAAGTGTTTGGTGGCTGGGAGTGGCAGCAAGTTTAAACTTACTGGTGTAAGCTACTGTAACAGGAAGGCTGCTTGTTTTTCCCGGCTGCCCAAACTGAAATAATTACACAGAAACCATATTCAGTAAAACACTGCTTGGCCCATTAGTTCTAGCTTTCCATTGGCTAACTCTTGTATTAATTTAACCCATTTCTATTAATCTGTATATTGATCGCCACATGGCGGTGGCTTACCGGCAAGCATTCACCAGTCTGACTCTGGCGGCTTCATGGTGTATCTCTCTCTACCCTTCTTCCTCCCAGCATTCAGTTCTGTCTCCCCTGCCTACCTAAGTTCTACCCTATCAACAGGCCAAGGCAGTTTCTTTATTCATTAATGGTAATCACAGCACACAAAGGGGACTCCCACATCAAGCTAGTAGATGCTAACTCTCTGTATTTTTTCGTTGTAAGTCCTCACACTTAAAATGAAACACTTACTGGAAAGGAAATGGATATATGGAGAATTTAAAGATTATCATTCCACAAGTCTAGCCTAGCAAATCAAAAGTAATTAGTAAGCAATAGTGTTTTACTTTATTGATAACCATGGATTGAGTTGGCATGACTGTGTGTCCTGGTAGAGTAAGAAAAGCTAATATCTGTGGTCCCTTGTACTGGCATCATCTAGTGCAGTAGAGGACCAAGCAGTACTAATCTTTAAAAAAGTACTAAGTAGGTAATGGCGTAACAGCTGTTTAGAGGTAGAAACTGAAGCACACCCAGATCAGATTTCCCAGAGACACACAGCTATGCATGACCAGAGGCTGATCAGAACTGAGAAGACTGGGCACAGCGGGCAAACTGGTCACCGCATTGCTGCGCTGCCCACATACACAGTCACAGGGATGGTCCTCTACCTGCAGCTTTACTCTCCAGAATTTCTGTTAGCTGTGTTCGACCATTTCCAACCAAGTGGAAAACTCCATAAATAATTCATAAGCTTTAAATAGCGTGGACTCTATGTAACAGGCTGAAATCATTCACTGTTCTCAGAGTCATCCCTGTGGTTAGGGAATCCATGCTGTAAATGCTACCTGCCTATAGTTACTTAGCAGATGCTCTAGTTTTCAGATCACCTATCATGTATCACATGGGTGCAGAGGATGGTCATACCAACTCAGTGTTTAATTGTTCTGTGTGTTTTACTATTTTTAATTATTACTTCCTGTACTTAATTTGTGAATCGTAAGTAAGTGAAGAAAGATGAAGTATATAGAGAGATCACTGCTATCTAGAGCTGTAGGCATCTGCTGGAGTCTTGGAATGGAGAATGACAGGGACAGTAGGTTGATGTGGGTTGAGGACAGTGAAGCACATTGCCTTTGTCGCTTGGACCAACAGTACATTTAAAGAACAGTCACTTTTATTCTCATCTTCTTCAAGTTTTTACTCAAATGGCATGAGTATACATGACGTTTACCTCACTTACCTGTAAAACAGTGGCTCCCCTGGCTTCAGGATCATGCAATGACACATCGCAAGTTTCAATACTTTCTCCTTCGAGGTGGCTGACAATGTGAGCCACTTGGGTGGACACACTCATTGCCTGCTTGTGTACACGCAGTTCAGTGCATATGTACGGCAGGGGGACCAGCTTGGGGCAAACTGTTCTTTAACTGAGGAATTAGGTGGAATAAATGAAAAATACTAGTTCACTTTTGTAGTCTGTCTTCTGACTATGCCCTGATACTCTGAACTGAGAGTTTTGTGTCACAACATTGTAGCTGGTTGTTTTTCACTCTTTTGGGGGCTTGCCACCCATCTCCCAAATAAATCCTATATGGAGTCTTACTCTTTCTTATAAATGCCCAGCCTTAGCTTGGCTTGTTTCTTGCCAGCTTTTCTTAACCTAAATTGTACTGACTAGCTTTTGCTTCTGGGCTTTTTTCTTCTCTCACTTCTATATATCTTACTTTCACTTTTACTCCATGACTTACCGGGTGGTTAGCTCCTGAAGTCCATCTACTGCTTGTTCTCTTTTGTTCCTTCCTTCCTCTTCTGCGATTTCTCTTTCCCAGATTCTCTCTGCCTGTCAGACCCTCCTATCCTTTCTCCTGCCTCACTATTGGCCGTTCAGCTCTTTATTAGACCATCAGGTGTTTTATACAGGTAAAGAATCAAATGCAATGTAAACAAAAACATTAAACAAATATTCCACAGCATAAACAAAAGTAACACACTTTAAAAATAATATTCTCCAACACAGCATGACATTATTTAAAGAAGGGAATGAGTCTCTTGTTTTGAACCAGGCAAAGAAGAAGCTGGCAGAATCTAGGTCGTGGGGAAATGTTTAGAAATGTGCTGATGTGGCTCCCAGTTATGGCAGCTTTTTGTCCTTCTGGACTTTTCATGACCATGAGCAAACCTGCTGACCTTGGCTTTCTTCTCCCCTGCCCCATCCCCCACTCCACTTCTGCCATTCTTTTATTATTAAAACAGTGGGTTTCACCGTGGCATTTTCTTGAGTCATCTCACATTTTTCTAATGAATTCCCTAACTCCAATGCCTTCCCTCCCATCTCAGTCATCCCCTCTGGATGGTTCATTCCCTCTTCTCAAATAGTTTCCCATTCTTCTTTATATCATGTTTTCCTTCACACTCTCATTCTCTGTCTGAGATCACATTCTCTCCTTTTGTGATCCACTTTCCAGTTTCATCTCACACACACACACACACACACGCACGCACGCACGCACTCACGCATGCGCACACACACACACAGAAAGAGAGAGAGAGAGGATACCACACATATATACATGTATGCAATTGCATATATATAGTTTTAAATCTAGGTTCCACATATGAGAAAAATAGCACGATATTTGTCTTTCTGAGTTTGGTTTATTGTGCTATTATGCTTAACTTTATCATTTCCAGATCTATCAATTTTCCTTTAAAAATGTCATTTCAGGAAAATTTCCTGAATTTTCCACTTAGAGGAAAAAATATTTTTGCCAGGGACTGACTAAGATATTGCTGTATGTATGGTAGCACATCATGGTGAACCTCTAGGTGGGAGCTATTCTCTGGCCATGATGAACAGTGAAACAATAAACATGGATGTGTGAGTATCTGTGTGGTGTGTTGATTCAGTGGGTTTCTGTATGTATACAAAGATATGATGCTGGGACACGGGGAAATCCTGTTTTTAGTGTTTCCACATGACTGCATCAATGTACACTCCCACGGGCTGTGTACGAGGGCTCTTTCCCCACCTCCTTACCACATATGCTTTCTGTTTTCCTGAAGGTCCTCATTCTGAATGCACAGAGATGGAATCTCAAAGCAGCTTTCAGTTGCATTTTCCTGATGGCCAGGGATGACAAACACCTTCTCAAGTTGTTTTCCATTTGTCTTCTTTGACCATGTTTACTCACTGCACTAGCCCAGTTATGATCAGATGGATTCTTCTGAGATTTAGTTTCTCTGGTTCTTTTTGTATTCTAGATAGGAAGCCCCTCTCCAGTGTGTCGCTAGCAAAGGGTTTTCCCTTATTTTCTAGGCTGTCGGTGTGTCTGGTGATTATTTTCCCCTGCTCTGCAGATGCCTTTTTGCTGCATGTAAGCCTGCTTGTCAATAGTTGACATTCTTTCCTGTCTCTTTGAGGTCATTCTCAGGATCACCTTCCCTGTGCCTGCATTGAAGTGGTTTGCCTTGGCTGCTTGGAGCAGCTATGTGGTTTCAGGTCTTATTTCAAAGACTTTTTATCCACTCTGAGTGGTTTTTGTACAAGGTGGGATGTGTGTTTCAAGTTCTATTCTTCTACAGGTGGATCATTATTTTCTCAGCTGTAACCGTGAAACTTTATGTCTGGCTACCTTCTGTTAATCTGCATGTCTGTTTTTACTCAAGTTCTAAAGTTTTCTTTTAAACATGGCCTTGCAGTATAGTTGGAGATCAGGTGTTTTTGCATTCCCACATTAATCTTTCTATTTATGGCTGTGTAGGCTATTTTTGGCTTTCTATATGGATTTTTAAATTGTTTTATAGTTCCATTGGAAATGTCATTAAAGTTTGATGAGTTTATAATATATCCATAGATAACCACTTCCCCAATATTCAGGATTCCAGGGGAGCGAGGACGCTGACCACCCTCTGATGTTCCCTTTCCCACCGCTCTCTTCAGTGCCTCTGACTTCCACTGTGGAGATGCTTCACCTCCTTAAGAAGTTTGTCCTTAGGTGTTTCTCCTAAAGCTGATGTGAATGGACTTCCTCCTGGCTTCTCTTCTGGCATGTTCTTCATCAGAATGGAGAAAAGGACTTCTTTTTAAACAGTTTTTATTCTGCTACTTAGATAAAAGTATTTATAAGTAAGAAGGATTTCTTGATGGAAACATTAAGGTCTTTTAAGCATAAATTAAGGTCTTTTAAGCATAAATAAGGCCATGTTGCTCCCAAATAGGTATAATTTTGCTTCTTCCTTCCTTATTTGTATTCATCCCTTTTATAAATTTGTCTTGTGTTATTTTTGTATCTAAGGCTTCACATACTGTATTGAAGGAGAGTAAAAATCGTGGGCACCTTTGTCTCATATCAGATCTAGGGAATAGGGTCGTTTTCCCCTTTAGATGAATATTGACTATAGGTTTGTTCTACATGCTTCTACTCTGTTGGATTTCTTCCCTTCTATTTCTAATTTCTTCAGGTTCATCATGAAGGAATGCTGAACTTCACTGAATCTCTTCATATTTATTGAAAGGATTGCGTGATTCTGTCCTTCAGTTCTGCCTGGGTTCCTGTTAATCTTTAAGCAGATAAAGTTTTAAATTTGTTTTCTGTTTTTGGCCTCTCTACTTACTTCTCGCTCTTCTGGCATTAGATGCCTTAGTTCATGGTGGTTCACTTCCTGGTGATTACTGAAGCTCTGTTAATACTGTGTGTGCCTTACCTACTGTTCACCTAGGTGTACATTTAGAAACATAAATATTCTCATCTGAGTAAATATCTATTCATAGCCACTGGGCTAGACAGAACCTTGGATCACCAATTTACCTAGAACAGAAGAAAGAAATGGGTCATTTAAATCACTATTATACTGATATTTTATTTGTATTTTAGAAAATAAAGTTTGTCTGAAGTTAAGAAAGTAAAACAGCCTCACAGGCCAGGCAGTGGTGGCACACACCTTTAATCCCAGTAGCCACACTAGTTTTCCATAGAAACCGGGCGGTAGTGGTGCATGCCTTTAATCCCCAGCCCTAAGAAGGGAAAAAAAAAAAAAGACAGAAGGAGACAGCTCTCAAACACAGTCTCATTCTGAGATTCCTGGAGTTAGGATTGCCATTTCAGACTGAGGTAGAGATAAAAGCCAGTGACTGACTGTCTTGCTTTTCTGACCTTCAGGCTAAACCCCAATTTCTGTCTCTAGGTTTTTAGTAATCATCCTACACACCATATTCTATAAAATGTGGGCAGAAGAAAAGAACTTTGCATGCAAAAGAAGGGTAGAAATAGAAGAAAGGTTTAAAGAATATTTTCTTGAGTAGATAATTTTGAGCTAATATTAAAGATGAGGAGAAATTATCTGATAAAGATATAAAACAGAGTGAAGGGCACTTCCAGAGAAACACACACACACACACACACGAGGTCTTGTACTGTACTGTACTGTGGTTGTGTTAAGAACTGGGGTCTGCACCATTCTTGAGCACATGAAGCTATTTAACTCTCATAGGTGACCTTTGTTCTGCATGTTTTATAAGCAAATAATAGTAAATATAGGCAATTATTATCAATGTTTTATTAAAGAGAAATTAAACAAGGATACCCAACTGGGGGCATCAACCAACATACATTATACAAGTAGGAAATTTCTAAAAAGAAGACCAAAACACGGTAATCACGAAATTGTAACCAATCATATGCCTTCTTGGTTATGAAAAAGGCCTTTTTTGTGGTTCCTAAGTGGAGCTGTAATTTATGTTTGTGCAAATAAGTTCTTTATGTTTTAAGTTTGTTTTCAGTTTACCTTTAGCATATAACATAATCTTAGCCCCATGCAATTAAAGACGATAATGTTAACTATTTTAGGCAAAGCTAGAAGTGTTATTACATGCAATAAGCTACAAAATAAAAGCTCCTTGATTTCAATTTCCATGAGGGTGAAAGAAAATATACTAGTTCCCCAACTTCCAAGCTAAGATCTTTTTTTAGTATTTTATTATATTAAAACAACTCCTAATAAAGGAAGTTATTGTACACGACAATTGAAAGGAAGAAGGGGAAGGAAAGAGAGAGAGAGAGAGAAGTAACGAGAATTTAATGCACAGTGTAGACTAATAACAGGTGACAATAAATCTAGAGGAAAGCTGGCTCTGTTCAACAGCTTGTTTTCTATTTTCTGTTTCAATAATGCACTTGTCTTCTCTCCAAGGAGAATTTTCTGCTATTGTTTGTCTTCTGTCTTGCTGTTGTTTATTCTGTCTACCCAAATCCCCTCACCTTGCTGGTGAGTGTGGACTATTACACCATCTCATGACATACCTGTTAATGCCCAGCCCAGGGAATCTCAAGAGGCTATTTAAATGCTTAGGGTATTGTTTACTTTCTAAGGTTCACATTCCTCCTCTTTTCAAATACAACCACAGGGTATGTAAATTCGGGTCTGCCTTCTATCACCATTTACCAGGAAGAAAGGTGACTAACTGAATTAATGTTGATCAGCTCTTTTCTTCTGCACCTAACATATCCAGTGGTTTATTTTAAAGTCACATACAACCTTTTCTGCTTTCCAAATGACATTTTAGATCTACTCCAGGAGTGGTAAACTCTTGAGTACATCTAGGGAGTTCAAATGGATGAGCTACTTAGTGTCTTACTGCATGGGAAAGCCCACACAGGCATGTCTGCTCAGCCTCATTTCTGAGATGAGAAAAAGCTGTGTGGCCAGCGTTTCATAGACCATTTAACAGTTTGACGAAATGAGAACAAGGACGGTTGGCCTGGCTCCTTCCTTTCAAAGATTACAAGATTTCCAACACCAGGGTGTTAACTCATGCCCAAGGACTAGGAGAAGCCACGTTAAGGAGCACGAAGCGCTCTCTACACCTCCTAGTTTCATTCTTGATGGTGTCTGCTCTGTCAGTAATACTACTATAAAGAGTGTGTTTCTGTAGTGAACTGTTAGTTGAGAGGTGAAATTAATTACATTTATTAATTTTTCCAAATCACAGAATAATTTATTTTCAGTGTGCACTATTTTAATGTTATCAATATTTAACTTTTCCTGTTTAACTAAGATGTTTGTTTTTTTTTCATTTGGATTGAAAAACATAGCACACTTTTTTCCTCCATTGTACTTTTCATTTATGTACATATTTAATAGCAGTACATAATAGTATAACGGGTTGTAGGAGAAACCCAATTTATAATAGATTGGTAACCCAATGTGTAGTGATTGGGGGGAGCAGGCCTGCTTTTCGTCCCGCCCGGCTCCCGCACGGCTAGCTTATAC